>JAXQQM020068353.1:0-78201 GCA_034641835.2 Pinus albicaulis | reverse complement strand
AAGTCTAATTTTGGTCAAGCCGTTTCGAACCAACCAGTATGGTTCATCATGAGGGCAAGATGAAGAATCTGATAACCCAATTAAATAGATAAGAAAATCTTCAACTAGCAGTTTGTAAGATAACGGCTACATTATATAAATAAATTAAAAAAAAAGAAAAGATTTCTTATTTATTTATTTTATTTTATTTTTTAATTTTATATTTAAGATTAAAATATAAAATATCAACCTAAATAATAAAACCAAATAGAATTGAAAGTAAAATAAAAATAACTAATAAAATACATTAAAATTAAATTAAATAAAATATACAAATAAAAACAAATAAGAAAATAAATAAAGAGTAATAATTTATTTTAAAAATTATATCATAAATTTTAAAAATAAAAATAAATAGATAAATGTACAAAAATATTAATATTAATATTTTATTTTATTTTATTATTATTATTTTTTTAAATATAAAACTATAAAAATCTCCAACTATCAGTTTGTAAAATAACGGCTAGTTTGACTAAACCTAGGAATTGAAATAAAAAAATATAAAATAATGATAAACTATTTAATTTATTATTAAGTGCGTAATGTTTATAATAGGAATGTTATTTATTTTTATTCTTAATAAAATAAAATTAACCAATATATTCTTGAAGAATAAAAATTTTTATTTTTATTTTTATTTTTATTTTTAGAATAATAATTTATATATTTATTTTATTCTATTCTTTCTAATAAAAGATTAAAAGTTAAAATATCAACCAAAATGATAAAACTAAATAAAATTGAAAATAACTTAAAAATAAAAAATATAAAAATAAAATAAAATTACAAAAAATATAAAAATACAAATAAAAATAAGTAAATAAATAAATATATATAATATTTAGAGTATTAAAAATTAAATTATAATAATATGATATATAATAAAAACCATAAGATTAAAAATAAACAAGCATAATAAAAAAATTAAAAAAATTAAAAAAAATAAAAATAAATATATATATATATATATATATATAATAAAAATAATAATAATAATAATAATAATAATTAATTAAAAATATATATATATATATATAGAAAAAAAAAAAAAAAGGAATGAAGAGCACGAATCCAACATCTGCTAACCAACCACTCATCATCCCTGTTGAGGTTAACCGGTCTCTTTTCGATTTTCAAGGCTTCTCTCAACTTGCGGTGGTGGAAATGGTCAATCCTCGCAATAACCTTAGCATCCTCAATGCAAATATGATGATTGGTCTTCTCAGCATGCTCAGCTAAAGTCGAGGAGCGTGATCTATTATGCTTAAGGTCAGCGACATGTTCATGAATCCTTTGATTAATAGATCGACCTGTTTCATGAGTCCAAATTCTCCTTGCCATGAGGCCAAACAACACAGGTGTCATCAACAAACCTTTTCTAAAGTTTAGGTTGAAAAAGGGAGGAGGAAAGGGCTCTAGATTCGAAGTCTTCCATGAAAAGATTAGCAACCACAGGAGAAAGGGGGGAACCCATGGCCACCCCACAAGTCTGTTCAAAGAATTCACCCGCAAAACTAAAGAAAGTCGAGGTAAGGCAAATTTCAACAAGATG
The DNA here is from genome assembly GCA_034641835.2 of Pinus albicaulis. NCBI lineage: Eukaryota > Viridiplantae > Streptophyta > Pinopsida > Pinales > Pinaceae > Pinus > Pinus albicaulis. The sequence goes on along the minus strand of JAXQQM020068353.1, from coordinate 76,607 downwards.
AGTAGTATCAGGATCAGTGACCTATGGTTGCTAATATTTTCATGGAAGACTTCGAATTTAGAGCCCTTTCCTCCTCCCTTTTTCAACCTAAACTTTGGAAAAGGTTTGTTGATGACACCTGTGTTGTTTGGCCTCATGGCAAGAAGAATTTGGACCTTTTCTTCCAGCATCTTAATGATCAATCTGACTTCATTAAGTTCACTATGGAATTTGAAGACGATGGTAGCTTGCCTTTTCTTGATGTCCTCATTTCTAGGAATGAAGATGGTTCTTTCTCTCATCAAGTTTTTAGAAAGAAGACACACACCGAGTAGTATTTACATGCTAGTTCTCACCATTTCCCTGATAAGAAGCTTGGGGTTCTCAGCACCCTAGCTACCATAGCGTTTAGAATCTCTGATGAACACCACTTTGAAGATGAAAAGGCTCATCTCTTAAAAGTCTTTAATAAAAATGGTTATAGCAAGAGTCATTGTCTTAAAGCGTTTCAAAGAGCTGAAAAGGGTCCCAGAGTTAAGAAAGATCCTTGCGATAGGTTATCTAGAGTTCACCTTCCGTTTATCCAAGGTACTACAGATAAAATTAAAAGGATCCTAAAGAAACTGTAATACCCCCAATTTGTGTGTTGAATTTTTAAAGTTAGACATTTGAACTCAAATCCTAAGGGAGTGGACCCCAAAGGATGAATATAGTATGAATGTATTTGCATATTTTATTTGAGGAAATAAATAAAATGATTGTGCATTTTGACCAAAAGAGAATGTGAGATCACTTGCCAAAATCCATGAGGATGGATAAGGCAACAAATCCCCAAAAATCTTTCAAAAAAATCCTTGAAAGAATTATTTAGATTTGAGGAGGAATCTAAATTTCCCCAATGAAGAGGAGTAGTTGGGAAGAGGTGAGAAAAAGCTGGAAAAGCCGAGGAAAAGCTTAAAGCAGCTTTAAAGTATCCCAAAAATGGGAAGCCTAGGCTAAACAGGAAAGAAAGCATCCTGCTATTCTGGACGCAGAATTAGAAACATGCTTTGGGGAAATTATGAGCTTAAATAAGCTGCTCCTAAGCAGATCAGAGGTTGATCTGTTCTAGGAGGTGATCTCTGCTCGGGGGTGAATCCTGGGAGATAAAGAGGATTCTAAGGTTGGGAGGTTGGTCATTTGCAGATTTGTGGTATGTTCTGAAATTCTTGTTACTCTGTCTTATTACAGTATGAATTGGCTACATATAAAAATTTAATCTTATGACAAATGAGAAATTTTGGTACTACATTTAACCGAAACCATCTTAAGGTAATCACCTCTTAGATTCTGTCTTGTTGTAGACCAGCAAATCCATAGAGTAGAAACCTCAGAATTTCTAAACCAAGGTCGGTTTAAATCTGAAGTTACTTGACCTCTACAGATGATAAATTTTTATGGAGTTCCTTGTAGAAAAAAAAAATTGACATGATATGCTTATGTGTATATTAGAGAGACTTTATATTAGCACTGAACTATACATGATCTGTAGCAGAAAGTGTGAAAAACTAGGTTGCATATATGAGCTGAATAATATTCCTAACCTTGGTAGATTGCATAGATGAGTACTCTACCAGTTATAATAGTGCTAGGAAAAGAGTAATTCTACTCCATATGAGCAGTAGATTATTTATCAGGGGATAGACTGCATATCTGATTATATTCTTGTTTCTTGAGAACCTGTAACATAGCCAAATACTTACTTTATAAGTAATGTTCTCTGGACAATTACTATTAGCTACACATAATATACATCAAAGAAAAAGTAGAAATTACGAGTATGCATTATGGAACATGTAGTTATAGACTCTTGTTAAAATTCCACAGTAAATCTTCATTCACAGAAATTTTAAAGTATATTATGTGTTAATGTATTTCCTAGCCATTGAAAGGATATGGTATGGCTATAGAAAAAAAAAAACCATGAGAAATGAATATTGTCCAAGGAACTATTGCATACATGCATAAGTCAAATATATATATATATATATATATATATATATATATATTTATATTTCAAGTATCCAAAGTTAGGGCATGCATGTCTTTCTAAATCGAATACTTATATGAGCCAAATCCAAAACATATATCTATAAAAAGTGAATTAGAGTTAAATAAGTGAATGCGCCTATGATCTTTATAACCACTTTTAAACTATGATAGATATATTGAAACAAAAAGCAAAGTCATAAAACCCAACCTAGGGTTACGATAACGATGTGGTTTGAAAAAAAAAATAACCAATACAAAATCGTGTTAGCGCCGAGAGGTGAACAATCGTTCGATCAACCTTACGGTTCATATATGCATATAAATATGGTCAAGGTCAAACCAGAGTTATAAACGCAATTTTTTTTAACGCCAATCATATAACTGCGAATTAGATGTAACACGAAATAAACAAACTAAGGGGCGATTCAATGCCAAGACGCCATAATGAAATATATAAATAAACTCATTCGCTAACTGAACCAGACAGGTAGCCAACTTAAGCTAGCGCGGTCGGGTTCTCACGAACCATTTCGTCAACGAGAAGCTAACCTTGGCTTGTTGAAACCCTACTGAAAGATGGACAGAGAAAGTAAAATAGGAAAAACCATAGCCATTCACATCTGTTTCAGAGAAAGGTTAGCTGTAAGGATTCTCCGCAAGTGATAACGAATTCGAATGCATTGCGTTCGATTATCCTGACTTCGGAAATTCAGAAAAGACAGCCATATCAAAATAAAAAACCTCCCGGCCAAGCCACGATAAAAATAGCTACGGCATCTCCACCGTAGAGTGATATAGCAATCAAAATATGGTTTCGGCTATTGCGCAATTGCATGCAACTTAAGTAACGGAACTTTCTACACCTGAAGACATGGTAAACCTTCCAGATTTGCGTATCAAAATCCACGCGCTGAGGGTGTGCCTTCCAAAGGAAGAATAAGAGAAAGGAAAACGTGGAGATGTTGTTCAGCGAGGAGGACGTCCGAAATCACACCTTCGGCACCCTACCTCGCGTGAAACATTAATAACACTGCAGGTAGGCTGATAGGAGGCCACTGTGTAGTTAGATACCGAAAAATCATCACCACCGATCTATTTAAAATAAACATACAGTCTAAAATCTAGAACGTGAAACCTGAAGCGTAGCAGAAGAAAGAAAACGTAGTAGACATTCAGGGGTAATTCCAAGAACCCGAATACACTGAAACTAACGCAGAAGACAAAACTGGAGCGCGGCCACAAATGACCGGCTAGAGCTCTGTCATTAGAAGACCGACTGCTACACAAACCTACCGTATCTATGCACAATCTATTTAGCAGATTTAGAACTGAGTATCAAAACAAACAATAAACAAGAGCAATAGAAAGCAAAGGAGACGAGTTTCCAGGCGAAAGTAATATGAGGAGAGCAGATCAGAGACTCCAAGTTAAAGCGCTCTCGGATCCCTAATTTCTCTGCCCTAGAACCTCAGCAGAACCCGAGGGTGAGGGAACGGAAGCTCTGCGCTTTCAGAACCTATAACCGTCAAAATGTCGAGTCATAGCCACCTGACGATCAGAGCTTGGCGTGAGGCGGCTATACGCCAACGAGACCAGTACTATCAACATGTACTCACGGATGGGAACTCAACGCGTGGTACTGGGTTCAAATACGAGAACCGGCTATTGCAATATGCATCGGAATATCCGCGTCGAAACCCTGAAAAGTCTGCCGAACAATTCAACAGAGAATAATAATAACAAATCATGTTTGGTTAATCCCGTATGAATAAATAAATTCAGGAGTTGAAACCACCATACTCCATGGCGGTCACATTCCCACGCGTCGGTCGAATGGAGAATCTGGAATGCATCGAACGATGCCATGATGATGTATCAGAGCTCCACCTTCCTTATCAGCTGGCGCCGCCGGGTAGAAGAAAAAACGAGCGGTCATAGACTTAACGCGATTGGTGAGGGCCGTACCCACGATTGCCAAATGAGCGCTCCACTGTTAGTATACCTGCGCATATAGTACTAGGTTACAAACCGGCGAAAAATACACATACAAAACAATAATGAGTCATTGTGATAACGTGTAATATAAAATGGCACGAATATATGCCATACGTATGAGTATAAATGCGAATGGTAGAGGTAGGTGCTTTAAGTTACCTAGTGCGCATATTGTGTTATATATATATGCAAGGGTTGTTATATATATATAAAAGAGTTGCTATAAATATAAAAAGATGTGTTATGTGTATAACGAGATTCGTTATACAAATATATATATAAGATTCGTTATATATATTTATATGCAAGATTTGTTTATGTAAAAAGCTTTGGATTCATATTTATATTATATGCACTATAACTTACACATACATATGCTCTCTAAAAAAGTAGTGCCAAAGGATATATATATATATATACAAAGAGTATAGGTGATGAATAAATATATATATAGGTATGACGAACATTAACCCCTTTACATATGTGGGTACACCACTATAGATATGCATTATATGGAGAATTCATTATGATCAAAATTAAAAATGCATGAGGGGCTAGGAGAGGTTATGGCAGTGGGGGTATATCCAGGTGAACTATGGATATATGTATATATCAATATATGTGGGGTACATTGCTTGTAAAGATAGGAGATAATTAGTATATGTACACATGGAAGACATTCTATCACTAATATACCGAATATCAGTGTATTCTCGATATGTTAGAAGAATAAAAACGTTAGAGGAGAAACAAAAATATATAAGGTTAGAATGCTGAAAATCACTCATTCACGAATCATGGGAACAGAGGGTAAACCTCAGGGTATTAAAAAAAAAAAAAATAAAAAAAAAATCCCTAAACTAGAGGTGTTACAAATGGTATCGGAGCCAAGTTACAACAAATTGGGCTGTCGTTTGGTGCTCACTGCTTATTACATATTTTGTTTTTTTTCTGAAGTTATAAACTTTGCTAATCTATGTTGTAAGTGTGTACAGTTAAAATGGCTGAAGGTGAAGGGATTTATGTGGATCTGCGGGATGAGTTTGCTACTCCAGATCCCAATGCCCCGGTACTGGCTATGTTGCACAGGCTGCAACGAGAATTGGCTGAATTAAGAAGCCAAAATGACATGTTGTCATCAGCCAGTAAGGAGCAGGAAAAGCTCATCAGAGAGCTAACTTCCCGGAACAGCCAGGAAGGCGAAGGTTCTGGAAAAAGAAAGATTGATGAATCTGAGGATGAGGATGCAGCTAGAACTCAACATAAGCATAAAAGAGAGTTGCAGGGAGAATTTAGAAAGATCAAACCTCCCTCCTATGATGGGGAGAAGGAGGAGGATGTTGAAGCTTGGTTGCTGAACATTATCAAGTATTTCCAAGTCTATGAATATGAAAGCAATCTGAAGGCTAGATTAGCTGTGTACCAGCTACAAGGAAAAGCTACACTCTGGTGGGAAGAGACAAAAATGGTGCATGCCATTGATGAAAAGACGGTTACTTGGGAAGATTTTCATAATAAGTTCAAAAGTCGTTATTTGAATGAACGTTATTATGACGATAAAGCAAAAGAATTCCATGAGCTCAGGCTAGGGCAGCTCACTATTGATGAGTTTGTCACTAAGTTTACTAATTTACTGAGGTATGTCCCTTACATTAGGGAAGAAAAGGCAAAAGTGCAAAGGTTTTTAAATTGTTTGCCTACTGTCTACAAGGAGAAAATTGAGTTTGACAACCCAAAAACAATGGATGAAGCTGTTAGAAAAGCAAGATTATGCTATCAGCAGTTCAAAGGAAAAACTGAACAAGGGAAGAGCTGGCTGAACAAGGGTGAGATCAAAGGTAAAAGACCAAAACCAGCATATTTAAGGAATTTTGGTAGAGATCATCAAAGGAAAAAGTTCAGCAAACCAAAAGAAAGTCAAACTGCTCAGTCCCAAGTGGCTTCAAAACCAGTAGAAGGGAACAATAAAAAGGAAGGGACAGTCAGAATGAAGGAACCTCTGAAATGTTGGGGCTGTGGAGAACCCCATATGATGAGGGACTGTCCCCATCGAAATATTCATATGATCAGCAGAGAGCGAGAGGCAACAACAGTCAATGACATAGCCAGAAACATACCAACCATCAGTGCAGCATTGGAAAATAGGCAAGCAGAACATCAAGCAACCATGGTGGAAATGGAGGGTAAGATTTCTGACCTACCTGTTACTGTTTTGATTGATCCAGGTGCTTATTTGAGTTACATTAGTCCTGGAATTGTAGAAAAATGTAAAATTAAACCTGAAAAATTTCAGCAGTCATGGTTAGTACAGCTGGCCACCGGAACTAAGAGAAAAGTCACTCATAAGTTTCCCAAAACAGCAATACAATTAAATGGTTTTTCAACAGAAGTAAACTTGAACATATTTCCATTAGGATCCTATGATCTGCTGATAGGAATGGATTGGCTGGAAAAGAAGAAATCCTTGATGAATTGCTGGGATAAAACCCTGCATGGGGTAGATGAGGAAGGGAAAACTTTTACACTAAGAGGGAAACCAAAATCCATTTCAATAAGACAGATATCAGCTTTACAGTTAAAAAGAACATCTAGAAAAGGATACCAAATCTATGCAGTGCATGTAGAGGAAATAGAACAGAAAACTGAGGAAGAGTTGCTGGATGCTATACCAATCATCAGAAAATTTAAAGAAGTCTTTTCCAAGGAAATCCCTCATCTTCCCCCCAAAAGAGAGATTGATTTTTCGATCGATCTGGTACCAGGAGCCACACCTGTTTCCCGAGCCCCGTATAGAATGAGTCCGCCAGAACTGATGGAGCTGAAGATGCAGCTGGAAGAATTATTGGATAAGGGTTACATTAGACCAAGTGTGTCTCCTTGGGGAGCCCCAGTTTTATTTGTGAAAAAGAAGGATGGGACTTTTAGGATGTGTATTGACTATCGTCAACTGAATAAATTAACCATTAAGAATAGATATCCACTTCCTAGAATTGATGATCTTTTCGATCAAGTGAGAGGAGCTTCAGACTTCTCAAAGATAGACCTCAGGACTGGGTATCACCAGCTCAGAATTAAAGAGGAAGACATCAGCAAAACAGCATTTCGAACCAGGTATGGGCATTACGAATTTGTAGTCCTACCTTTTGGTTTGACGAATGCCCCTGCCACCTTTATGTGTCTGATGAACAGTGTGTTGAATAAGTATTTGGACAAATTTGTTCTTGTGTTCATAGATGATATTTTAGTCTATTCTAAAAATGAAGAAGAACATAAGGAACATCTGAGAATAGTGTTGCAAACTTTAAAAGAAAACCAGCCATATGCCAAGTTCAGTAAATGTGAATTCTATAAAGATAAAATTCAATATCTGGGTCATATAATTTCAGAAAAAGGGTTGGCAGTTGACCCTGAAAAGGTAAAAGCCATTAAAGAATGGCCAGTTCCTACTGATGTCTCAGCAGTAAGATCATTTATGGGAATTGCAGGCTATTATCGCAGATTTGTGGAGAGATTTTCTGCTATAGCAAATCCCATAACCTCATTGCAAAGGAAGGGTGTTAAGTTTGTGTGGACTGAGAAATGTCAAAACAGTTTCGAACAATTGAAACAAAAACTTATTTCAGCCCCTATATTAAAAATTGCTGATCCTGATAAAGAGTTTATTGTATGTACAGATGCTTGCAGAGAAGGGCTGGGAGGAGTCCTGTTACAGGAAAATTCAGTCATTGCCTATGAATCTAGGAAACTGAAATTACATGAACAAAATTATAGTGCATATGATTTGGAACTTGCAGCTGTAATCCATGCCTTAAAAATGTGGAGACACTATCTGCTGGGGAAAAAGTTCACATTGATGACTGATCATATTAGTCTCAAATATTTTTTCTCCCAAACTGATCTAAATGCTAGACAAGCCAGATGGCTGTCTTTTTTAAGTGAATTTGATATGGACATCAAGCATATCAAGGGGAAAGAAAATAGAGTTGCTGATGCATTAAGTAGAAATGCTTGTCAACATGTAAACAACATTAGGAGTAGTGGACAGATTGAGATAGAAGAGTTGGTGAGAGAAGCAGCTAGCCAAGACCCAAATTATGAAGCACTCTTGTTGAAACTACAGAAAAAGGATAAAAATGGTTTCACTCAAAACCAACAAGGGCTGCTCTATTACAAAAACAGGTTGTACATTCCAAATATAGAGTCGTTGAAAAGAGAAATTCTAGATGAATATCATAAACAGCCCTATGCAGGACATCCCGGATACCAAAAGATGTTAACAGCCTTGAAGAAGAAGCTGTTCTGGCCAGGAATGAAGAGAGAGGTGGCAGAGTATCTAAGTAGGTGTATGGAATGTCAACTGGTCAAAGTTGAGCATCAACACCCAGCAGGGCTTTTAAACCCGTTGCCAATTGCAGAGTGGAAATGGGACACAGTTTCCCTAGATTTTATAACAGGATTACCCAAGACTAAATATCAACATGATTCTGTTATGGTAGTAGTAGACACTCTCACAAAAGCTGCTCACTTTATACCAGTGAAATCTACTTTCGGAACAACTCAAGTAGCAAATGTTTTCCTGAAGGAGATAGTAAGGCTTCATGGGGTACCCAAGGTGATTGTCTCAGATCGGGATGCCAAGTTTACAACAGCATTCTGGAAGGGATTGTTTGCAGGAATGGGTACTAAACTGAATTTTAGTACTGCCTATCACCCTCAAACGGATGGGCAAACAGAAAGAACAAATCAAATTTTAGAGGATATGCTGAGAATGTACGTGATGGATAGGCCATCAAAGTGGGAAGAATACTTGCATTTAGCTGAGTTTGCCTATAATAACAGCTACCAATCCTCTATTAAGATGAGTCCGTTTGAGGCACTTTATGGAGAAAGTGTCGTACTCCCTTGAGCTGGAGTCAACCAGAGGATAAACTGGTGTTGGGACCAGATGCACTACAAGAGATGGAAAGAATTGTTAAACAAATACAGAGAAATATAAAGGTAGCACAAGACCGACAGAAGAGCTATGCTGATAAAAAAAGGGTGCACCGAGAATTCAAAGTGGGGGATCATGTGTATTTACGCATCAAACCCCAAAAGAGCACACTTTATGCTGGAAGTTGTGTAAAACTTGCACCTAGATATTGTGGGCCTTTTGAGGTTTTAGAAAGGGTGGGACCAGTGGCTTACAAGCTGGCCTTACCACCCCATGTTAAAGTGCATAATGTGTTTCATGTTTCATTATTAAAAAGATATGTGCATGATGCTTCTCACATAGTTGATTGGAATGTTGTACAGGTGGAACCAGAAGGGGAGTTTCTACGAGAACCGCTTCAAATATTGGAGCGGGAAGAAATTGAATTGAGAAACAGAACAGTGGTCAGAGTAAAAGTGCAGTGGAAGCACTTTACTGCTGAAGAAGCTACCTGGGAAAGGGAAGCTGAAATGATGGAGAAATATCCATTTTTGTTTACGTAGACTCTAGTAGTTGCATAATAACACCGAGGACGGTGTTTATTTTCAGAGGGGGAATATGTAATACCCCCAATTTGTGTGTTGAATTTTTAAAGTTAGACATTTGAACTCAAATCCTAAGGGAGTGGACCCCAAAGGATGAATATAGTATGAATGTATTTGCATATTTTATTTGAGTAAATAAATAAAATGATTGTGAATTTTGACCAAAAGAGAATGTGAGATCACTTGCCAAAATCCATGAGGATGGATAAGGCAACAAATCCCCAAAAATATTTCAAAAAAATCCTTGAAAGAATTATTTAGATTTGAGGAGGAATCTAAATTTCCCCAATGAAGAGGAGTAGTTGGGAAGAGGTGAGAAAAAGCTGGAAAAGCTGAGGAAAAGCTTAAAGCAGCTTTAAAGAATCCCAAAATGGGAAGCCTAGGCTAAACAGGAAAGAAAGCATCCTGCTATTCTGGACGCAGAATTAGAAACATGCTTTGGGGAAATATGAGCTTAAATAAGCTGCTCCTAGGCAGATCAGGGGTTGATCTGTTCTAGGAGGTGATCTATGCTCGGGGGTGAGTCCTAGGAGACAAAGAGGACTCTAAGGTTGGGAGGTTGGTCATTTGCAGATTTGTGGTATGTTCTGAAATTCTTGTTACTCTGTCTTATTACAGTATGAATTGGCTACATATAAAAATTTAATTTTATGACAATGAGAAATTTTGGTACTACATTTAACAGAATCCATCTTAAGGTAATCACCTTCCAGATTCTGTTTAGTTGTAGACTAGAAATCTGTAGAGTAGAAACTCCAGAAACTCTAAACCAAGGTTGGTTTAAATCTGAAGTTACTTGACCTCTACAGATGATTAATTTTTATGGAGTTCCTTGTAGAAAAAAAAATTGACATGATATGCTTATGTGTATATTAGAGAGACTTTATATTAGCACTGAACTATACATGATCTGTAGCAGAAAGTGTGAAAAACTAGGTTGCATATATGAGCTGAATAATATTCCTAACCTTGGTAGATTGCATAGATGAGTACTCTACCGGTTATAATAGTGCTAGGAAAAGAGTAATTCTACTCCATATGAGCAGTAGACTATTTATCAGGGTATAGACTGCATATCTGATTATATTCTTATTTCTTGAGAACCTGTAACATAGCCAAATACTTACTTTATAAGTAATGTTCTCTGGACAAGTACTATTAACTACATATAATATACATCAAAGAAAAAGTAGAAATTACGAGTATGCATTATGGAACATGTAGTTATAGACTCTTGTTAAAACTCCAAAGCAAATCTTCACTCACAGAAATTTTAGAGTATATTATGTTTTAATGTATTTCCTAGCCATTGAAAGGATATGGTATGGCTATAGACAAAAAGCCATGATAAATGAATATTGTCCAAGGAACTATTGCATACATGCATAAGTCTTTAATACAAAAATATATATATATATATATATTTCAAGTATCCAAAGTTAGGGCATGTAGGTCTTTCTAAATCGAATACTTATATGAGCCTAATACAAAACATATATCTATAAAAAGTGAAATAGAGTTAAACAAGTGAATGCGCATATGATCTTTATACCCACTTTTAAACTATGATAGATATATTGAAACAAAAAGCGAAGTCATAAAACCCAACCTAGGGTTACGATAACGATGTGGTTTGAAAATAAAATAACCAATACAAAATCGTGGTAGCGCCGAGAGGTGGACAATCGTTCGATCAACCTTACGGTTCATATATGTATATAAATATGGTCAAGGTCAAAACAGAATTATAAACGCAAATTTTTTTAATGCCAATCATATAACTGCGAATTAGATGTAACACGAAATAAACAAACTAAGTGGCGATCCAACGCCAAGACGCCATCATGAAATAGATAAATAAACTCATTCGCTAACTGAACCAGACAGGTAGACAACCTAAGTTAGCGCGGTCGGGTTTTCACGAACCATTTCGTCAACGAGAAGCTAACCTTGGCTTGTTGAAACCCTACTGAAAGACGGACAGAGAAAGTAAAATAGGAAAAGCCATAGCCATTCACATCTGTTCAGAGAAAGGTTAGCTGTAAGGATTTCTCCGCAAGTGATAACGAATTCGAATGCATTGCGTTCGATTATCCTGACTTCGGAATTTCAGAGAAGACAACCATATCAAAATAAGAACCTCCCGGCCAAGCCACGATAAAGAGAGCTACGGCATCTCCACCGTAGAGTGATATAGCAATCAAAATATGGTTTCGGCTATTGCGTACTTGCATACAACTTAAGTAACGGAACTTTCTACGCCTGAGGACACGGTAACCCTTCCAGATTTGCGTATCAAAATCCACGCGCTGAGGGTGTGCCTTCCACAGAAAGAATAATCTCCAAGGAAACGTGGAGGTGTTCAGCGAGGAGGATGTCCGAAATTATACCTTCGGCACCCTACCTCGCATGAAACATTAATAACACTGCAGGTAGACGGATCCGAGGCCACTGTGAAGTTAGATACCGACAAATCTTCATTACCGAGCTATTCCACATAAACATACAGTCTAAATTCTAGAACGTGAAACCTGAAGCGTAGCAGAAGAAAGAAAACGTAATAGCCATTCAGGGTTATTTCCAAAGAACCCGAATAAACTGCAACTAATGCATAAGATAGAACTGGAGCGCGGCCACAAATGACCGAGGGCCGACTCGTCATTGGGAACCGGGCGCTACACAGAGCTACGGTGCCTGCACAATCTCGTTTGGGGATTCAGAACACAGTGTCAGCTCCAAACAATAAAAACGAACGATAGAAGCAAGACGGTTTCCGGGCGGTAATGATAGGAGCGGATGGAGACTCCCTAGTTAAGGCGGCTCCCGGAGCCTAATTTCTGCGCACAGAACCTCGGCGGGCTTGGGGTGAGGGAACGGAAGCTACGCGCTTTCGGAGAACCTATAACCGTCGGAATGTCCCGAGTCATATCACACAGCGATGGAGCTTGCGTGAGGCGACTGTCTGCCAACGAGACCCCGGTGCCCCTATCGACATGTACTCACACAGATGGAAACGCAACGCGTGGTACTGGGTTCAAAGACGAGAGCAGGCTATTGCAATACGCCTCGGAGTTATCCGCGTCGAAACCCTGAAAAGTCTGCGGAACAATTAAAGAGTGAATAATAATAACAAATCATGTCTGGTTAATCACGTATTAACAAATAAATTGAGTAGTTGAAACCACCGAATTCAATGGCGGTCACATTCCCACGCGTCTGTCGAATGGAGTATTCGGAATGTATCGAACGATACCATGATGAATTATCATAACTCCACCTTAATCATCAGCTGGCGCCGTCGGGTAGGAGGAAAAAAACGCGTGGTAGGAGACGTAACGAGGTTGGTAAGGGTAGTACCCACGACCGCCAAATGAGTATTCAACGTGGTATACCTGTGCATACATCATTAGGTTACAAACCGGCGAAAAAATACCCCTTTCGCATCAGTCATGGTCATTGTGATACTTGTGTAATATAAAATGGCACGAATATATGCCATGTGAGTATAAATGCGAATGGTAGAGGTAGGTGCTTTAAGTTACCTAGTGCGCATATTGTGTTATATATATATGCAAGAGTTGTTATATATATATAAAAGATTTGCTATAAATATAAAAAGATGTGTTATGTGTATAATAAAGTTAATTATACAAATATATATATATTTATATGCAAGATTTGTTTATATAAAAAGCTTTGGATTCATATATATATTATATACACTATAACGTGCACATACATATGCTCTCTAAAAAAAGGTAGTGCCAAAGGATATATATATATATATATATATATACAAAGAGTATAGGTGATGAAGAAATATATCTATATGTATTACGAACATTAACCCCTTACATATGTGGATACACCACTATAGGTATGCATTATATAGAGAATTCATTATGATCAAAATTAAAATGCATGAGGGGCTAGGAGAGGTTAGGGCAGTGGAGGTATATCCAGGTGAACTATGGGTATATGCATATGTAAATATATGTGGGGTACATTGCTTGTAGAGCTAGGAGATAATTAGTATATGTACACATGGAAGACATTCTATCACTAATATACCGAATATCAGTGTATTCTCGATATGTTAGAAGAATAAAAACGTTAGAGGAGAAACAAAAATATATAAGGTTAGAATGCTGAAAATCACTCATTCACGAATCATGGGAACAGAGGGTAAACCTCAGTGTAAAAAAAAAAAAAAAATTCCCTAAGTTTGGAGGTGTTACGGAAACATAATGTTTCCTCAACGAACCCTCTAGTACCATTCGGAGTTCACTTAGATCGGTTAAGGACCGATTTTCCCTAAAGGATGGTAAGGGTGTTTACACGATTCCTTGTTCGTGTGGGACTCAGTACATTGGTGGAAACGAATTAAAACTATTAATCAAAGGATTCATGAACATTTCGCTGACCTTAAGCATAATAGATCACGCTCCTCGGCTTTAGCTGAGCATGCTGAGAAGACCAATCATCATATTTGCATTGAGGATGCTAAGGTTATTGCAAGGATTGACCATTTCCACCACCGCAAGTTGAGAGAAGCCTTGGAAATCGAAAAGAGACTGGTTAACCTCAACAGGGACGATGGGTGGTTGGTTAGCAGATGTTGGATTCCTGCTCTTCATTCCTTTTTTTTTTTTCTATATATATATTTTTAATTAATTATTATTATTATTATTATTTTTATTATAATATATATATATATATATATATATATATCTATATATAATATTTTTTTTTTATTATGCTTGTTTATTTTTAATCTTATGGTTTTTATTATATATCATATTATTATAATTTATTTTTTAATACTCTAAATATTATATATATTTATTTATTTACTTATTTGTATTTTTATATTTTTTGTAATTTTATTTTATTTTATTTTTAAGTTATTTTCAATTTTATTTAGTTTTATCATTTTGGTTGATATTTTAACTTTTAATATTTTAAATTAGTAGAAATTCTTTCGGTAATAATCACATGCAAAAGAACGAGGTCGACGCGTTTCGAACCAACCAGTGTGGTTCATCATCAGGACTATGTGAGAGATCAGATCCAGGCAATAAGTATAAATAGATGTAGAGATGGTTCAACTAGCCGTTCTAGAAAAGAAAAGATATTCTATTAATTATTATTCTAAAAATTAAAATAAAAATAAAAATAAAAATTTTTATTCTTCAAGAAAATATTGGTTAATTTTATTTTATTAAGAATAAAAATAAATAACATTCCTATTATAAACATTACACACTTAATAATAAATTAAATAGTTTATCATTATTTTATATTTTTTGATTTCAATTCCTAGGTTTAGTCAAACTAGCCGTTATTTTACAAACGGGTAGTTGGAGATTTTTATAGTTTTATATTTAAAAAAATAATAATAATAAAATAAAATAAAATAAAAATATTAATATTAATATTAATATTTTTGTACATTTATCTATTTATTTTATTTTAAATTTATAAATACAATTTTTAAAATAATTATTACACTATTTATTATTTTCTTATTTGTTTTATTTGTATATTTTATTTAATTTAATTTTAATGTATTTTATTAGTTATTTTTATTTTATTTTGAATTCTATTTGGTTTTATTATTTAGGTTGATATTTAATATTTTAATCTTAAATATAAAATTAAAAAATAACATAAAATAAATAAATAAGAAATCAATATATATATATATATATATATATATATATATATATATATTTTTAATTTATTTATATTTTTTTCCTAGATTTAGTCAAACTAGCCGTTATCTTACAAACGACTAGCTGAAGATTTTATTATCTATTTAATTGGGTTATCTGATCAGATTCTTCATCTTGTCCTGATGATGAACCACACTGGCTGGTTTGAAACGCGTCGACCAAAATTATTCTGATGTGATTTTTACCGAAAGATTTTCTCACAATTTATGGATCACAGAAGCCAAATTCCTAATATTTCATAAAGTCGTTAATAAAATTAAATAAAAAAAGTCTCATATAAATCTGAGAGATTTAAAAAATAAGTGAGTTCAACTAAACAATAATTAATTCTAAATATTAATAAATATATTTTTATTGTCATAATAAGAGTTGTGTTTAAATCAGATTTTTTAGAATTTCTTGCAAATTTGTGATTTTGAAAAAGTTTATGGTCAAATCTTTATTCACTTTTTTTATATTAGTTTTTTTTGACTACATATATGAATACAATATCCTAAAAACCCATGAATTATTTTTATTGTAAAAAAAACACCCCCAAATATTCCAATGAATTTCTTTACAATTCTATACAAATTAGATGTAAAAAAACTACTTTTTAACTAACTCTACACATATCATATATTAGTGAGTTATATTTAACTAACATATACTTATTATATTTATTATCTAACTAACAAATAATAGAATGAAAATATTTATACAGTTTATTGTATTATATCTCTTAACAATGTATAAGTATTTCGTTATAATATTAAATTTAATATATTTTTGTTATTAATATTAATAGGTTAACTTTAATATTTAGTTTAATATATTAGGTTAATATAAATATTAACATATATTTCGGTATATAGTTGTTATTATTATTATTATTATTTATTAAATTATTTAAATATTGTTGATTACTTATTTGTTTATTTTTTATAATTTTAATTTATTATTAAACTTATTATTATTTTTTAAGGTGATGATTCATGATTTATAATTTTTTTAGATAAATTATATATAAAATCTATGGTTAATGTGTTTCTAACCACTTACTGTGGTTCATCATCACAATAAAGATGGTTAATGTGATTCAAGTGAACAAATAAATACAATAAAAATGAAATACATAAGATATAACCTAAATAAAAAAATATAATATTTTATTCAAATAAAATATTAAAAACATAAAACAAAAAAAAAGTCTGTGCTAGCCTCTTTGACCTAGGCACCACCACTTTGGTTTTCTCTTGAAAAGCAACAAAAGATGAAGAATATTGTATATAGAAAATTTATTGAAGAGATCAATGTATTTTTTGAATCTACCTACAAAACAATAATAAAATATGTATAAGAATTTTAGGTGAAAATCACATGTAAGAAATTTTTGTCAACGCCTTTCTGATGAAGGCCCAGCCCTCATGTACGGGTGGCACAGCACGGTCTTTCGATTACAACTTTAATATATTATTGTTGTGAGGTACGTTTAACATATGCCAACTCAAACTTAAGATTTGACAATAGTTAAATGAAAAATAACAATATGAATCAATTGCATTAGGATTGGGTATGATGGCCAGTTGTATTAACAATCCACCTCCCGCATTTATCACTCTCCCTCGAGCTACGGTGTATTAACTACACTCCGTTCCAACGCCACTCTCACACTTGTAACTACGCTCTGGTTGTATTGCTATTCCTTTGCCAACTGAACTGGGAGGAGGGTTTCTTCGACCTCTGCTGGTCTTCCAAACTTTGCAAGGGTTTCTTCACGCTTCTCTGCATTTCTAGGCAAGGTAATGGGTACTCTGTTAAATCAAGAAGACTTTGCTCTGTCTCTATCACGTGGCCTCCTGTTACCATTAGTCTCCTTTCGATTCCTGCAATGGCATTTACCAACTATTTGTATGTAACTCCTTCCGCGGTGGTTTCCTTGTTGTTTCAAATGCATGTTCGTTTCTCGTCTTTAATTGTTAACAACTATTTGCTGTCGATTTTTCTCTCCAGGTTCGGGCTGACCAGAACTCCTGTGGCCGCCTACAGTTCAAAGAAAAACACACATACTTAATCTTTTCTGGTTTTATACTCTGCTGCTTCTATTTGTGGCTCTAATCATTCCGCTCCTTCGTGAGTAGGACCTGTTGGTTCGAAACCTGGTTACTTATTTCTGCTCAATCCCAAATCTTCCGGTGAGTTCTGTTATGGTATGCTTGTTTGGTTTACAGGTTTACTCCGTTATTTCGATAGCACATCACCATGTAATAGTGCTGAAGCGTTCTAACTCCGAACGTTTGTGGATAATGTGCAGGACTTGCTTCCTTCAGTCAAAACCCTGGCTACTCGTCCCTCAGCGACTAAATAAACCCTATGGGTAGGGTCGACTCCATTTCGTTTCTGCTGTAGCTTAGGGTTTGTAAATCATTTTCGTTGCTAGCTCTGCTTTGTTGACAGACTCTGTTGGTTGACAAATTTCTCGATGTAATTTATTAACGATATGAAATGGCTTCGGGAACTTTGCGGTTCTGCTGTAATTGTGTTTCTTTTGTGATTCAAACCCTCACTCGATTACATGTCACATACTATGTTTCTCTTGGAATAGTTTTGAAAACTCGGCAAACTTTTTAAATGTTTAATGCAGAAATGTTTTTCTTGTAATGAAGTACGACTTTATCCTGTGTATAGAAAATCACCTGGTCTCGTGTGTAATTTCTTCTTCGTTTAGTTTTGCTGTGAGAAAATAAGAATGGAACTCCGCTCTTTGCTTGCCTGTGCGTATCTTCCACTATCTTGTTGCCTTTTAGTAGTATGAAAAGAAAAAAAAATTCTTCCTCCTGTACGTAGTGACCTTCTCTATTCAAATTTTAGTTTACATATAAATCAATTCTATTTTGCGTTCTCAGACATAGGAATTACACATATATTAATGTGGAAATAAACAAATAATCTTCACAATATTCTGATGCAAATTAACAAGTTGGCTGGAACAATTTTGGTTGCAGATGGTTTTTTTTTTCAAACTTTGTTTTTCTCGTATTCTCTAGATGGAAATCGAACCTACAAAATATGATTTTTTTTCTATTTACATGCCTGTAGGTGATAATCTGTTTTGGTTTTCGGTTGAACTGTCAACCGCATTATTCTAACTACATTTCCAGTTTCATAAAAAAAGCTTCTAATTAAACTACAAAAACGTATTATTCTCCTAATTCTACTGTTCTTGTCCAAATAACGAATAATAAAAGTAAATAAAACACAGGTTTAGTAACCTGTCCATAAACACATGTAACAGTGAGCCAGTCAACCATCTTTCGTCTACTCCGAGTTAGATGCTCCTGCATCACTTTCAAACAAGTGAGTGTGGTTCATCATCGTCACGACAAGATGGTGAAAAACACTAGCTCGTTCCATGTTTCGACAGTGTGGTTAATCATCATCAGGACAAAATGATGAACCACACTAGCTCGTTCGAAAGAGTTTGACAAAAATTCATGTGATTTTCACCGAAAATTATTATACACATTTTATGGATCACAGAAGCCAAATTCCTAATAATAAAATAATGATATATTTCCTAACAAAAGAATAAGAAAATTTTTGTTACCATGCTGTTCCAAACATGAGAGGTACACTTAAAAAATTATGAATTTTGGTATAAGAAAAATTAACAATTATAAAAAATTGTTGAGCGTTGGAGACAGTGTTGACTTATTTAACAAATTTATTTTCATTTTAATGAAAAAAAATAAACCTTATAAAAAATGTTACCACATAAAGGGTTTGACCCAAGTACTTTGCAAGTTAAACCTTACCTTATAAAATATGCCAACTTTCTACAAGATGTCTTTTTACTTAATTTACAAATTTCTTAAAATATATGACCCTTTTCATGTTCAAATATAACCTAATATATATTTAAATATATTTAAATTCAAAATAATAATTATATATATATAATTAGTAAAATTTAAATAATAAAAAATATTTCAAAAATATTTGAAAAACACTTAATGAAATTAAATAAAACAAAGATACAAATCTAAGAGACTTCCAAAAATATGTGAGTTCAATTAAACAATAATTAATTCTAATTAATAAATATATTTTTATTGTGTGGTGTTTAAATTTGATTTTTTGGAATTTCTATCAAATTTGTGATTGTGAAAATTTTTATTGTCAAATCCTCATTCACTTTGTTTAAATTAGTTTTTTGACTACATATATGAATTCAATATCCTCAAAAACCCATGTACATAAACCTGCTCAATACTCCCACTACATGTGCAATGTCTGGTCTAGTACAGACCATTGCATACATCAGGCTACCCACTACACTTGCATATGGAACATGGGACATATCCTCCTCTTCTTCTTGTGTCTTGGGACACTGTTCAGCAGATAGCTTTACACCTACAGGAATAGGAACACTCACCAATTTACTATCCTGCATATTGAACCTCTGCAATATAGTCTCGACATACTTCCTCTGGTTTAACCAGAGCTTCCTCTTTGCCCGATCTATCTTAATTTCCATGCCCAAAATATAGTTTGCAGCACCAAGATCCTTCATGTCGAATTTGGAGAACAGTTGGGTCTTCAAATCTTGGATAATTTCTTTCTCATTTCCAATCAACAACATATCATCCACATACAAGACCAAATAAATAACACAGTCACCAATTAATTTAAAATAAACACAGTGATCCTCCTTGCTTCTGGTGAAGCCAAGTCCCCGTATATAGGTATCAAATTTTTTATACCACATCCTTGGTGACTGTTTTAACCCATACAGAGACTTCTTCAACCTGCATACTAGTTCTTTCTTACCCTTCACCATAAAGCCTTCAAGTTGCTTCATGTAGATCTCCTCTTCTAGATCCCCATGAAGAAATGTTGTCTTCACATCCATCTGTTCTATCTCAAAATCAAATGCAGCAGCAACAGATAAAAGTAATCTAATAGAAGTAACCTTGGCAACAGGAGAAAAATATCACCAAAATCAATTCCCGGCACCTGGGAATAACCTTTCGCTACCAACCGAGCTTTGTATTTCTCCACCTTGCCTTCTACATTCATCTTCTTCTTAAACACCCATTTACTCCCAATGGGCTTCCTTCCAGCCGACAACTCCACCAGATCCCATGCATCGTTTTTGTGCAAGGATGCCATTTCATCAACCATGGCCTCCTTCCAGAGTTTTCCATCCTCTGAATCTACTGCCTCCCTGAAAGTTCTGGGATCATCATCAGTTATAGTTAAGGAAAAATTTGAATAGAAAGCAAATGGACTATACCTTTCTAGTTGTCTTCTTTCCCGAGCTGATCTTCTCAAAGCTGGAGTTTGTGGCTCTTCCTCTTCTGAGTCTTCTTCTGTTGTAGAGTCTGATTCATCCTCCTTTAGCTCAAACTCTATCTTCTCAGGTTCCTTTGGAAGGAATTCATGTGTAACAACATATTTAACCTCTCTAAACACCACATCTTGGTTGTACACAACCTTCCTTGTTTCTGGGTTCCATAACTTGTAACCCTTTAAACCATCCTTATACCCAATAAAGATGCACCTTTCAGATTTATTATCCAACTTGGTCCTTTTCTCCTTTGGAACATGTACATATGCATCACATCTAAATACCCTTAGATGTGAAAGAGAGGGTTTCTTACCAGTCCATACCTCATGTGGAGTCTTATCCTCCAACGCTGATGAAGGTGATCTGTTAACTAAGTAACATGCAGTCTCCACTGCCTCTACCTAGAATTCTTGTCCTAACCCGGTACCACTGAGCATGCTTCTTGCCTTTTCCATCAGTGTTCTATTCATTCTTTCTGCAACTCCATTTTGCTGAGGTGTGTATGGAGTAGTCTTCTGCCGTGCTATACCACACTTCTTACAGAACTCTTAAAATTCCTTCTTGCAGAACTCCCCACCATTATCTGTCCTCAGCGCCTTTATCTTCTTCTCTGTCTGGTTTTCCACCAGAGCCTTAAATTCTTTAAATCTGTCAAAAGCTTCAGATTTCTTCCTCAAGAAATATATCCATGTATTCCTTGAGAAGTCATCTATGAATGAAACATAGTACACAGACTTTCCCAGTGATGGAACTGACACAGGTCCAAACACATCACTGTGCACAATTTCTAATATCTTGTTCGCCCTCTTAGCACCAGAAGGAAAACTCACCCGATTCTGCTTCCCATATACACAATGTTCATAGAAATCGAAATCCAGAGAGAAATTAGACATAACTTCTACCATACCATTTCTATGCAGTATCCGAAGGCCCTTCTCTCCAATATGTCCAAGCCTTTGATGCCATAGCATGGTCTTTTCTCCAGAGACAGCTAGGCTTTCCGCTCCACTTTTAGGAACCATAGAACTGTTACACCCATCAATAACAGTGCTACCTTGTAGCTTGTACAGAGTTCCAGTCCGAACTCCCCGCATTAATACCAGTGCTCCCCGAACCATCTTGCAGGCATCTTTCTCGAACACTGTTTTTACACCTGCATCATCCATCTTGCTTACAGAAATCAAATGTCTGGCCAATGCAGGAATATGCAGAACACCGGGAAGTGTTCTAATCCTTCCACCTTGCAGCTTCAGCTTGACCTTTCCACGTCCGATGATTCTGGCCCTCCTATCATCCCCTAGGAAGACATCACCACCATCATATTTCTCATACTCGCAGAACCACTCCCTATGAGGAGTGAAGTGAAAGGATGCACCTGAGTCAATCAACCATGACTCATGATCTACATGTGTATTTGAAGAAGAAGCCAAATACACATCCCCACCTTCATCCGAGGTGGTTTTTGCCTCTGCAGAAGGAGCATCATTGGATCCCTTTCCTTTCTCATGAGCTTTAGATCTGCAGTCCTTTTTGTAGTGCCCTTCCTTTCCACATTTCCAGCACACCTTTACAAACTTTCGAGGAGATTTAGATCTCCCACTCGAAACCTTATTCTTATTTCTATTCTGGGACCTTCCTCGTACATATAAGGCATCTCCATTCTGACCCTCCATATTTCTCCGTCTCATTTCCTCCGACAGCAAGGCTGAGACAATGTCATCAAAATTCAAGGTAGTTGTATTGCTACCTATTGCAATAACCAGACTGTCCCACGAGTCTTGTAGAGAGCACAACAAACTGATGCACTTATCTTCATCTGAGATTTTAATATCAACAGACGACAGCTGACTTACCACAGTATTGAAGGCGTTCAGATGCTCTGTCACCGAGTCTCCATCCTTCATCCTCGGGTTATACAGCTTTTTCCGCAGGAACAACTTATTCACCAGAGACTTAGATTGGTACAAAGTCCCAAGTTTTTCCCACAAGGTCTTCGCCGTAGCTTCCCCAGATACATTCAACAATACTGAATCTGAGACACACAACCGTATTGTGCTCTTAGCCTTCCGATCCAGTTTCTTCCAGTCTTCATCTGACATTGTTGTTGGTTTAGTACCTGGATCTACCATGATCCACTGATCTTTATCCACCAGCAGATCCTCCATCTTGAGCTTCCACAACTCAAAACTCTGACCATTAAATTTCTCGATCTCTATCTTTCCGCCGCTCGCCATATTCTTTCACCGCAAGAATCGATCCCGCAGATCTCCCACTGCACAGGGTCTACCACAGGCCCGAGCAAAAAAAAACCCTCAACAACAAAGGCGTCCCCTTGAAGCCGAAATAGCTCTGATACCAAATGTAGGTTTTAACCCTGAACAGAAATTATCTACACATGAATCTTATAACAGAAAATAAACAATAGCGAGAGCATAAAACATAAAATAGATAAACACAGAGATTTTTCCCTGGATCCCAAATCGGGACGACCAGCTTGATTTTTCATTATATTCCTTTTAGTGTTACAACACATATATATACATGCCGAAGCATACATAAACCCCAATCCATTAACCCTGGATTAGAACATAACCGTAGTTCCCTTGATCGGATCTACAAAATACCAGGGGATGAAAACCATCGTACCCCAAAACCATGTGCAAACTCATGCACAAAACATGGGTGGGTCCGCCTATGAGTGGGTCCACACACCAAAACAATTTTCGTCGGGGCGCTGCCCCAGACCCCAACAGTGGGGGCTGCCTCCCCCCTTGTGACCCCCCTGCTACGCCTGGTGCAACATATAGCACATGGGTCTAGTCGTGGAAAGAGCACATGGGGCTAGTCGTGGAAAGAATATAACACATACCCAACATGAAAAACACATAAAAGGTATGCATTGCAACTTTATATTTAGAACAAAATACATTTGTATGGTATCAATAGATTTTCTCCTGTAAAAAAATTGTCATGTGGTCAATTTTTACGGAGGAAATGATAACACTTTATGAGGATACAAAGAGCAAAGCCATTTTTAGCCAATTGATAAATCTCAAAAAAAAGGGTTCAATGGTGAAGCAGATTGAGGACTTCCAAAAATTGAATATAAGGGTAACTGATATTCCATAGGAACACAAGATTTATGTCTTCCTAAGGACTTTAAAGGATAACATCCAACATGAGGTTCACGTTTTAGAACCTGATCCATTGGAGAAGGCATTCAGGTTGACAAGAAAAATTGAATGTAAAATTATGGCAACAAGGAAGCCTACCAATCACATCTATAAATATGGAAGTGTTGCTACTCCTAGACTTCCACAAACTACACGGTTGACACCACAACAATTGGAAGAAAAAAGAGCAAAAGGGCTTTGCTAAAGTTGTGATAGAAAATACACTAAAGGTCATAAGTGTGCTGAGAAGAAATTATTTTACATAGATTGTGAACAGGAGGAAGAAAATGAACAAGAAACTTCAAAAGAAGAGGATATACACTAAGAACCAACCCTAGAAGAAGAATAAATGAGTCTGGCCATATCACGTAATGCATTGGGAGGAATTACCACTCCTCAAATTCTCGATATATAAGGACATATCAAGAAGAAAAAGATAATAGTGTTGATTGATTCAGGTAGTATCCATAATTTTATTCATTGTAAGTTTTCCAAGGAATTGAATTGTTTTCGATACCCAGCACCAGAATGTCAAGTGATGGTTGCAAATGGAGGAACTATAAATTGCTCTGGAAAATGCCATAATATCAAGCTAACCATGGGGGAATACGTATTGAATAGTTCAATGCTTTCAATTCCAATGGGAGGTGCAGATTTTGTACTAGGAGTACAATGGTTACAATCTTTGGGAACGGTAGTTTTTAATTTTCAAGAACTTTTCTTGAATTTTTCTTCAGAAGGAAAGGAAGTAAAATTATGGGGTACCACAGGGAATTTTGGAAAGATAATAAGCTCTAATTTCATGACAAAGATTCTGAAGAAAGAGAAATGAGGCATAATTTCACAATTATGCTCACTAGAAGTTCGAACATCAAAATCATCTATTTCTCCAGATCTACAGAAAGTCTTAGACAATCATTCCAAGGTGTTTGAAACTCCCAAAGGATTGCCACCTATTCGTGATCATGATAATGCTAAAAATTTGATTCCAGGAAGTGTTCCTCCAAACATGATGCCTTATAGATATCCTTATATCCAAAGGAGCGAAAATATTGAACATATGATTACATAAATGTTAGAGATTGGTATAACTCAACCTAGTCAAAGTTCTTTCTGTGCTCCAGTAGTATTGGTGCACAAGAAGAATGGATCATGGCGCATGTGTCTAGATTATAGGGAGCTCAATAAGATCACTATTAAAGATACATTTCCCAATCCTGTGATTGATGAATTATTGGATCAATTACATGGAGCAATTTATTTTACCAAGTTGGATCTTCGTTCAAGGTATCATAAAATTAGAATGAAGATTGAAGATATTCCAAAAACAACATTTCGAACTCATGAGGGTCATTATGAATTTTTGATCATGTCTTTTGGCCTTACCAATGCACCTTATACATTTCAAGGGTTGATGAATTCCATTTTCAAACCCTTCCTTAGAAAAGTTGTGCTAGTATTTTTTATGATATAATAATCTACACGAGGTTTTAGAAGGATCATGTTCAACATGTTGACATGGTGCTCAAATTATTGGATGAGAAACAATTATATGCAAAAATATCCAAATATTTCTTTGGAGTACAAGAGGTGGAATATATGGGTCATATTGTATCTCATGAGGGTGTTAAGGTAGACCCTAAAAAAATCAAATCCATTAAGGAATGGAAAGTCCCTGCAACCATAAAGCAGTTGTGAGGATTTCTCAGGTTAACAGGGTACTATCGCAAGTTTGTTAAGAAATATGGGAGAATAGAAATGCCTCTAACAACATTATTGAAGAAAGATGCATTTTCATGGACTCCTGAAGCAACGAAGGCCTTTGAACATCTTAAAAAGGAAATGTGCTTAGCACCGGTCTTAGCTATGCCAGACTTCACAAAAAATTTTATTGTGGAATGTGATGCATCAAGAAATGGAATTGGTGTCGTTTTAATGTAGGAAGGAAGACCCATTTTTTTTTAAAGTTGTCCAATCAAAGGAAAGTATTTATAAAAATATATTTATGAGAAATATATGTTAGCAATACTACATGCATTAAATAAATGGTGACCTTACCTAATGGGAAGACACTTCAAGGTAAAAAATGATTATGATAGTCTTAAACACTTTTTGGAGCAAAGACTGTCTTCCAAAGATCAACAAAAATAGGTCACAAAGATGTTGGGTTATGACTTTGAAATCATATACAAAAAAGGGAAACTAAATGTTGTTGCAGATGCACTCTCAAGAAATAATGAAGACGTGGAAGCATTGCTTTGTGCCATTTCTGTTATCCGACCAGATTGGATAACAGAAGCAAAAGATGAATGGAAGAAGGATGAATAAGTGTGGACACTCATTCAAAATTTGCAGCAAGATCCTAATACATATGATACATTTAGTTGGAAAAATGATTCCTTATGGTACAAAGATCACTTATATCTTTGTAAGAACTCCCAGCTACAACAAAAGATTCTTTTGGAATTGCACACTTCTTTTTTAGGAGGACAGTCAGCATTTTTAAAAACTTACCATACCATAGGCTGAAAAAAGGATTTACATGCAAGAAGTAAGGATAGTATAGGAGTGAAAACAATCTAAGTAGCCTTAAGGAGGGATAATGTATCAAAGGTTCATTTGGGAGGAATATCACTAGGAAATACCACAAAATACATAATGGCTAGTGTTTATCCAAACCCCGAATTCCTATTTTCATGGTACTAGGATAGAAGATCCCCAACAACATTTGTTTGTTTGTGAGGTTGTACTAATTGTTACATAAATATTCAACTCCTATTTTCATTGTACTAGGATAGAATATCCCCAACAACATTTGTTTGTTTTTGAGGTTGTACTAATTGTTACATAAATATTCAACTCCTATTTTCATTGTACTAGGATAGAATATCCCCAACAACATTTGTTTGTTTGTGAGGTTGTACTAATTGTTACATAAATATTCAACTCCTATAGATATCATAGACAAGAGGCATAGAGAATTGAGAGGTGTGGAGAGGCATCATTTGGCATAGTGCATTGAATCAACGACAATAAGAAATGTGTGTAATTCATTTATGTTGTAGGTTATAGAGAAGAGGGAATCTCGTCTAGGTAGAGAAAATTTGTTGTTAGTCTTCAATGTAGAGTAATTCTTGAAAGCCTATGAGTTATTTCGTTCAAAAGAGAGATTGTAGGAATAATGATCTTGTGGAGGGAAAGAGGTTGATCCTACATATCATTTTTGAATGGACTATAGCCAATGGAAAGAATTTACGACAATAAGAATTTGGAATTTTTCTTGAAGTGAATGTGAGTTTTTTATTTTTTTTAGTGATTCAGTATAATAATCATCAAGCTACAGGAAAATATAATCAAGTTACAAAAGAAAATGTTATAACAAGATATTTGAACCGAATTACATTACAAACAAACATATTCATAAGTCAGAGTGATATTTCCGTACCTTTAGTTTGTGATATTTCCCTACTTTTGATTTTAGTTATTAAAACCTTGGCTTTGATACACAAAAGAGAGATAAAAAAAGCATGAAGTAGAGTAATGAGAAAAATAATCATAACATAGTGCACAAATAATATAAATATTAGGTTTTAATTTTATGAGAAAAAATACATTTACAAAAGAAAACAGATGTTGTTAGTGTTATTTTTAGTAAAATCAAGGTTTACAGAGCTAGCTCATACCATAATTTTACACAATAAAAATAATATTTTATTTATTGTATGAAAACCTCTAGACAACCTATTATATTTTTGAAACTAATTAAGAAATGTACTGTTCAATTATCTTGATCCAAAGCACAATTTAACAATGCATTTATTAACTATTCATTGGCATATTAAAAAAAAAACCCAAATCATAATTTTATTTCAAGGATGTTGATTAATGATACTTTGCTGAAAAAGAAATATACATATTGCTATTAAAAAAAAAACCTAATTAGTATAGCTTGCACGATTATGAATATAAATTGGGGTAATTGAGATTAAAGATAGAATCCGATAACTACTTAGGGCGATTGAGAATCTTCCCAGTGTCATCAACAACGAAGGTAGAGGCGGATTTGTTATTGACAATGCAGAGATTAAATGAAATGGATGGAAGGGGAAATGAAACAGAAGGGACGAGGACGATTACTGAGCAGGCCATTCAAAATATTTATATCAAAATTAAAACAAAAACTTAGGAGATTAAGGATTGAAATAAATTTAAAACATATTAAACAAATTATGTGAAAGAAATATTCAAGATTCTAGGGTATTTTAATCGAATTAAAATATTCAATAGTTTAGGGATTCGCCCATTCCCCGGAGTGATATTTGCAGACCTTTACTGATTTGACAAAATCAAAATCACCACATATTAATGGGCAACAAATCGGTGTAATTGAGATTATATAGTATTTGTTGAAGAGGTGAGAAAGTATTCCATTCCAAGATCGTTTGTGATGGGCAACAAACAGACAGCCTTAGCAGCTCGTGATCCTGTGAGATGTATATCGTGATCCGGTAGTCTGAGCGGCCACATACCCTAAACCCGCACTCTGTGAAGTAAAGGTCTATCCAATGATTTCAATAGCCCTAATTGCTGCATGCAATAAAGAAAAGAAAACAAATATTAAAATAATAATTATTAATACTTCAAAGATAGAATCAGGACGAACGGAAAGGCAATGTCCAGTTTCATCAACAACGCAGGTAGAAGGTGGTTGAAGGCAGAGATTAAATGAAACAGAACAGAAGCGACCATTAGTGAGGAGGCCATTCAAAATAATCATATCAAAACTAAAACAAAAAATTTGGAGATTAGGGATTGAAATAAATTTAAAACATATTAAACAAAATATGTGAAAGCAATATTCAAGAGTCTAGGGTATTTTACATGAATTAAAATATTCAAGAGTCTAGGGTATTTTACATTAATTAAAATATTCAAGAGTCTATGGTATTCGCCCATTACGCTGAGTGATATTTCCCGACCTTCCATTTTACTGATTTGTCAAAATCAAAATAACAACAGATTAATTAATTAATTAAATAGTAATTATTGTAATAATTTATTAAATGATATGTTTTTAATGGATAGGTAAATAATTTTATATAGATTTTAAACTACGATAAACTCATCCTTTTCGTAATAAAAAATATTTCTTAATTATAAATTTAATTTATTATTTATCATGAGTCTTGAAAACAAATAACAATATGTAAACTTGAAAGACAACATCATCTAAAAACCCTTTTTAGAGCCAAAGCCCATCATTGAATTTGGAGAAAAATTGGAATGTGGTGCTTACTCAGTGAGGCTGGAAATCCTTTTGATACGGTGGTACAAAGTGTGGGGGTAATATTCAGACCTCTACCTTATTTTACTAAAAACAAAAATACTGAGAACTCTACGGTTAATAAAGATATTCAGACCTCTACAGTTGCAGCAGCTTTAATTTGGCCCATGAGGCTTCGAGGTACGTACAAATCAACCAACTTTAACAGATGACAAACCTCTTGACGACGACCGTTCAGGTAAACTTTAGTTACAAAAATATGACCGTGCCACTCAGTAGTATTCACGGGAGGGCGAAGTTTCTTAGAAAGAAGATCAATTTGAGGAATCCAATCATTTGTTTGGGCAACATATTTCATTGAGGAATACAAGTGCCCAGAAGCAACTAAACTCGAATCCCACCATTGCCCCAATCTCCACATATCCTCCACGCTTCTCCAACTGCTTGTCTTTTGGATCATAAATTTGCGCATTGTTTCCATTTTCGCCAAATACAACGAATTCTTCTTCCAGGAAAATTCCATGACAGTACCTTACTTCATTCCTCATTGTAGGCAGAGTTTCCCACGTATTTTCTTCCACGTTGTAGGCCTCTGCTGTGGGCAAAGAATTTCGGCCTCCCACAACATAGATATGCCCCGTGGAGGCACATACAGAGCAGGCGAAGAAAGACCTTCTCGTCGGCATGTTGGCTCCGCGCCGCCATTTGGCAGATGCAAAATTGAAAATATAAACCGTCTGAAGCTCTTCTGGGTTTTGTGGATGCAGTCCGCCTAGGAGAAAGAGGTTTCCATTGAAGCAAGCGATCTTACATCCAAATGGAATTCCAATGCAGAAATCCGGAATTTGACTTAGAGTTTGCCAGGTATGCGGGAGAGGCTCCAATACTATTATGCGGCCGGCATGTTGAGTCATATCTCTACGCCGCTCATAATTAGCGCCGAGAAGACTGAAATGTTGAGTCATATATCTACGCCGCTCATAATTAGTGCAGGGAAGACGGAAATACTAAACCAGACAGATCAACTGCTCACTTGTTCCAGCGGTTATTCGGTCCTTGCGAAACTGAGGGCCACACACCATATCCCTCCATTTTTTGCAAACAAGTTTGAGGGCAGCATGCCATTTGTAGGGCACTCTAACTAAACACTCGCCAAGTAAATGATCTGGTATATTAAGAATTGTAGTCTTCTCCTGTAGCAGCTGTGCCAGCATCTTTGACCTGCGCACCACCACCCTGGTTTTCTCCTGAAAAGCAACAAAAGATGAAGAATATTGTATACAGAAAATTTATTGAAGAGATCAATGTATTTTCATAATCTACTTACAAAACAATAATAAAATAATGAAGTATCTGAAATCACAATCTCCTAACAAAATAACAAGAGAATTTGTGTTACCATGCTGTTCCAAACATGAGAGGTACCTTGGAATAAGAAAAATTAACGGTTATAAAAAATTGTTGAACGTTGGAGACTATTTTGACTTATTTAACAAATTTATTTTTTAATGAAAAAAAATTAACCCTTATAAAAAAATGCAATCACTACAAGGGGTTTGACCCAAATACTTTGTAAATTAATTCCCAAGAAAATATGAAACCTTACCTTATAAATTATGCCAATTGTGTATGCCAATTGTGTACAAGCTGTTATTTTACTTAATTTACAAATTTCTTAAAATATATAACTGTTTACATGTTCAAATATAATTTAATATATATTTAAATATATTTAAATTTAAAATAATAATTATATATATATATAATTAGTAAAATTTAAATAATAATAAAAAAAATTTCAAAAAGCCGTTAATAAAATTAAATAAAACAAAGTCTTTCAAAAATATGTGAGTTCAACTAAACAATAATTAATTTTAAATATAAACAAATATATTTTTATTGTAATAATAAAAGTGGTATTTAAATCATATTTTTTGGAATTTCTAGCTGATTTGTGATAGTGAAAATGTTTATGGTCAAATTCTCACTGATTTTGTTTCAATTAGTTTTTTGACTACATATATGAATAAAATCTTTTAGTAAAAATCACATGGTCGATGCCTTTCGAAACCAGTGTGGTTCATCATCAGGACGAGATGAAGAAGAATCTGATAAGATAACCCAATTAAGAAAATCTCCAACTAACCGTTAGTAAAATAAGACTAGTTTGACTAAACATAGGACATGAAATCAAAAAATATATCATAATGATTTCTTTTTTATTTGATAGGAATAAGTTAAATGGTTAATGTTTATAATTTGAATCTTATTTATTTTTATTAAAAAAAAAATCAAAAATTAACCAATATATGTTTGAAGAATAAATAAATGTTTACTATTAAAAATTTATTTTTATTTTTAGAATAATAATTAATATATTTATTTTGTTCTATTTTTATTTTTATTTCTTTTCAAAAATGTTAAAATATAAAAAATAATAATAAAATAAGATAAAATAAATTGAAACTAAATAAATAAATAAAAATAAACATAAAAATAAAATTTAAAAAAATAAAAATAAATAAAAACACCAGTAAAAATAAGTAATTGAGAGTGCAAGCTTCTGTGATCCATAACATATTAGATTATAAATCTTTCGGGAAATCACATGAGAATTTTAGGACGGACGAGTTTTGAACTACCAACTGTAGTTCATCATCAGGATAATGAAGAATGGCTGATCAGACACACCTATTTATATCATGAGGAGAGAAGCAACGGTCAAAACCCAAGAACGGTTAAAAATTAACCGGTCAAAAATAAAAATAGAAATAAAAACAAAAACAAAACAAACCCACCCCTAAAAATGCTAGTCAAAACTAAAAATAATATAAAACCAAAACCAAAAACTAAAATGACCCCAAAAAATAAATAAATAAATAGATAAAAATAAAATAAAAACAAAAATCCAATAAAAGTCAAAGTCCACAAATAAGGAAGATTATAAAGCTAAGATGCTTGACCATCTTTGTAATAGTGGGAGTTATAAGAAGCTCTCTAAGAACCCTATTAATAAAGTCTCGAAGATTGTGGCCAATGCTATTAAATCTAGTTGCACTGTGGGTTCCATGAGCTCAAAGCTTATTGAAAATAATCCTGTCACCCCTAGGATTTATGGGCTCCCCAAGATTCATAAAGATGGTGTTCCTATCAGACCCATTGTTAATACTATTGGTGGGCCCACTTATCTCCTAGCTAAGTATTTAGCCTGCAAGCTTAAGCCTCTTGTTGGTCAAACAGATTCTTTCGTGAAAGATTCTGCTTCTTTTGTTCATGAGTTAAAAAGCTCGGTTTGCGAACCTAATGACTCTATGGTTAGTTTTGATGTTGTTTCTCTCTACACGAACATTTCTATCATGGAGGCAGTAGAAGTTATCACGCGCATCACTGATCCTGATACTGCTAATTTGGTGGAAATTTGCCTCACTTCTACCTTTTTTAGTTTTGAAGGAGAGTTTTATGAGCAAACCTGTGGTGTCGCCATGGGTTCCCCGCTCTCGCCAGTGGTGGCCAACCTATTTATGGAAGATTTTGAATCTAGAGCTTTAGTGTCTGCTCCCTTAAAACCCAAGGTTTGGAAGCGGTTTGTAGATGATACTTTCATCAATTGGTCTCATGGACAGAAAGAATTAAAGGCATTTCATCAGCACTTGAATAATCAATCTGATTCCATTAATTTCACTATGGAAACGGAGAATGAGGGGAGCCTTCCTTTCCTTGATGTTCTCATCTCTAGAAATAATAATGGCTCTTTCTCGCATCGTGTTTTTCGGAAAAAGACGCACACTGAGCAGTATCTTCACTCTGGTTCTCATCATTTCCCCGCTCAGAAAATTGGAGTCCTAAACACTTTAGCTACGAGAGCTCTTAGAATTTCTAATGATGATCATTTAGATGAGGAAAAGGCCCATCTCCTTAAGGTCTTCGAAGAAAATGGGTATAGTAGGAGTCAGGGTTTGAAGGCTTTCATGAAGGCGAGCAAAGGTCCTAGGCAGAAAATGTTGATGGATGATGTTATTGGTAAAGTTCATTTACCTTTTATTCAAGGTACTACTGACAAGATCGCTCGGATTTTAAGGAAGCATAAGATCTCGTCTTCTTTTAAACCTTTAAACACCATTCGGAGCTCCCTTAAATCGGTTAAGGACAAATTGGACCCTAAAAGCATGAAAGGTGTTTATTTGATCCCGTGTTCTTGTGGGACTCCCTACATTGGTGAAACTGGTCGATCGATTAATAAGAGGATCTAGGAGCATTCTGCGGATATTAGACTTGGTAGAACCAAGTCCTCAGCGCTAGCGGAACATATGGAGAAGACGAAGCATCATATTTGTTTGGAAGATGCTAGAGTCCTTGCTAGGGTGGATCATTTCCATCACCGGAAATTTAGGGAGGCGTTAGAGATTGAGAAGAGGCCTTGTAAGTTGAATAGGGATGATGGATGGAAGGTTAACAGGTGCTGGATTCCATCTCTTCACTCCTTGTAAAGGTCCTTCCTTTCTTTTGTACTTTTATTTTTATGTTTTTATCCTATTATTATTAGTATATGATTTGATATTTATAATTTATTTTATTATTATTCTAGTTCTAGTTTCGATTTTATTTATGAATGTTTTTCTTTATTAATTTTTGGTTATTTCCTTATATATATTATTTTTTTATTTTATTTTTTTATATTTTTTATTTTTATATTTTATATTTTATATTTTATATTTTTTTTTTAATTTTATTTTTTTTTAATTTTTTTAATTTTTTTTACACTCAAAAATTTTATTTCTAATTTTATGTATTTATTTGGATTTTATTTATTAATTTACATTTTGGTAATTTATTTATTTATTTACTTATTTTTATTTATTTATTTATATCTTTATTTTATTTTATATATAATTTAATTCAATTTAATTAATTAATTAATTTATTTATTTGTTTATTTTTAATCCTAATTTTATGTATTTGTTAGTATTTTATTTATTAATTTACTTATTGGTAAATTATTTATTTATTTATATTTATATTTTATTTTATATTTAATTTAATTCATTTAATTAATTAATTAATTATTTATTTATTTATTTTTATCTTAATTGAACGTTATTGTTTTTATAGATTAATTTCGTTTATGTGGACTTTGACTTTTATTGGATTTTTGTTTTTATTTTATTTTTATCTATTTATTTATTTATTTTTTGGGGTCATTTTAGTTTTTGGTTTTGGTTTTATATTATTTTTAGTTTTGACTAGCATTTTTAGGGGTGGGTTTGTTTTGTTTTCTGTTTTTATTTCTATTTTTATTTTTGACCGGTTAATTTTGATTTTAACCATTCTTGGGTTTTGACCGTTGCTTCTCTCCTCATGGTATAAATAGGTGTGTCTGATCAGCCATTCTTCATTATCCTGATGATGAACTACAATTGGTAGTTCGAAACGCGTCGGTCCTAAAATTCTCATGCGATTTCCCGGAAGATTTATAATCTAAAAATAAGTAAATAAATAAATATTTATAATTTGGGCTTAAAAAATATATTTTATTTAATAATATGTTATATAATAATAATTGTAAGTTCAAAAATAAAAATAAAAATAAAAATAAATAAATAAATAAAAATACATAAATAAAAATAAAAATAAAAAATTTTATAAATAAAAATATAAAACTATAAAAAAATAAAATAAATAAATAAATAAAAATAATAAATATTTATAGTTTTGAATTTAATAAATCTATTAAAAAAAAAAACTAGGAATGAAGAGCAAGAATCTAACATCTGCTAACCATCCACCCATCGTCCCTGTTGAGGTTAACTGACCTCTTTTTGATTTCCAAGCCTTCTCTCAACTTGCGGTGGTGGAAATGGTCAATCCTTGCAATAACCTTAGCTTCTTCAATGCAAATATGATGATTGGTCTTCTCAGCATGCTCTGCTAAGGCCAAGGAGCATAATCTATTATGCTTAAGGTTAGCGACATCTTCATGAATTCTTTGATTAATAGATCGACCAGTTTCACCAATGTAAAGGGATCCCACACGAGCACGGAATCAAGTACACACCTTTACCATCCTTAGGGTAGGAAACCCCCTAAAAGCAACATAAAAAAACTAGAGTTTGAGGCTCTTAAATCCTTAAACAACAACCATAAAATTATTGTTCTTAAGGCTAATAAGGGAGGTGCTACGGTTATTTTAAACAAATATGATTATCGTAATAAGATGTTGGATCACCTTCTTAATAGCGGGAGCTACAAGAAGCTTGGAAAAAATCCCTTAAAAAAAGTTTCAAAAGTGGTTGCTTTGGCTATAAAATCGAGTAGCACCATTGGATCTTTAAGTAAAAAGCTAATTGAGAGTAACCCCCTCACTCCGAGGATTTATGGTCTTCCTAAGATTCATAACGATGGAGTTCCGCTTCGCCCTATTGTTAACACCATAGGAGGTCTGACTTATTTGCTTGCTAAATTTCTAACCACTAAGCTTAAACCACTTGTGGGTCAGATCTCTTCCTTTGTTAAAGACTCATGTTCTTTTATTAATGAATTGAAAGAATTGAAGTTAGATAGTGGTGATAGGTTTGTTAGTTTTGATACTGTTTTCCTATATACTTGCATCCCCATTAGGGAAGCTGTTGATGTCATTTCTCGGGTCACAGATCCTGATACTACTCATCTAGTTTAAATTTGTCTTACCTCGACCTTCTTTAGTTTCGAGGGTGAATTCTTTGAACAGACTTGTGGTGTGGCCATGGGTTCCCCCCTTTCTCCTGTGGTTGCTAATCTATTCATGGAAGATGATGCAGGGGCATTAGGCCCAAGACATTATTTTGTATATAAATAAACATAGGGGGGTCTCTTGTTTTAAATTTGCTATGTAATTATTCTCATTTGAGTGATTTTCAGTTAATTGTGGAGAAAATGTAACTGCCCGAATGATTAACTGGGCATATGAAGAATCAGTTCAGTACAATTAGAGATTTAGGCTAAAAAATAGGGTTGAGGAAATCCAAGGGTTTTGTCGATTCCTAGTAGGAACTGAATCGATTCATTGGTGATAGTTGTATAAAAAATAAGTCTTTATGGTAGAGTTCAACAGACCTGCATAGAGAGCTGCATAGAATTGCATAGGGCTATAGGGATGGTAGAGAAGATTACTGAAGGCCATTTGATTGAAGATCTGGCCATAAGTTGTAAGTAGTGTCACTGTATAAATGAAGATTTGTTTCAGTATTTATGTGCAATTGTTGGTTTAATTCTGTGTGAAAAATGCCTTGAATCCCCAGAACGGGTATGAGTATGATTCTGTGTATTAATTGAGAGTCTGCCTGCATATTATGTG
This sequence comes from Pinus albicaulis, assembly GCA_034641835.2. NCBI lineage: Eukaryota > Viridiplantae > Streptophyta > Pinopsida > Pinales > Pinaceae > Pinus > Pinus albicaulis. Next base: position 40,234 of record JAXQQM020068353.1, on the reverse strand, counting down.
TCAGAATTAGTTCGAGTTAAATACTTAGAAGTTGAGCACTAGTTGATTTGATTCCTGTGTGAGACTGTTTTGAGCCTCCATGAATGATGTATGGATGATACTCTGTTATTTGGGGTTTTATGATGCTCTGTATGTAATTGGAAAAATTTATGGCACTAGGATATTACTCTCTATGTATGAACCAAATGTGCATTAAATTTATGAGGAATGGCTCAAATCGTATCAGAAATCCATTTTGATATCGAGAAGAATCTATATAGGAAGTTATCGGTTTCGATTTGCATAGATTGATGTGAATCTTTGTGTAAAGCCACCATCCAAGAAACTGATGAGCGAAGGACACAAACGATGTTGAATTGATTATTAAGCGTAGGAAAATCCGCATTGACTTTGTTTAAATTGGGGTCTACTAAAACCAGTCCATATTATTGGGTCTCTGTGACAAAGGTGGTGCCCTTGCCTTCGAGAGCTTGATTGGTTTAATAGATCTGTGGGATCGAGTAGGAATCTGATGGCGCAGGAGACTGAAAGGTCTGTTGAACAGCTGCAGTGATTGGATCTGTGTGACGGAGTGTTCTAAACTTGCAAAGAGCCCGAATCGGAAGAACCATAGTTAAAGAGCTGGAGGAGGAACTGTGAGGAATAGAGCAGAACCATGAAGGCAAGGTGGTTTCGGAATTCAAAACCGGTGGGATCGCGTAAGATTTGACATGGTAAGTGGTTTCACCTTTTTAAATGCGATGTATGTATTACCTCGACACGTGGAAAAGGCAGTATGTCCAAAACCGCCCCCATCACGTTTTTTTTTAGCGTTAATGCTCGGGCAATGAAAAAATGCGAATTCCATTTAGATCCGTTCGATCAGGTTTTTGGGCGCGATGAACTGTCGACCCTTGGATTCGTTCGATAGCTAATATAAGGTATGTTCATGTGAATTGTGGGACCGACGAACCTTAAGGTCTAATGGCCTCTGTTTTAATTCGAAGTCGAGGTTTGTTAACAGGCATAAATGAAATTATGGCCAGCGCCTTACCTTGGTAAATGTTTATTAAACATTGGTTATAATATTATAAGGCGGAGATAAAGAATCACCTTTGGGTTGATTCATGTTGTGGGAATATACATTAGTGTATATGGAAGAGCGTAGATTGGGGTTCCAATTTGAATTGGTTCGCCTTTTAATACGTGGGTTGTCCATAGCTTTAAAACCATAGACTAATAGTAAAGTCCCCAAAGCCAATTGATTGGGAACCTTAAAGGTAAGGTTGATGGGCTTTCGGCCATAGAGAGTGAGGCCTTATTGTATGGGTTTTATTAACCTTTGAGGAAATAATGAACTTCTGCCTATTTAAATTTCCAGTTCAAGAAATTAGAATGGGTTGAGTTTTCCCAGCTTGTGGATTGCTGGGGAATGAAACTGAATGCATCTTACACATAGATTTGAGACTAAAAATATAAGAAAGGACAGGGACTGTGGGTTTTACCCCCATCATAGTGGTATCAGAGCTTGAATTGAAATATCTCTTTGAAAGTTTATTTTGAAATGCACATGTACTAAAACAGGAAAAAAAAATGATGTTTAAATTTTTTTAACAAGAATTGCAGATTTGATTGAGTATGGAGTGAAGGTTGATAACTGAGATTTGCAGAATCTGGAGTTGAAGAAAAAGAGTCTTGAAGATTGCAGCAGGTAGAAATGCAGTGCAGGTGAAAAAAGAAAGAAGAAGCAAGATCATTTAGGGATTTTGAAAGGTGAGTTGGTGAGCCTTATCTGAACTCTGGTGTGAAAATATTATTTGTAGAATGCAGAGTGCAAGTAATTGAAGAAGAAATCTCAGCAAAGAAGCAGATCACATCTTTGAGAGAAGTGATATGAAGAAGTCCAACAAGGGATTCTGAGTGCAGAAAGAGTGTGGCAGAACCTGGAGGATTCCTAACAGAGGTTTAATGACAGAAGAACAGATGTGTTCATGAGAGAAGTTGCAGAGTGAAGCCTAGAGAGAAGAAGAGAGTGCTAAGAAGGTTCCAGCAGAAGGGGACTAGTACTTGCCAAAAGCCAGATCTGGAGGAAGGGATTGGTGAGGTAAGTTGCAGCAAGAGAGCTTGCTATTGCAGAGGCTTAGTGCAGCTTGTGAGTAAGGAACTCCTGGAAGAGAGGATGGCTACTGACAGCCATAGAAGAGACTGCAGAGGTTCTAAGAGAGGCCACAACAAAAGATTGAGGGAAGATGCCAAAGAAAATGGCATGAGGAAGAGACTCACTGATGAAGAATATTGGAAAGAGATGGCTAAGATCAATAAGCAGCTTGATGAATTGGAGAGGATGATAGAGTAAAAATAGAGAGTTGGCTGGCATATGAAGAAGAAGGCAAAGTGGAAGAGGCCATAAAGGAAGAGAGAGAAAATGATAAATGCTCAGCAGAAGGAGGAAATACTTAGAGTGATTGAGTATTTGGAGAAGGACTTGAAGACTAAAGCTTCAAGTGGGACCAAGGGGTCCAAGAGCCTTACATCTGACATATTTTGTATGGTTGTAGGAACAACAAGTGAGAGAGAACAAACTGCTGATGTTGTCACTGAGGAAGAAAATGGAGCAGCTACATGTTTTGAATATGTCCATGCACATTTGAAGAAAGATTCTGCTTTCGAACATATTGGAAGCAGAGGAGATTTAGTTTATGATATTGGACAGAAGCTGTAGGTTGAACAGCTTGAAGAATTTGAAGAGAGGACCATTGAAGAATCTCTGAAGAGCATAGAAGACTTGGAACAACAGGAAGAGTTGATGATTGATTCATGAAATGAGACCATGAGGTCTTATGTTTTTAAAACTGACAAGTTGTGTATGAGTGCAGGTGTTAATGAAGGCAATCACATGATGTAACTGTGATGAATGAAGCTGACTGTTGCCAAGTAAAGTATGATGAGTATCTTTCTGATGAAGATCAGATTGAAGTATTTCCGCAAAAGGAATTCATAAATTCCTTTTTTAATGAAAGGTATTACTTGAATGAGGAAAAGATAGCTATGTCCGAAGATGATAAGTTTGATAATGAAAGAGATTGTTTCAATGGAGTTGTACTTGATGAAGATGAATTTGTCATTAATGTTGATAATGACAAATTTCTTTTGTTAAATGGCCAAATGAAGGGTGATGGATAGATTATTGAAGTTTTTGCAGAGATGGGAAATCAAAATTATATTCTGATGAAGGCTGAGGAGATAGTGACAGCAAAAGATAGTGAAGATTGTGATGAGATGCCAAGATTGTGGCCTGAATTAAGTGTTCTGGAGTAGAGGACAAAAACACAGGGAGAAGGAGTTCAGATTGTAAGGGCAGAGATGATTGAATATGAGAGAGTTCATTTTTATGAACTAGAGCAGAGAGACATCCTTGAAGGGGATGATGCAGAGGAGAGACTAGCTGACAGTCTCAAGAATTGTTTGAAGAGTTGGAATCAACATTCTGATGTGATTATGGAGAAGAAAAGAATTGCAGGACAACATGCTAAGATGCTAGCAGAGGACGGAAAGGCTCTGAGGCCTTATGATTTTTTTTTTGACAATTGTTTGATGAATGCAGATCCTATTGGTGATGGAGATAGGTTGGCAGCATTGAGCAGTCCATTGAAAGAGGAAAAAAAACACAGGGATAAGGAGTTCAAATTGTAAGGGCAGAGATGATTGAATATGAGAGAGTTCATTTTTTATGAACTAGAGTAGAGAGACATCCTTGAAGGGGATGATGTAGAGGAGAGACTAGCTGACAGTATCGAGAATTGTTTGAAGAGTTGGAATCAACATTCTGATGTGATTATGGAGAAGAAAATAATTGCAGGACAACATGCTGAGATGCTGGCAGAGGAAGGAAAGGCTCCGAGGCCTTATGAATTTTTTTTTGACAATTGTTTGATGAATGCAGATCCTATTGGTGATGGAGATAGGTTGGCAGCATTGAGCAATCCATTGAAAGAGGAGAAGAATTCAATGGAAGATATTGATCCATGGGATGGAGGTATTGAGCTGCTAGAGAGTATGCTGAATCAACAGGATTTTATGCCAAAGAGGGGACCTTAATTTCTGAATTGGGGATTGTAGAATGAAGGTGAGCAGTTGAAGAATGAAGATGAGATAGTCATGTCTCATGTGCAGAAATTTGTTGCTGCTAGTAGCAGAGAAGAATTGGTGATTGAATCATCAATTAAGACCAGTGAGTCTTGTGATTTAAAATTTGACAATTTGGCTGTGTTGAAAGGTATGGAAGAGTATAATCCATATTTGGGGGTTGTTTTGAAGGGTGATGAATTTTTTCAGAAGGAGGGAGGTGAGGCTATCACGCCTCCTATAAATGAACTTATTATTTCTGCAGATGACAAGGAAAAATTGGCTTGTTCGAATAGCCAAGAGGAGAAAGTTGGAGAGAAGGCTGTATGGAAGATTTTTGGGGCTGCTACAGCATTGGAGAATCAGATTTTTTCTCTGACAATAGATGAAAATGCAAAGCTGGAAGAGCTTGAAGTAATTCAAGAAGAAGGAAGGCAATTGCTGAGGATTTCCCAGGAAGAAGAAGAAGAACATGCTGAGTTCAAATTACAGCATGCTAACAATGAGAGGCAAGCACAAAATGAGTGGCTGAAATGGTTGCAGAGAACATCCAGAAAAGAGTGTGACTAGCATAACAACATCTTGGAGTGTTGCTGGAGAAAATGTTGAAGCAACAAGCTGAAGTGTTGCCATAAGAGGAGAAATAAACTCAAAGATTTCATAACTTTGATGTTTGTTTTATGAATGCAGGCACTGATGGAAGGAATAAGGTATGTTTAGTCCAGGAAAATAGAAGAGATGAGGAGGATTACTGGCAATTTAAATACCAGTCTGAAGAGTTGCTGAGGTCAAGCAGAGGAGAAATTGTCATGAGCGACAATTAAGAAATTTTTTATTGTTGCAGAGAGAAACAGGGTATGGATGATTGGGTGGAAGTTAGAGCTAGGGTAGTAGTAAGAACTGAAGAAATAAGAATTCAGCAAACAGAAGTAAGTGTCTAGTAGTCAGAGGAAAGATTAGACAAATAAATAGCATTGATAAGAAAACTGATGCAGAAGATGCCTCAGAAAAGGACAGCAGCAAGGAAGCAGAGAAGCAGTAGCAGCAAGAAGAAGACAGTCACAGATTGTGAGGGCATAACAAGTGCAAAGATGCAGACTAAGATATGGAAGCCAGGAGGAATGCAAAAGAAGAATGTTGCAGCAGATGATCAGCTGCAGAACAAAGTGTGGGATCCAGGTAGACAAAGATGAAAGCACATGATCAGGAGATCATGAACCATTTTAACCTGGGGAGTCTGATGCAGGGGCATTAGGCCCAAGACATTATTTTCTATATAAATAAACATAGGGGGGTCTCTTGTTTTAAATTTGCTATGTAATTATTCTTATTTGAGTGATTTTTAGTTAATTGTGGAGAAAATTTAACTGCCCGAATGATTAAGTGGGCATATGGAGAATTAGTTTAGTACAGTTAGAGATTTAGGCTAAAAAATAGGGTTGAGGAAATCCAAGGGTTTTGTCGATTCCTGTAGGAACTGAATCGATTCATTGGTGATAGTTGTATAAAAAATAAGTCTCTGTGGCAGAGTCCAACAGACCTGCATAGAGAGCTGCATAGAATTGCATAGGGCTGTAGGGCTGGCAGAGAAGATTTCCGAAGGCCATTTGATTGAAGATCTGGCCAGAAATTGTAAGTAGTGTCACTGTATAAATGAAGATTTGTTTCGGTATTTATGTGTAATTGTTGGTTTAATTCTGTGTCAAGAATGCCTTGAATACCCAAAACGGGTATGAGTAGGATTCTGTGTAATAATTAAAATTATGTTTGCATATTATGTGTCAGAATGAGTTTGAGTTAAATACTCAGAAGTTGAGCACTAGTTGATTTCATTCCTGCGTGAGACTGTTTTGAGCCTCCATGAATGATGTATGGATGATACTCTGTTATTTGGGGTTTATGATGCTCTGTATGTAATTGGAGAAATTTATGGCACTAGGATATTACTCTCTGTGTATGAACCAAATGTGTGTTAACTTTGTGAGGACTGGCTCAAATCGTATTAGAAATCCATTTTGATATCGAGAAGAATCTATATAGGAAGTTATCGGTTTCGATTTGCATAGATCGACGTGAATCTTTGTGTAAAGCCATCGTCTAGGAAATTGATGAGCGCAGGACACAAACGACGTTGACTTGATTATTAAGAGTAGGCAAATCCGCATTGACTCTGTTTAAATTGGGGTCGATTGAAACCAATCCATATTATTGGGTCTTTGTGACAAAGGTGGTGCCCTTGCCTTCGAGAGCTTGATTGGTTTAATAGATCTGTGGGATCGAGTAGGAATCCGATGGCGCAGGAGACTGAAAGGTCTGTTGAATAGCTGTAGTGATTGGATCTGTGTGATGGAGTGTTATAAACTTGCAAAGAGCATGAATTGGAAGAACCATAGTTAAAGAGCTGGAGGAGGAACCGTGAGGAATAGAGCGAAACCATGAAGGCAAGGTGGTTTTGGAATTCAAAACTGGTGGGATCGCGTAAGATTTGACATGATAAGTGGTTTTACCTTTTTAAACGTGATGTATGTCTTCCCTCGACACGTGGAAAAGGTGATATGTCCAAAACTGCCCCCGTCGAGTTTTTTTTAGCGTTAACGCTCGGGCAATGAAAAAATGTGAATTCCATTTAGATCCATTTGATCAGGTTTTGGGGTGTGATGAACTGTCAACCCTTGGATCCGTTCGATAGCTAATCCAAGGTACGTTCATGTGAATTGTGGGATCGGCGAACCTTAAGGCCTAATGGCCTTTGTTTTAATTCAAAGCCGGGGTTTGTTAACAGGTGTAAATGAAATTATGGCCAGCGCCTTACCTTGGCAAATATTTATTAAACATTGGTTATAATATTATAAGGCGGAGATAAAGAATCACCTTTGGGTTGATTCATGTTGTGGGAATATACATTAGTGTATATGGAAGAGCGTAGATTGGGGTTCCAATTTGAATTGGTTCGCCTTTTAATACATGGGTTGTCCATAGTTTTACAACCACACACTAATAGTAAAGTCCTCGAAGCCAATTGATTGGAAACCTTAAAGGTAAGGTTGATGGGCTTTCGGCCATAGAGAGTGAGGCCTTATTGTATGGGTTTTTATTAACCTTTGAGGAAACAATGAACTTCTGCCTATTTAAATTGTCAGTTCAAGAAATTAGAACAGGTTGAGTTTGCCCAGCTTGTGGATTGCTGGGGAATGAAATTGAATGCATCTTACACATAGCTTTCAGACTGAAAATATAAGAAAGGACAGGGAGTGTGGGTTTTACCCCCATCAAAATACTTCTAATCTAGAGCCCTTTCCTCCTCCCTTTTTCAACCTAAAATTTGGAAAAGGTTTGTTGATGACACCTGTGTTGTTTGGCCTCATGGTAAGGAGAAATTGGAAATTTTCTTCCAGCATCTTAATGATCAATCTGACTTCATTAAGTTCACCATGGAATTTGAAGATAATGGTATCTTTCCTTTTCTTGATGTCCTCATTTCTATGAATGAAGATGGTTCTTTCTCTCATCAAGTTTTTAGAAAGAAGACGCACATTGAGCAGTATTTACATGCTAGTTCTCACCATTTACCTGCTCAGAAGCTTGGGGTTCTCAGCATCCTAGCCACCAGAGCCTTTAGAATCTCTGATGAACACCACTTTGAAGATGAAAAGGCTCATCTCCTTAAAGTTTTTAATAAAAATGGTTATAGCATGAGTCATTGTCTTAAAGCTTTTCAAGAAGCTGAAAAGCGTCCCAGAGTTAAGAAAGATCCTTGCGATCGGTTATCTGGAGTTCACCTTCCATTTATCCAAGGTACTACGAATGAAATCGCCAAGATCATAAAGAAACATAATGTTTCCTCAACGTTCAAACCCTCCCGTACCATTCGAAGTTTGCTCAGATCGGTTAAGGACCCAATTTGCCCTAAGAATGGTAAGGGTGTTTACTTGATTCCGTGCTCGTGTGGGACCCTTTACATTGGTGAAATGGGTCGATCTATTAATCAAATAATTCATGAACATGTCTCTGACCTTAAGCATTATAGATCACACTCTCGGCCTTAGCAGAGCATGTTGAGAAGACCAATCATCATATTTGCATTGAAGATGCTAAGGTTATTGCGAGGATTGACCATTTCCACCACCGCAAGTTGAGAGAAGCCTTGGAAATCGAAAAGAGGTTGGTTAACCTCAATAGGGACGATGGGTGGATGGTTAAGAGATGTTGGATTCCTGTTCTTCATTCCTAGTTTTTATTTTTATTTTTTAATAGATTTATTAAATTCAAAACTATAAATATTTATTATTTTTATTTTTTACAGTTTTATATTTTTATTTTTATTTACGTATTTTTATTTATATTTATTCATTTATTTACTTATTTTTATTTTTATTTTTAAACTTATGATTATTATTATATAACATATTATTAAATAAAATATATTTTTTAAACCCAAATTATAAATATTTATTTATTTACTTATTTTTATTTAATTTTATTTTTTATGTAATTTTATTTTTATGTTTATTTTTTATTTATTTTTACTTTTATTTATTTAGTTTCAATTTTATTTATTTTATTTTATTTTATTATTTTTTTGTGATATTTTAACATTTAATCTATTATTAAAAAGAAATAAAAATAAAAATAGAACAAAATTGCCCACGAGGCGTAGAACAGTCGGTGATGGGGTGCACTGTTAAGGCACTCCGTTCTGCAAGGTCACCGGTTCGAAACCCGTGGGTGTAGGATTAGTCTAAACTAGCAAAAAAAAAAAAAAATAGAACAAAATAAATATATTAATTATTATTCTAAAAATAAAAATAAATTTTTAATAGTAAACATTTATTTATTTTTCAAAGATATATTGGTTAATTTTTATTTATTTATTTTATTTTTATTAAAAATAAAAATAAATAAGATTCAAATTATAAACATTAAACATTTAATTTATTCTTATCAAATAAAAAGAAATCATTATTATATATTTTTTGATTTCATTTCCTAAGTTTAGTCAAACTAGCCGTTATTTTACTAACGGCTAGTTGGAGATTTTCTTATCTATTTAATTGGGTTATCTGATCAGATTCTTCATCTTGTCGTGATGATGAACTACACTGGCTGGTTCAAAACGTGTCGACCAAAATTATTTTGATGTGATTTTTACCGAAAGATTTTACTCACAATTTATGGATCACAGAAGCCAAATTCCAAATACATATATGAATTCGACATCCTCAAAAACCTATGAATTACTTTTATTGTAAAGAATTCACCCCCAAATTTATGATTTCAATAAATTCTTGCACAATTCTAGACAAATTAGATCATCAAAATAAACCCCTAAAATTTTCCAAATAAACTCCAAAACTACTTTTTAACTAACTCTAAGCATATCATATATTATTTAGTTATACTTATTATATTTATTATCTAACTAACAAATAATAGAATTAAAATATTTATACAATTTATTTTTTTATATCTCTTAACCATGTATAAGTGTTTGGTTATAATATTAATATTAATATATATTTTTTATTAATATTAATATTTAGTTTAATATATTGGTTAATATAAATATTAACATATATTTAGGTATACCAGTAACAGTATTATTATTATTATCTATTAAATTATTTAAATATTGTTAATTACTTATTTGTTTATTTCTTATAATTTTATTTTCTTATTAATCTTTTTATTATTTTTGAATGTGACCAATGATAATTCATAATTTATAAAAGTTTTTTCTAGATAAATTACATATAATTTTTAAAATCAATGTGTTTCTAAACCATTTATTGTAGTTCATCATTACTACAAAGATGGATAATAGGATGAAGTGAAAAAATAAATACAATAGAAATACAACAGATATAATGTAACATAAATTAAAAAATATCATATTTTATTCAAATAAAATATTAAAAACATAAAACCAATATATATATATATATATGTAAAAATAAAAATTAACCCCAAAAAAAATCAATAAAAGTGAGAAAACAAAAATTATGGCTTTAACCTTAAAGACATAAATTTTAAAATAAAAAATAAAAAAAATAAACAATCAAAATGGCTATGAAAACTAATTACATAAATGTAAATATATGTAAGATTCAAAGGATAAATTTAAATTTATTACTATATATTATTTATTTCCTTTTTATTTTCTCTTTGTATATATTATTATTAATTCCTTTGGGAGTATTTAATCCCATTAGGTATTAACCATTATTATTACTATTTATATAAAAAAGTCATGTTAAATTTTTTTACCTAATTATATTATTTATTTTATTTTTATTATTTTAATTTTCTCCTAACATACTTTGCTTTTGATTTTTATTGTTTTATTAGTTTTATTTTAATGGTTATTTCATTTGAGTTCTCAAGAATCTTTCCTATTTATTTTGATTTTTAACATTTTATTTTTCAAATAGTCTTAAAGTGTGACTTTTTGAAAAATTTTCTTGTTTAGTTTCCAATCTCATTCGGGTAATAATTCATTGAATTCACAAGCTTGAAGGGTGAACTCTTCACAATGTAAGTGTCCTCGGGGTCCTTTGCGGTGTTGAATCTATATATCTAGTCAAAAAATCATTTTAAACACCACAAATCAAGATTTGACCACAATTTTTTCATCGTATTCCCGCAAGGTGAGAAATTTACCGAAAACTCTAAAACATCGCAGTTAAAGACAACTCCTTATATTTTTCTCCAAACGGTCTTTTGATTTTGATTATTTTATTATTGAGTTTTATTTAATGTGAAATTTTGAAAAAATTTCGAATTTATTTTTCAATCTAATTTGTGTAAAATAAGACAAGAATTCATTGAAATCACAAGTTTGATGGGTACACTATGCACAGTCGAAGTACCCTATGGGTTTTTCAAGGTGTTGAATACATATATGTAGTCAAAAAACTAGTTTGAATAACAAAACACAAGATTTCACCTCAACTTTTTCAGTTGGTTTCTCCCTAGAAAATCCATTAGAAACTCCAAAAATTCACATTAAAGACAACTCCTTTTACTATATTTCTTCTAAAAATTACTTCATTTCACTTTTGTCCTTATCATTTAGTTCTTAAGACTCCTCGCTATTTATACACCTTGTTGGATTTGATTCTCTTCATCTTTTTATCCTCACGATGAACCACATTTCTTGGTTCGAAACATAGCGACCTTAGAATATGCATGTGACTGATCCACAAGAGTTATTTCCATTAAAATTATGAATCACATAAGTTTAAGTTCAAGGGTTTTGTTTCTATGTAACAAAAAATATTTATTAATTTTTTTAACTCCTTAGGTAGGGTCCATTTTCATGTGGGACAACTCCTGAAAGAGTCTCACAAGAGTTTGTTGTATAGACAATCCCTTCTATGGAAACAAGCGATATCTCTAGTCATAAAAAGAGGATCTAGCAACAAACTAGACAAATACACACAAAATTGTTTAGCTTATTTCAGAAAATACAAAACGAGATAGATTTCCTACCTCACTCTGATGTTAAATCTTCTTAGTGTTGTTTTCAAAATCTTCTCGCACCTAGGTTCAATCTTCTTTATGTCTCCGTAGATGTACACTTGCAAGAATGATCAAACCAATAAAACAAGAACATGGATAGCATAATACATTCAGAAACAAATCATGTGAAACATTAGATAGTAACACACTAAATGCACAATCAGCTACAGATTTATGGAAGATAAACATATAATGTATTATTATTAAAAACAAAGGAATCTTACAACCATTTTCGCTTTGATGTTGGAGGCCACCTTCGGGTGAGTTTTTGAATCCTTGCCAAATTATTCAAGCATTCCTCCTTAGAAATTTGACATAATTTAGGCTCATTCGAGCACTAGAAAGGAACCAACAATTACCAACCATTTGGGGAAAGCATGACATTCATTTATAGGGAATATGGAGAGGTTAAGGATCCACAAAAGAGGGAGTAAGGTCCATATCTTAAGGGGGACATCCCTAAAGGTAGGATCAAAGGCCTGAAATGGGGGCCTTTGACCTATTCCTCACCCAATTGTTTCCAAACTTCCGTTTTTGAGGCTTCTATTAGGAGAAGCTTCTTCTCTATTTTTTGAGAACCTGCCTAAAGAGCACTAGTGCGTTTTTTCACTTTAATTCTCACACTTCCAACGCTATACACAAGTCATGGTGAAAGTGAAAAGCACAATTTTTTAACTACATAGACCATGGTGGGTCTAAAAGTAAGGTTTGTAGAAGCTTTTTTCATAATTGGTTTAAGGCATTTCTCTTTTCGGTCTTCATAGATGTTCTAATGATTGTTTTACATAGTGAAGATACTTAGGGCATAGCTCGACAACTTAGGGCATGAGAGAGGGAGTGTGACAAAATTATATATAATAGATGCCCCCTAAAGCATGAAAGCATAACAAGAAGTGATTGTTGAAGTGCTTTAGAAGTCACGGAAAGGAATTTAGAAATCACCATCATGAGACCCATAAATCAAAAATAATACAATACATATGACATCTCCGATATATTCTCAATAATACATCACTGAGAAAACAAATAACAATACATGGATGCAACCATCTGACTGAGAAGGATCATGAATATGACTATGAATCCATGACATGGACGCAACCATCCGATTAGAGAGATCCATGTGTACAATCATTAATACTGAATACTGTCTCATAGCTTAGATATAGAAAAGGAGATCTATGGTCTTCTATCTCAACCCAACCAAAAGTATGACTCTAACCATGTGAATAGATGTGCTGAAGTCAAACATGGTAGAAACCACGTGATTACCAGTTAATGATGTAAACCATTAACAGGCACAAGAGAAACCACCAATAATTAAAATGGTTCTCAAGGTAGAGAAGTACAATAGACGAGCGTGAAAAAATGATATGAAGTTGAACACTTGTAGAATCATACGATCGAAGGCCAATGATGAGAACTTTTCATCGAATGCGAAGAAATTTCCATTGAGGAATGCAAGATTTGAGGTACTAATAGGGGGTTTGTAGATCATTTTCTTGGATAATGAGTTGGAGTTGACAGGAAGTGATCTGTTGAAGGAGGGCCATAATGATTCCCACATCATCGACATGAAACAAAGGACTTTGATGAGAGCGATTCAAGATTGTAACATAGAAAGGTAAAATGAGGTATAATAGGTTTGATTTTGCAAACGAGACTTCTCTTGAACATATCGGCGACACGACTCTAGAGGTTGGAAGCATTTTACTCAAAATGGGATCAATGGTCATGGTGATGATAGGAAATGATCGAATGAGAGGAAAATCGATTTCCAAAACCCTCGATGACAAGTGAAAAAGAGAGGATAACCCAAACCCGACATGAGATGCATATGAGTGTCATGTTCAAGAGCGATAGGCTGCCTTTGATACATAAGAAAAGACAGGTTTACTTCCATTTTTCCCCACTATTTCTAATAACTCTTTATTTTTTATATCAAGCTTGAAGAGGATACCATATGCTTATTGTATAAGTTTACCATTTGGATGAATCCATCCTAGTAAGTTTAGTGAGCACTAGGAAGGATAATCTCAGTCTTGTCATGGTGACAAATCCTTTGTCTTTTAAATTTTACGAGTCCGGCGAAGGGGTAAATCAACATATTTTTCATGTTTAGAGAGTTTTAAAAATAGGTGGAAAAGAAAACTCGATAGGTCTCTTTTCATAAATAGTCCCTCGAATATGAAAAAGTAGAAAATAATATTCGAAAGAACCTCATAGTCATGTTTGACTAAGGTATTCCTTTTTCATAAATAGTCTATCTTAGTCTAGAAAAGGGTTAAAACTATATTGAGTAGACATTGTTTCATTTAATTTAACGATCTTGAAATGACAAGTTCTCAACAATACTTCATGAATATGGGTTGCTGATTGTTTTCTGGACGCTTGGGATTTGATCCCAAGAGGATTTATTACAATTTCTAGTGACTTGGTGGAATGTAGACCGCCAAATATTCACGATAGGAGATCAGGAGGTGAGTATAGATGTTATGATATATACTTTAGTACTGGTTTTTCGAAGAGATGAAAACGGGTTTAGATGTCTCGCTCTCTAGCCAGACGTAGTAGTACTGATATGCTCATTGCAAGACACTACAGAGAGAACTCCCACAAAAAAGCAGTGTGAAGATCGATATAAAGGTTGTGAGAGATCCTGGATTGAGAATAGTATTATACACTATAGTACGAGTGGTAGGGGAAAAAGCCTTGCATGAGGCAAGAAATCTCATTTCTATAACACCGTGGATTGTAGGAGCCCAATTGTTTTCAATTGGAGTGAAGGGATGCTTCTCAACATGAAGTTATTATTCACAACATGAAAAATGTGGAAACTCAAGAAATTTGGCTATTTGTAATATTCGTAACACTTTTCCTCAAGCAAGTTCCATTTTTCAGATACAAGTGTGTAGAGGTTTGGCCTCCTGCCCTGAGAGATCTATGACTACTAAGGTGGAGTGGGTTGATGCCTCGCCATGGTGGCAGACAACATATGTCCTTTCCACCTGCTTCATTTAGATGGTTGATCTGGGTAAATTTTTAATACCCTTTAAACTAAGACCTTTTACTTTGGCTGATGTGTTAGAATTGCATTTAATCAAAATTGTTAATGAAAAATGCAGATATAAACAAGAGGAATACATGTAAACAATCATACGAAAAAGATACAAGAGGTTTAATAACAGAGTTCATCTAGTGTGGACTACGTCTCCGAGCCTCGGTGTCTCATGGTGTTGGCTGCTTCATTCAGTCCTCTAAAGAGTGAAGATGTACATGTTGAATTTTAACTTCAACTGTAGCAACGCAGAGAAGGACAAACGCTACAAGAATTTTTCTGGAGCACGCCATCCAGAAATTAAAATCTGCATTTAAGTAAACCTGCAAGTTGTTGTTTAATAGCTCTGCAGCAGCCGCCTGAGCATTGAAGAGATTGTGGTTCCAAACCATGCAACCAGAAAACTCAAATTCTGTCCTTATCGCCTCTTAATTCCTGCAACCACCACATTCAAAGCTCAGAAATTCACCGCCAGATTTTTATTTGTCTGAAAGGGCCATGTGGAGTAAATATATTGGATCGCGTTGTTTTGTTGGGCTGGTTTCATTGCCAAAATCTGGACTCGAAAGTTCATAAACTAAATTTCATAAGAGTTTTCGCATAACACTTTGGGCCTACGTTAGCATCCATATTTGTTATGTGATAAGTTCATAAATTCCGATTCATTACTTTTTGAAGTCCATGAAAATTTCATAAAGTTTTTAAAACCTTCGGTAAATGTTTTTTTTACTAAGGTTAATATATATTATAAATGTTTTTAATATTTATAATATATATATAAATAGTGTTTTATTTTTAATAGTTATGTTCTAGAAAGTTTTAAAAGGCCCGAAAGCCAAAACAAAAAAAAGGGTCGTGAATGTAATTTTTTTATTACTATGTAAATTTTTTTATTAAAAAAACACAACAACAGTGTATAGAAAGGTGAAAGACACATTGTAAGTTTTAATTTTTACACACAGCAGACTGTAAAAGTTTGAATTGCACAACAGTGCCTTTATTTTTATAGAAGAGTGAACAGAGTATTTTCTGTGTGAGACAGAGAAAAGTTTTGCTAGGCACTGTGTCTTGTAATAGTCCAACATTTTGTAATCCCTCTTAGAGGAAGAATTTTTCTTATTGTAATAGAATTTTACAGTGAATGAAATATAATTTTTCAGTGTTGAACTCTGTCTCCTATGAGTGAAATTTTAATATTTTCTCTGTGTTGAAGAGGTGAGTTTTATTCTCCATTTATTGTTCTGGAATTTTCAATATTCCAAAATGGTATCAGAGCTAGTCCAGGCTCTTTGAAGATCAAAGAAGCTGAAGGAAAGGAGTTCTTTGTTGCAGCAGCTTCTCCAGCAGTGTGAAGACTCAGCCAAAAAGAATTCAAGGTATTTCTCTATACAGTTTATTGTGTTACTGTTGCAAAACAGTCAGCTATTTTAAATACACAGTCAAGTGTTTTTGAATCATAGCTAAGAGTGCAGAATGGCTGGAGCCAGCGCTGGTATGGATATATGGGAAATATCCATCTCCCAATGTTTAATGGGAAAAATTATGACTATTGGTCAATAACTATGAGAGCTTTATTTGTCTCCCAAGAATTATGGGAATTTGTTGAGGATGGCTTTGAAGAGCCAGTAGATGAACATGAGTTTAATATGTTAACTCAGGCAGAAAGAGAGATGCTGAAGAGCAATAAGAAGAAAGACTCCAAAGCTCTTTTCTTTTTGTATCAAGCAGTGCATGAGAGTGTGTTTCCGAGGATAGCAGCAACTAAAAGATCCAGAGAAGCATGGGAAACTCTCAAGACAGCCTATCAAGGTATGGAAAAAGTGAAGACAACAAAACTTCAGTTGCTGAGGAGAGACTTTGAGACTCTTTGTATGAAAGAGTTAGATACTATTGACTCATTCTTCACTCATGTGATTGGAATGGTCACACAAATAAGATCTCATGGAGAGACTCTTGAAGATAAGAGGATTGTGGAAAAAATCTTGAGGAGTCTACCCTCAAGATTTGATGTGATTTTCACCACCATAGAGGAGACTAAGGATCTCACAAAGTTCACAGTGGATGAGCTACATGCATCACTGATGACTCATGAGCAGAGATTGGGTAGGAGTGAAAACTCATCTCTGGAACATGCCTTTAAGACCCATATGTCTTTCGGAAGAGGAAGAGGGCAAGGCAAAGGAAACAAAAGAGGAAGAGGCAGAAGCCAAAACAGAGGTGGAAGGAACAGTCCAACAAATGCTCAAGGAAGGGGCAGCAATCCAAATCAGCATCAAGGCCAAGGCAGCAGCCAACAGAGTGGTCAGTAGAATGCTCAAGGACAGAGGTATGATAAGTCCAATGTCCTATGTCACTATTGTAAAAAATATGGTCATTATGCTAATGAATGTAGAAAGAAGCAGCATAATATGGGAAATAGAACTAGTGCAAATTTCACTAGAGAAAATATCAACCAAGATAATTTGTTTTTGGCTTGTAATATGGCTGAAGAAAAGAATGAGGACTTATGGTTTCTAGACTCCGGTTGCAGTAACCATATGACAGGAAACTTAGCAATGTTTTCTATGCTAGATGAGAGTGTGAAGTCACAAGTCACACTAGGAACTGATAGCAAAGTTTCTATTATGGGAAAAGGAAATGTAAATGTTTTAACAAGGAAAAGTGCAAACAAATCCATAGCAGATGTGTATTATGTTCCAGGAATGAAGTGTAACCTCTTAAGTATTGAACAACTTGTTCAAAAGGGGTATAATGTATTTTTTGAGGATGATGTTTGTACCATCATGGACAAACCACCCAGCAAACAATGTATTGCTGAAGTGAAGATGACAAGGAACAGGATGTTCCCTCTTAGAATGAGATCAGATTTGAAGAATGAAGAAAAGATAGCAGCAGTGGCAAAAGAGGCTATCCAAAGCGAACCAAAAGATGAAAATTGGTTGTGGCACTTGAGATTTGGACATCTCAACTTTGGAGGTCTTAATTTGTTGAATAGAAAAGGAATGGTAAGAGGTTTACCATTGATAGAGAAACCGGACAACCTTTGTGAAGGTTGTATTCTTGGGAAACAACACAGAGAAAGTTTTCCTTCCGGGAAAAGCATAAGGGCAAAAGCACCCTTAGAGATTGTCCACTCAGATGTGTGTGGACCGATGCAAACTCCATCACTTGCAAGCAGCCACTATGTGTTAACTTTTATAGATGATTTTACAAGAAAAACTTGGGTTTACTTTTTGAAAAACAAAAGTGAAGTGTTTGAAAAATTTTGCAATTTCAAAGCACTTGTTGAAAACCAGAGTGGGCTGCATATCAAAGTCTTAAGGACTGATAGAGGAGGTGAGTATATATCTAAAGATTTTCTACGGTTTTGTAGAGAAAATGGAATACATAAGCAGTTTACAGCTAGATATACTCCGCAGCAAAATGGAGTAGCCGAAAGGAAGAACCGAACCATAATGGATATGGCGAGGAGTATGTTAAAGGCAAAGCATTTTCCTAATGACTATTGGGCTGAAGCTGTACATTGTGTAGCGTATATTTTGAACAGGTGCCCTACAAAAGCAGTCATGAACAAAGTGCCAGAAGAGGCATGGAGTGGCGCAAAGCAAGGTGTCACACATATGAAGGTTTTCGGATGTGTGGCTTATGCACACATTCCGGATCAGCTAAGGAAGAAGTTGGACAGCAAGGGGGAGAAATGTATTTTCATTGGATACAGTGAGGAATCCAAGGCTTACAGGTTATACAACCCATCCACCAAGAAGTTTATTGTGAGCAGAGATGTTCAGTTTATTGAGGAGGAAGCTTGGGATGGAAGCATAGAGAAAACAGTGAATGTTAAACACTGTTTATCTCATGATGAAGATGATGATAAATTGGCTGAAATACATCCCCAAACAGCAGCACCAACACAAGAGCAGCAAGAGACACCCTTGAGGAGAAATGAAAGTGCTTCTCCAAGCACACCACAAGGAGGAAATTCAAGTGCTTCTTCAAGCATTTATACATCAAGTGAAAGAGGTAAGAAGTTCAGAAATTTGAATGACATTTATGCACAAGAGGCAGCAAATGAAGGTATCAATTCTTTGTTTGCTTTATATTTTCATGTTGATGACCCTGTTCATTTCGAAGAAGCTATTAAGGATAAGAAATGGATAGAAGCTATGGATGAGGAGATTAATGCCATAGAAAGAAACAAGACTTGGGATTTGGTTGAACTCCCAAAAGGTAAATATGTCATTGGAGTTAAATGGGTCTACAAGACCAAAAGTAATGCTGAAGGCAAAATAGAGAGCCACAAGGCAAGACTTGTTGTCAAAGGGTATAAGTAGAAGCATGGGATAGATTATGAGGAAACTTTCGCACCGGTTGCTAGAATGGAAACCGTGAGAGAAGTGCTGTCCATAGCAACAAAAAACAAGTGGAAAGTTTACCAAATGGATGTGAAGTCAACATTCCTAAATGGAGTGTTAATGGAAGAGGTTTACATTGAACAACCTCTCGGCTATGAAAAAAAAGGCTAAAAGCACAAAGTATGCAAGTTGAAGAAAGCTCTTTATGGGCTAAAGCAAGCGCCAAGAGCATGGTACAGTAGAATAGACTCCTATCTAGTGGAAAATGGATTTGAAAAGTGCGAGGGAGAACCCACCCTCTACATCAAAGAAAAAGATGGAAAAATATTGATTGTAGTTTTGTATGTGGATGATGTTATTTTCACAGGTAAAGATGATTACCTTATTGAAAATTTTAAAACAGTCATGAAAGAAGAATTTGAAATGACTGACATGGGTTTGTTGAGATACTTCTTAGGAATAGAAGTAGAACAAGATGAAAATGGGATTTTTATCTCACGGGAAAAATATGTTAATGAAGTGCTGGAAAGATTTAATATGCAGGAAAGTAAAGCAGCAATCACTCCCACAGTGATGGGATTAAAACTCAGCAGAGAGGACAACAGCAAGGATTTTGATCCTAGCTTGTACAAGAGCATAGTTGGCAGCCTCATGTATTTGACTGCAACTAGGCCCGATATAATGCATGATGTTAGTTTAATTTCTAGATTCATGGAAAAGCCAAAGGATGCACATTGGCAGGCAGCAAAAAGAATTTTGAGGTATGTTAAAGGTACTAAAAGGTTTGGTATTTTATATACTGCTTCAGAATGTTCAGATTTAGTTGGATATACTGACAGTGATTGGGCTGGAAGTGTAGATGATCGGAAGAGCACTTCCGGTTATGTTTTTCGCATGGGTTCAGGATCCATTTCATGGGCTTCTAAGAAACAGCCAATTGTGGCATTGTCTACAGCAGAGGCAGAGTATGTGGTAGCTACAACAGCAGCATGTCAAGCGGTTTGGATGAGGAGAATGTTGAGAAGTTTTTTCCAAGAGGAGACAAAAGGGATAGTGTTTTTTTGTGACAATAGCTCAGCTATTGCATTGTCTAAAAATTCAGTTTTTCATAAAAGGACAAAGCACATTGACACCAAGTTTCACTTCATACGTGAATTGGTTAACAATGGTGAGATAGTTTTGCAACATTGCAGAACAGAGGATCAATTTGCAGATATCCTCACAAAGCCACTTGCATAAAAAAGCTTTGAACATTTCAGGAAATGCCTGGGTATGCTAGAAAACCCAGCAGTTGAATTTAAGGGGGAGTGTTGAATTTTAACTTCAACTGCATCAATGCAGAGAAGGAAAAACACTACAGGAATTTTTCTGGATCACGTCATCCAAAAATTAAAATCTGCATTTAATTAAACCTGCAAGTTCTTGTTTAATGGCTCTGTAGCAACCACCTGAGCATTGAAGAGATTGTGGTTCCAAACCACGCAACCAGAAAACTCAAATGTTGTCTGTAACACCCCCAAGTTCTATGCTTTTCAAATTAGACAGTTGAACATACATCCATAGGGGAGTGGACCCCAATGGATAATTTTTATGTGGATATGGTTAAATACTTAATTATAAAAAATAAATAAAATATTGTGCATGCACTATGACCAGATGAGAAAGTGAGATCACCTGCCTAATCCATGAGGTAATGGAAAAGGAAAAAGACTTTCCCCAAATCTTTCAAAAATCCTTG
The DNA here is from genome assembly GCA_034641835.2 of Pinus albicaulis. Taxonomy (NCBI): domain Eukaryota; kingdom Viridiplantae; phylum Streptophyta; class Pinopsida; order Pinales; family Pinaceae; genus Pinus; species Pinus albicaulis. The sequence goes on along the minus strand of JAXQQM020068353.1, from coordinate 19,464 downwards.
AAAGAAATTATTTCTAATTTAGATTTTTGAGGAAAAATCTAAATTTCCCAAATGAAGAGGAGTAGTTGGGAAGAGGTGAGAAAAAAGCTGGAAAAGCTGAGGAAAAGCTTAAAGCAGCTTTAAAGAGTCCCAGAATGGGAAGCCTAGGCTAAACAGGAATAAAGCATCCTGAAATTCTGGACGCAGAATTGGAAACAGGCTTTGGGGAAAGCACAGCTTAAATAAGCTGCTCCAGAATAGATTGAGGTTAGTCTGTTCTGGGGAGGATCTCTGCTCGGGGGTGAATCCTGGGAGATAAAGAGGATTCTAAGGTTGGGAGGACTGGTCATAGTAGAGGTGTGCATGCATAAATTTGGGGGATATTTGTAAGTCTGTGTTAATCATATCCCTGTTTTATGAAATTTTGATGTTATATTCCTTTATTCAATTTATGAAATTGTGATATTATATTCCTTTACGCAAATTATGAAATTGTGCTGTTCTATTCCTTTATTCAATTTATGAAATTGTGATATTACATTCCTTTATGCAATTTATGAAATTGTGATGTTATAGTACATTATGGAATGTATGAATTGTTATGCTATGTTGCATTATGCAACTGTTAGATGGATTCATGGTTCAGTAACTTATGTAATTGCAACAACAGCTATTGATAGAAAAGACAAATGGTTGAGTGTAGAGATAAGTACATTGAAATAATGAGGTTTGAGATGATAGATCAATTGAGCAGCCAATATAATAACTATGGATAGGTATAGATGGCTACCCTTTCCAGGAGTATTTAATTTCTGTGTGTATAAATAGAAGATGTTAACAAACCAGTACCCATGAACATTAAGTTCCAAACAACTAAATCTATCATCACAGTACTGATGGTACAGAATTCACTGTGCTCAATAACAGAAAGTGGGAACAACAATCCTCAGCTGTGTAGAATTTACAGTATTCTATTAAAGGTAATGGTACACCTATGGAAGTAGAAGTCGAATCCTAACTAAGTACGAGGATCTAACACTAGGGATTCAAAACCATCCAGTTCAGTATTCTCTCCCTCCCTTGGAGTGAAGTAGAGGAGTTGTTTCCTAGTTTCCATGGAACAGCTGAATCAGTACCATAGTGTCATACATGCTGAATGGTTATAACAGACAAATAAGGGGGGAAAAAGCCTATTGCAAAATCTATTGTGTAATAACAGTCTGTGTGAGGGAAGATTGTAAGCATGTGTAAAATACCATGAACAGAGCATCTGGTTACCATCCATAGAACTACTAGGAAGGTAGTGGAGCAATGGTGGTGAACTGCGTAGAGATAGGTGTATGCGAGGAGGCCTACATCTATACTTCGATGCTGAAACTTTAACATATTGAACATATTAGCAGGCCGGCAAACTGGGAAGTTTGATTAAGGGCCTAGTGATCATCCTGCACAGAAAACCTGAGACATACAAGGTAAAATATGTAGGTATATAAGTCTACTATATGAACTGAGAAGAGGGGAGGTTAAGTCCAAAAATCCTCATGGAAATTCTTGTATTCCAGGGCTGTCTGTAAGTACTGAAAAGAATCTAAACCCCAGATAACAGTCTGCGTTGTGGCTGATGCAGTATACAAACTATAATTGTTATCGACGCATAAAGCGGAGAATATTAAGTTATGTTATATGGGTAGCACTTAAGAAATATAAGTTATGTTAAATATAATTATATAAGTTATGTTATATAAGTAAAATGAAACAATTATAGAAGAGGAGTTAAGAAATGTAGGAGGAGTAACCATGAGGATGAGGTATAACGGATGTTATTAAATAATAACATAATCCCATGGGAAAAAAAAGAAAAAAAAAGAAATGGGTTTGGGAGACGTGACAAATGGTATCGGAGCTAAAGTTCAAAAATTGGGCAAGATATGTGCTCACAAAGAAATGGTTCACTGTTATAAATTTTATGAATATTAAAAATACGTCTTCAAGTATACAAATATCTTGGAAATACTTTCAGGTATACATGTAACAGATTGTGATGTAGAAACATTGATATGGGGGTATTATGAGGAGGCTCATATACCAGAATGGTTAAACCTATAATAGGTTTAAAACAGGAAACCAATATATCTCAGAAAAATAGTAAATGACATATTTAGCTATTGTCCTACTATCATGTAAAAGCAATTGCAGTGTGCATAAAGTCAAGATACTGCAACCATCTTAATACAGTAGAAAAGATCAATGTTGAAGTTACTTAGTCTTTATGGAAAGTGAAATATTCTCTTATTTATGTAGACACAAGGTAACAGCATATGTACTAGAGTATATTTGAATGATATTGTGGCAGAATTGAGGTAAAGAAAGTAAAGACACTTGCATATGAAACTTAAAAATTCTTCTAGATAATGAATTTCTGCTATTCTATATGAGACTTATGGAATATATAGATCTCCTATATATATATGGTAGTCATAGCAAGTCTACGTATATATATATATAAAGCTAGAATACCAGCTTAAACCAGGGTCTAAATGGTAGTCATATAACTTAATGATAGACCAGAAAATAAATTATTGATCTCTGTAGACACCGGGGGTCTTATGTGCTAGAGAATACATATAGCAGGACTAAAGTTTCATTGTATGAAAAAAAAAAGTAATAAGCAAATAGGAGCAATAGAATGGGACATTGAAGAAATCTCTATGCTATAACATTGATAAGTGAATCTATTGCATTGTGAAAAAAAAAAATCATCATTAATCTTTGGTACCAGTACTATATTAAATGATTTAACTTATTATGAAAGTCTCCTGGTCATGCACTATAGAATGCATATATAGACATATAGTAATTGGACCATATAGATTAACGACAATGATTTTATAATACTTATTCCTGCTAACCAAAGTATTAAAGCAATACTAATTAAGGGATTCAATATTTAAAATCCATATAGAACACTTGTATACCAAATTCATCTCTTACCTTTTAATTAAGTATTAGGGTAAAAGAGTGAAATTATGTGTAAAGTTTGAACTACCCATACACTATCGAATGAATGCATACACCTCCAAATTGGTGGAGTAAATACATGGCACAAAAATCATTTAATTCACTTTGATACCAAAAAGACATGGATCTACAAAGTCCATATGTAAGCATAATATTGAAACTCTATATGCATTTGCAACCTTAAATCAATTAACCTAATAGAAGTTTTGAAACCATGGTGCGGAATCAATAATAAATCTTTAGGAGCGGCGATTAGGGCTGGGTGAATTATGATAGGCGATTAACGTTTTTAACAACTAGAATAGCTCTCCACCGTAATCCTAGGAGAAGAAGTATACATAAATCACTATAGGTGTTCACGGTAAAAACCTATGAATGATTAAACAAACGCCCCGTCAAAACTACAGGAATAGAGGACAGCAAACATAAACAAACAAACTATTTCTGTCAAACCGAGCCCTTCGGTCGGTAACGAATTGCATGAACCTGGAAATTGAAATCGGTTAGGAGATATTGGAATGAACGCGGAGGAATCCAGCCAACGAGCTAGGGTCTGTAGCCGAATACTTGGAAACCGTAGATAAATAACCGCCCTATGAAGGGTTAACTTAAAAGTCGCGTTGCCGAGTTGAGGAACGCTGAGAACAGGGTGGTCTCTCGTCTGGGGGAATCGATGGGTTGTTCCCTTCGAAATATACAAATCTGCAAAGATGTAAAACCGGAATACCCTATTAAACCCCGAAGAAAAAAAATGATGCGATTTCAAACCAAACGAAGTGGCAATTACCGCATATATGTGTTCTGCATAACGAATTGCCCGAACGAATAAAAGAATGGAAAATGTGCGCGGATTCAATAAAAAGAATTAATACACGAATTAAGGTGCGTAGAAAAAGAGTAGGCCTGGAACGTATGACTCTGAGTTCCATGGACTGTATCGAGGGTTTGCTGTCCACGGCACAACCGTGACCGTTCCATATGCAGGATACGAACCAAGTGAAGGTTAGAAACGATAGATGAGAGTGCACGGTAGATCTAACTGTAATCACCATACGAACCAGTGAGGGTTTCATAGTAAACAGAAAATAAAAATAATATCAGCACATGACAGCGTTCGCTGGTCAAAGGACTGGTTATATAAACCATACTGAGAAATGACAAAATAATTCAATGAAAGAAGTGGAGCCACTTGCTATGCGGTGAGAATTGAATTTAAAACATCCTAAGGAACGTAATGTGACCTTTGCGCGCTAGGAGCGTCATGCCTGAAATACATCTGAGTTCCGAACTTAACTTTCAGTTAACTCACAGAGTGCGCACATGGGCATCGTGACTCTGGTCCTGTCATCATAACTTAAACGAAACCACTTAGCATAAAATGAGTCAGGATGGCCATTTCGCCCTGGACTATAGTCGGGCTGAAGCAAATTAATAAACAACGAGACACAAAGCAAAGACGTAACCGTAACATAAGTGCGACTAACAAAACAAACAATTTACCAGATCTGAATGAGAGTACCCTTCGCCAATAGACACGCCGCTCCGGGAGCCGAATAAAGAATGGTTGAGTGACCTGTCAAGCATATATCATTGAATAACCAAACCAAAAGAAGCACGCGGTATGAAGGTCTATACGCTTAAACCCAACTGCAAATCAGGTCTAACTTGCCTGTAAACCGTTAGGAGCTTGACAGAGCAGGTTAGAAAAAAATAAATTGGTATTTACAAATCAAACAAGAGTACTCACTGTAACATAGTCGGAGGAGAGGCCGTATTTGCTAACCAGAACATAAAATAAATCTCCAGGCGAAAAGAGTAAGAACCTCAGCTGAAACCTTCCGTAGAATGTCGGTGATTGGCAGTAACTGACATCTCTGCGAATGCCGCGGCCTGCACAGGTAGTAAATCGAAAATCAAATAGCCATCAGAAAAAGAAAAAAAAAACTCTGCGTGAAAGAAAACAAAACAAAGGATCTAAACTCTGAGTTGTAAACCGACTCGAAAGGATCATTCACCACAGGCGAGGAGAGCGATTAGATATACGCTTCTCTATTTTAGGAAAAAGGAAGGAGAATTGCCGACTGAAGAGGTTGGGGGCCGAAAGTGTTAATTTAAGAAGAGTTCGCAACCCTAATTCTCTGCCCCGCTGTCAGAAAATACCTACCTTGATTTGAAAGCTCCGCCACTTTCCTGTGCAGGTACCCGGGGTGTAAGAAGCTACACCTCTTTTGCACCAAAGTAGGACGCAAACCCTAAGGTTAATAAATTTCTGCAATATCCAACGGCGCTGGCAGTACCTGGCTAGATCAAGTGACAGGTATCCAATCCACCTGTCAAACTCCTGCGGAGACCTGGGGCGAAAAAACATCAATAGCTGGTACTTTCCCTCATGAGTTAGGCTCTGCAACCTCATCGAAGAAAAAAAAAAAAAAAAACCCACGTTCCCACGCAATCCACATTCGAATACAGTGCAATGCGTGTATTGGGATTAAGGATGGGCGCGCTGGTGTCTTCCTCCTCGTAAGGATAAAAACGTGCATGTACTGGCTCTGAGCGCAGAGAAAAAAAAAAAAAACCAGGGTATGTGGCAATCCCTATGGAAGGGTACGCCGGTCTGAAACCCTAAATTCATTTACAGTTACGGATGAAGCAGGCGCGTACTGCACTCGGATACGCAGTGATCTATCCTGCGAGCAATAAGACAAAATCACAACAACCGGTTTTGAATTAGGGTTTGAAGAGGAGATATTGGGGTTCAATCACGTTATGTATCGATTCAAGATATAAGCATTTGGAAATTTAATTAAATGGAGGTTAATATATATGCATATACGCTTTACTCATATGTTATTGCCAAGTTATATCCCCTCCCTAAAACATCGATTTTTGGAATATACGATTTTCATATAACCAAGCGTATACCATGGTTATATAATCACATCTATCGCGAGTTTATAGGTGAGAACATTAAAAAAAAAAAAAAAAATTTGTAAATGGAACCAAGTGGGCATAACCTACGTAAATAAGTTAAGTACATGAGTGCACGTTGGATTAATATTAATATGTGACATATATATATATATATATATATATATATATATATATATATATATATATATATATATATATATATGTGTGTGTGTGTGTGTGTGTTGTGTTAGTACATGTATGTGCACTAAAGAATATTGTCAAGTTACATAGATAGGTATATAGAGATACAAGCAACCTAGGAATTTTATCTATATATATATATGGACTATATCTATGCATAGATTGAATTATATATATATATATAGACAGAAGTAATAGAGGGATTAAATCTAAACTCATACCATATGGTGTTTATTGGACACAAGGGAATATTCAATATTATTAAGAAAAAAACAAATTCCCTAGTGAATACTAAAAAGTGAATTCACCTTAAACGTTGCAAGTGAAGTGGAAGGACATATTCTACCCTATGGCCAGAATAGTATTACGTTACTTATGGTGAAAGGAGTTATAAACACAGCCAAATAAGTTGTTTTAGTAAGTATGGACTGTAGCAAATCCATTACATTGAGTTAAGCATGAATGAATAAAGGGGTAAATTAAAAATTTCCTCATGATTTACTTAAGGAAGAATATTCTTGCAATAGTGGAAGAATGACTTCTTAATTATTTATATTCTTCCAGTTGGTATATTTTGTAAGTTTAGAGATAATGAGTAAAAGAATTGGAAAAATTATGGAGAAGTGATAATTCTCTCATAAGGAAAAAAACAAAAAAATAGATAAAAGCATGAGAGATTTATGGGTTGCTTTTATCAGAAAAAATAAAAATAAAAAAAATAGAACGCTTTTATGCATTAGGAAAGAAGGAATTCTTTTATGATTCAGGAAAAAGTTGGAATACTTTTAGGATTAATTCCATTTTATATAAGCCTATGAGAAAAATAGAAGAGGAGAACTAGCAAAGCATGAACATACAATTAAAAGTGAATGCATAAATTCCGGTGAGTCTTTGAAAAAGAGGAAACTGTGTCAAATTTATTTTTGGCATTATCACATATTAATAATTGTGAATGTGATGAATTATAGAAATTTCATTTATCACCTGAAAAGGGAACATGTATTCACACTATAAAATTTTGTGGGATAAATTTTATTAAAGATAATTTTCTTGAGTTTTAAATTCAAAGACAGAGAAATCATACAGCTACAAACCAAGAGACTGTATTTTGGACTTGGGTGTGGGGGAAACCCATCAGTTCCAAAATTGTTTCACTTAAGTGTTGAACTAGTGGATACAATTTCATGTGAGAGGTAAGCATGGAATTGTAGAGATTATTAATAAGTCCAGTTGTTACTAGTTAAATTGATTAACTAACAAAAGAAAAAAATGAAAAGATACTAGAAGTACAACTATAAAATGAGAAAGGGTAAGCATAACCAATTGTTTTCTCTCATTTATGAGTACTAATGAAAAAGTTGAAAAATTGTTTAGCCAAGTGTGTAACAGGAAATTGGGCACTCTCCAAACAAAGAGGAAAAAGTTGAAGATAAATCACCTAGAAAATCCAGAAAAGTTGAACTGAACCAAGTGGTGCGAGGAAAGAATCTCACTGCAAAACAAGGAAGGATAAGTAGTGTACTAAAAGTACACTAAACTATTATGAATCTGAACGGTTTGATTAATAACTGAATGTCTTAAGTTATTGAAATGCAGAATGCTGTTGTGAATTATCAATTATATGTACCTGATCTTACTTACATTGGTATGAATTGTGGACAGAGAAACCAGAATAAAAGATCTTCCATACAGATTTCTTGCAAAGAAGTAGGAAGAAAACCAACTGCATAAGGCATCAGTAAATAGAGTGGAGGCAGGAGAATACTCTGTTGGAAACTAATGGCTTATACATTAGCCCTGCCCTTGCTTATTAAATTTCCTGATATATTTCATGTCTCCTTGTTGGAAAGGAAACGTTATAATTTTTGTACATGATGCTTCTCACATGATTGATTTGAAATGTGGTCCAGGTGGAACCAGAAGAGGAATTTCCTTCCAGAGTCGCCTCAAAGATGAAAGCGAGAAGGAATTGAATTGTGAAAACGAACAGTAGCTAAAGTAAAGGTGTAGTGGAGCACTTTACTGCTGAAAAGCTACATGGAACAGAGAAGCTAAGATGATGGGAAAGCATTCATAATTAAGTTCAAAATGAACTAAGTCGATAGTTGTCAACACCGAGGACGATGTTTATTTTCAGAGGGGGAATATGTAACACCCCCAAGTTCTATGCTTTTCAAATTAGACAGTTGAACATACATCCATAGGGGAGTGGACCCCAATGGATAATTGTTATGTGGATATGGTTAAATACTTAATTATGAAAAATAAATAAAATATTGTGCATGCACTATGACCAGATTAGAAAGTGAGATCACCTGCCTAATCCATGAGGTAATGGAAAAGGAAAAAGACTTTCCCCAAATCTTTCAAAAATCCTTGAAAGAAATGATTTCTAATTTAGATTTTTGAGGAAAAATCTAAATTTCCCCAATGAAGAGGAGTAGTTGGGAAGAGGTGAGAAAAAGCTGGAAAAGCTGAGGAAAAGCTTAAAGCAGCTTTAAAGAGTCCCAAAATGGGAAGCCTAGGCTAAACAAGAATAAAGCATCCTGAAATTCTGGACGCAGAATTGGAAACAGGCTTTGGGGAAAGCACAGCTTAAATAAGCTGCTCCAGAACAGATTGAGTTTAGTCTGTTCTGGGGAGGATCTCTGCTCGGGGGTGAATCCTGGGAGATAAAGAGGATTCTAAGGTTGGGAGGACTGGTCATAGTAGAGGTGTGCATGCATAAATTTGGGGGATATCTATAAGTTTGTGTTAATCATATCCCTGTTTTATGAAATTGTGATGTTATATTCCTTTATGCCATTTATGAAATTGTCATGTTCTATTCCTCTATGCAATTTATGAAACTGTGATGTTCTATTCCTTTATTCAATTTATGAAATTGTGATATTACATTCCTTTATGCAATTTATGAAATTGTGATGTTATAGTACATTATGGAATGTATGAATTGTTATGCTATATTGCATTATGCAACTGTTAGATGGATTCATGGTTCAGTAACTTATGTAATTGCAACAACAGCTATTGACAGAAGAGACAAATGGTTGAGTGTAGAGATAAGTACATTGAAATAATGAGGTTTGAGATGATAGATCAATTGAGCAGCCAATATAATAACTATGGATAGGTATAGATGGCTACCCTTTACAAGAGTATTTAATTTACGTGTGTATAAACAGAAGATGTTAACAAACCAGTACCCATGAACATTAAGTTCCAAACAACTAAATCTATCATCACAGTACTGATGGTACAGAATTCACTGTGCTCAATAACAGAAAGTGGGAACAACAATCCTCAGCGGTGTAGAAGTTACAGTATTCTATTAAAGGTAATGGTACCCCTATGGAAGTAGAAGTTGAATCCTAACTAAGTACGAGGATCTAACACTAGGGATTCAAAACCATCCATTTCAGTATTCTCTCCCTCCTTTGGAGTGAAGTAGAGGAGCTGTTTCCTAGTTTCCATGGAACAGCTGAATCTGTACCATAGTGTCATACATGCTGAATGGTTATAACAGACAAATAAGGGGGGAAAAAGCCTATTGCAAAATCTATTGAGTAATAACAGTTTGTGTGAGGGAAGATTGTAAGCATGTGTAAAATACCATGAACAGAGCATCTGGTTACCATCCATAGAACTACTGGGAAAGTAGTGGAGCAATGGTGGTGAACTGCGTAGAGATAGATGTATGCGAGGAGGCATACATCTATACTTCGATGTTTGAATCCTAACATATCAACATATTACAAATGGCAACCGTGCCTTGGTTATGTGGCCTAGTGATTCATCCCAGGCCGTAAAAACCTGAGACATACAAGGTAAAATATGTAGGTATATAAGTCTACTATATGAACTGAGAAGAGGGGAGGTTAAGTCCAAAAATCCTCATGGAAATTCTTGTATTCCAGGGCTGTCTGTAAGTACTGAAAAGAATCTAAACCCCAGATAACAGTCTGCGTTGTGGCTGATGCAGTATACAAACTATAATTGTTATCGACGCATAAAGCAGAGAATATTAAGTTATGTTATATGGGTAGCACTTAAGAAATATAATTTATGTTAAATATAATTATATAAGTTATGTTATATGAGTAAAATGAAACAATTATAGAAGAGGAGTTAAGAAATGTAGGAGGAGTAACCATGAGGATGAGGTATAACGGATGTTATTAAATAATAACATAATCCCATGGGAAAAAAAAAAGAAAAAAAAGAAATGGGTTTGGGAGACGTGAAACTGTCCTTATCGCCTCTTAATTCCTACAACCACCACATTCAAAGCTCATAAATTCACCGCCAAATTTTTATTTGTTTGAAAGGGCCGCGTGGAGTAAATATATTGGATCGCGTTGTTTTTTTGGGCTGGTTGCATTGCCAAAATCCGGACCCGAAATTTCATAAACTAAATTGCATAAGAGTTTTCACATAACACTTTGGGCCTACGTTAGCATCCATATTTGTTATGCGATAAGTTCATAAATTCCGATTCATTACTTTTTGAAGTCCATGAAAATTTCATAAATTTTTAAAACCTTCGGTAAAAGTTTTTTTTACTAAGGTTAATATATATTATAAATGTTTTTAATATTTATAATATATATATAAATAGTGTTTTATTTTTAATAGTTATGTTCTGGAAAGTTTTAAAAGGCTCGAAAGCCAAAAGAAAAAAAAGGGCTGTGAATGTAATTTTTTTATTACTGTGTAAATTTTTTTATTAGAAAATCACAACAGCAGTGTATAAAAAGGTGAAAGACAGATTATAAGTTTTAATTTTTACACACAGCAGAGTGTAAAAGTTTAAATTGCACAGCAGTGCCTTTATTTTTATAGAAGAGTGAACAGAGTATTTTTTGTGTGAGACAGAGAAATTTTTTGCTAGGCACTGTGTCTTGTAACAGTCCAGCATTTTGTAATCCATCTTAGAGGAAGAAGTTTTTTTATTGTAATATAATTTTACAGTGAATGAAATAGAATTTTTCAGTGTTAAACTCTGTCTCCTGTGAGTGAAATTTTAATATTTTCTCTGTCTTGAAGAGGGGATTTTTATTCTCCATTTATTGTTCTGGAATTTTCAATATTCCAACAGTACATGGATGCTGCTACTTGTCATACAATGAAATAAGCCATCAACATGAGTGGAAAAGTCTCTCGACGAGATGTTCCACTACAAGAAACTCTCACTCCTAAACTGACCTCCTATGAGCATGATAGAGACTCACACATAATGACTATGAGTATCCTGCCGACATGGCAACAAAGGAATCTCAATAAAAAATGAAAAATCCATGATAAAATTACATCTCACATCAAGAACAAAACAAGATCCTGCATCAAACATTAAGCAGGGAACTATACAACACAATGCATCTCATAGGAAAGAGACAAAGAAGTACATGAAATCAACCCTTCATACACCTCACACTAAAGCTGACTGAAGAATAGGATGCTCCCCTACTGGATCTGAAATCACCATTGCAATCATGGCATCGAAAGTCATGAAATCGACTGTTCACTCACTAAATGCTAACACATGCAACTCCACTTTGAAAAATGGTCGAAAAAAATAAGGCTTAGATGGAAAATCTCACTACACCAGTGAATTCATGTTGTCGAGAGGTGTAGGATTGACTATCAATTTGCTTAATTCTGACACTGTAGAAATATGGGCCTTAGGGAATCTTTTAGATTCCACCTAGATTTCTCAAAGATTTTTCTCCACCGGGAATATGGAAATCTGCAACTCAAAACAGGAATCTGATCTCACCATTGAGATCCTTGCGAAATTTCAAGAAGAATGAGTATAAATTTGACCTCATTCTGACACCGTTGACCTCATTCTGACACTGGTGAATTTCAGCCTCCAAGGAATCTAAGAGATTCTCTCAAGATTCTTGAAGATTCTCCTGCAAAGGGAATCTACAAAACCACTTCTCAAATGGAAAATCTAGGCGCACCATCACACTCCCTGCAAAATTCTACTTAAAATCCATATAAAGTTCAATACATTCTGACATAAGAAAATTTTACCTCCATGGAATCTTCATGGGCATCGAGGAATATTCTGCCTCGAACTACATGCCATCATTCTACTTCCTTTGCCTCTGCCTCGAAATTCATGCCTGCATCTGCACTAGTCTAGCATGGGCACACTAACAAAATTATGGGTTTATAAAAAAAGTGGAGTGGAGTTTACAACACGAGTTGTTGTGGTGTGTTGGCAAGTTGTTAAAAAGGCTAAAGGGAGGTTGCGGGATCAATTCTGACCCCCATACCTAGAAGCTGAATTAAATTTTTTTAATTGTTTTGTATATAAAATTTAGGTGGGTGGGTCCGCTCCATGCGGCCCGACCCAACCCCCCAACTCCGCACGTTGTTTATCCCAAATGTGATATGGTTATGTTTTAACATAACAATTATAACAATGTGTTGGTTTGTAATGTTTTAATATGGTATGGTGGTAATGTATTTTTTTTCAAAACAAAACATGCTCATTTTCATAACCAATTTTGTTATGGTATATAATACGTTGACTTTGAACTATACCATAGTGTATAGTTATTAAACTAACAACCATGCCATATATAAATATATATATATATATATATATATATATATATATATATATATATATATATATATACACGTTGTTTTGATTTGGATTTTATTTTAATATATGATTTTTGTTTGAACTTAATACCATAACATGGTTTGTTAAAATATATTTAACCAATTTGTTTTATATGTATTTTTTTTTAATGATTTATTTTTATGGTTATATTTTAATAATATGTTTTTTCTTTGTCTTTTATGTAGGTTAAGGACCAATGCTCGAGTGCCATGTGTGATCAACTGAGGGGCTGCCATGTGGGTCCCATGTGCTCCATGGAATGCCATGTGCCACACTGTAGGCCCCACGTTCCCTGCCTTATGAAAGATTTAAGATGATCCAACTTCGTCATATGAGTTTGTATTGACGCGTCGTTCACACCGTTGTGATCAGGGTGACGAACTCTTCAATATAAAGCTGAGTTTGACACATTTACGCCACTTTCAATTTTGATACTTTTTTCAAACCACTGGTGTTTGAAGATCCACCTAGATCAATCCTCCTCACTGAGGAGCTTTTGGTCCTCCAAAAGAATCAGCTTCTATCCATAATCAACTGCATGAAAATTTCTTTGAAAGGCACACTCCCACACGACTCCTTCACCTGACGTACTTTAGAATCAGAACGCAATGCCAACACCTACAACTGCTGCAACGCAAATGTATGAAAAGGAACATCCCTCAAAGACTCCTTCACCTCTATCCCTCGGAATCAGAATGCAAATGCCAACACTTGCAACTGCTGCAATGCAAATTTATGAAAAGGCACAGCCCTTGAAGACTCCTTCACCTCTGTCCTTCAGAATTGGAATGAAAAGCCAACACCTGCAATTGTTGCGACGTAAATGTTTGCTCAAATATGACCAATTATGACCCAAAAATTTCCAAAATTTCCACGAGTTTACATGCTCGGTGGTCAAGTTTACATCAAATGGAAATCACACCCCAACTATCATCACAAGACCAAAAACATCATCGTCGCATTTTGAAGTGATGGAAAACAAATCATCACTTTTACATAAAAGAAATTCATCACATGATTTATAAAACAAGGGAAAAATATCGTTGTTGGTTAACAAGCGATGGAAAAACACATCACCACTTTCACAAAAAATGCAACATATGATTTAAAAAACACAATCATGTCACACTACCACATTTAGAAAAACCATCTCTCACTTATGAAAGTGAATGGATCATATCCCTGTGGCACATTTTCTTGTCGAACATCTGTTTCAACCGGTTCATGCACCGATGCTTTGTCCTTAAGGTGCTGCTCTGGATGGAGCCTCAAACACGTGGCTCTTTGATGGCCACTTTGGTTGTAATGGCTGCAAAATGTCTTCTTTCTCTAGACCTTCTTAACCAGTTTCTTTCCCTGGTGTGGAGAAGGATTTCCACGCCTCATCCTCCTTTGTGTTTCCATTCTCTTCCAACACTCAGCAATGACATGGTTATGTAAACCACAAAAATGACAAGTTTTCTTATGCCATGATTTACATTCATGATGAGGAACATGCTTATAATAAAAATTAACTTATGAATATCGAGACTTGCTATACCTTTCCTGGTGGTATTTTGGTGCGATCATGGTGATGAGAGCTTGTCTTAGCTCTTCTATTGTGACATGCACTACCATGGGATGATGGTGAAGTGTTCTCTTCAATCCTCTTCCCTGGTGAGTTCAACAATGTGTGTTTTCCTTGGATGTCCTTCGAACATCCTCCTTCAATGTATCCTAAACTTACGTAGTGAGGTATTTGCACAACCTCCAATGGATGAGTTATGCCTTGGCCATGAATTCCAAGTCCTCCTCCTTTCTACCCCATCTTGATGAGGAGTCTTGACTCTCATGTCAGTTCCTGTAATGGGGATCTCCACACTTCCAACAGAAATTATATCATGTGAATATGAAGCTGAAGAGAAATCAACAATGTTTACCTTAGTTGTTGATTTTGAAGCAGGTGGAGAAGGCTTCTCTAAGTCTTCATTACACTTCACTTCCTCGAAGGCCTCTGTCGTGGCTTGTAGCTAAAGCTGCAATCACTACTTCTCCTCCTTCTCTTCTTGTAGGAGTGTCTTTGATGCCTCATGGTATGCTTGAAGAATTTCATCGTTGCACTTCAATTCCTCCAATGCCTCTGTCGTGGCTTGCAATTGAAGCTGCAATCAATGTTTGTCCTCCTTCACCTCTTGTAGAAGCATTCTCAACTCAATGTTGTCTACTGCTTGTTTCTCACAAGCTTCATACAATATTTCCACCTTCTTAGACACCCTGAGCATGGTCTTGTACATGTCTTTGACATCCTCCATTTCTTAAATCAACGAACGTTCAATGGTTCACGCCTACAATCCAAATAAGCAAGAAGAACGCTCCAATACCACTTTCCAGGTAAAATTTTGATACCCTTTAAACCAAGACCTTTTACCTCGGCTGATGTGCTAGAATTGCATTTAATAAAAAGCGTTAATGAACACATGTAGATACAAACAAGAGGAACACATGTCAACAATCATATGACAAAGATGCAAGAGGTTTAATAATGGAGTTCATCGAGTGTGGACTACATCTTCGGGCCTCAGTGTCTTGATTGTGTTGGCTGCTTCATTCAATGCTGTAAAGAGTGAATATGTACATGGACATTGCTACTTATCATACAAGGAAATAAACCATCAGCATTAGTGGCAAAGTCTCTCCATGAGACGTTTCGCTACAAGGAACTCTAACTCCTAAACTAACCTCCTATCAACATGACATATACTCACATATAATGACTATGAGTATCTCCCCAACATGGCAACAAAGGGATCTCAATAAAAAATGAAAAATCCATGATATAATTACATCCCACATCATGAACAAAACAAGATCCACATCAAACATCAAGTAGGGATCTATATAGCACGATGCCCCTCATAGAAAAGAGACAAAGAAGTACATGAAATCAACCCTTCATATACCTCACCCTGAAGATGACTAAAGAATAGGCTGCATCGCTGCTAGATCTGAAATCACCATCACAATCGTGACATCGGAAGGCATGAAATCGACTTCTCACTCATTGAATCCTAACACCTACAACTCCACTTTGAAAAGTGGCCGAAAAACATAAGGCTCAGATGGAAAATTTGACTCCATCGCTGAAATCGTGTCGTCGAGAGGTGTAGGATAAAGTGTCAATTAGCTGAATTTTGACACCTTCGAAATGTGGGCCTTAGGGAATCATTAAGATTCCCCCTAGATGTTAGGTCCCTATATTACTAGTGTAGTCCCTTATTGTTGTTAGGGTAGCCCCCTTATTGTTATTATTGAACCTGTGTAACCCCAATATTTTTATTATTATGCCCTTACATTATTATTTTTAGATCGACTAGGGTTATTGTGACGTCATGGACTCCTATATATAGAAGGAGGTTTTGTCATTTGTATGAATCCAAGAATTTTTCATTTATGTAATGTAAAGGAGGTTTCCCCCTGGAAGTGTCTTATTTCTAAGGCATTTATCTCTCTTTTATTCCATTTTTGGAGCTGGTTTCATAACATTTGGTATCAGAGCTTTGGATTCTAGGGTTTCACTACTCCAAATAGGTCATCGTGGAATTTTTTCTATAATTGTTTTTCTGCGAAGGTTCAGAAGCTAATTTTTTTATCACGTGAAGCCGAAATCCTAAGGATCGTCATATAAAAATTTCAAATCATGGTTCACAATAATTTTGGAGATATGATATGTGGAATTTAGGGTTTTTCCACAATCCTGAATTTCATCTCAAAGAGGTGATCATGGGAAAATCATCATAACTCTACCTCTGAGCATCAAATTGGAATTATGTAAAAAGTGGCTGCAAGTACATGGAATTTAGTTCCTTTGTATCAATTTCAAAGCTGAAGGAGGAAATACTAACACATGGCATGCCGTACAAGTTCGGTCTACTGAACCAGTCCATAAATAGGTCATTGTGGGATATTGGGCATAACTTTGCTTTGAAGAATCCAAATCATGTCAGACATGTGGCATTCGGAAGAAGATTTAGAGGAATAATACAATACTGAAATTCAGATATTTAATATCTGTAATCACAGAGATAATTTAGTTTCAATATTGAGCTCCTTCCTCAATAGTTTTAATATCTCAGACACAAACTTCCTTGTTTCTCCTTTGGAACATGTACATATGCATCACATCCAAATACCCTTAGATGTGAAAGAGAGGCTTTCTTACCAGTCCATACCTCATGTGGAGTCTTATCCTCCAATGCTGATGAAGGTGATCTATTAACTAAGTAACATGTAGTCTCCAATGCCTCTACCTAGAATTCTTGTCCTAACCCGGTTCCACTGAGCATGCTTCTTGCCTTTTCCATCAGCGTTATGTTCATTCTTTCTGCAACTCCGTTTTGCTGAGGTGTGTATAGAGTAGTCTTCTGCCGTGCTATACCACACTTCTTAAGAACTCTTAAAATTCCTTCTTGCAGAACTCCCCACCATTATCTGTCCTCAGTGCCTTTATCTTCTTCTCTGTCTGGTTTTCCACCAGAGCCTTAAATTCTTTAAATATGTCAAATACTTCAGATTTCTTCCTCCAGAAATATATCCATGTATTCTTTGAGAATTCATCTATGAATGAAATATATTACAAATAATTTACCAGTGATGTAACCAACACAAGTCCAAACACATCACTATGCACAAGCATAAATATCTTGTTCGCCCTCTTTGGACCAGAAGGAAAAATCACTCGATTATGCTTCCCATACACACAATGTTCACATAAATCAAAATCCAGAGAGTAATTAGAAATACCTTCTACCATACCATTACCATGCAGTATTCGAAGGCCATTCTCTCAAATATGTCCAAGCCTTTGATTTCACATCATGGTCTTTTCTCCAGAGACCACTAGGCTTTTCGCTCCACTTTCAGGAACCACATAATTGTTGCACCATCAATAAAAGTGTTATGTTGAAGCTTGTACAGATTTCTAATCCAAAATATCTGCATTAATACCAGTTCTCCCCGAACCATCTTGCAGGTATCTTTCTCGAACATTGTTTTTACACCCGCATCATCCATCTTGCTTACAAAAATCATATTTTTGGCCAATGCGGGAATATGGAGAACACCGAGAAGTGTTCTAATCCTTCCACCTTGTAGCTTTAGCTTGACCTTTCCACGTCCAACAATTCTGGCCTTCCTATCATTCCCTAGGAAGACATCACCACCATCATATTTCTCATATTCGCAGAACCACTCCCTATGGGGAGTGAAGTGAAAGGATGCACCCGAGCCAATCAACCATGACTCATGATCTACATGTGTATTTGAAGAAGAAGCCAATACACATCCTCACCTTCATCCAAGGTGGTTTTTTCCTGTGCAAAAGGAGCATCAATAGATCCCTTTCCTTTCTCAAGAGTTTTATATCTGCAATCCTTTTTGTAGTGCCCTTCCTTTCCACATTTCTAGCACACCTTTACAAAATTTCCAGGAGATCTAGATCTCCCTCTAGATTTAGACCTCCTGCTCAAAATATTATTCTTGATTCTGTTCTAGGACCTTCCTCGTATATATAAGGCATCTCCATTGTGACCCTCCATATTTCTTCATCTCATTTAATCCAACAACAAGGCTGAAAAAATGTCATCAAAATTCAAGGTAATTATATTTATACTTATTGCATTAACCAGTCTATCCCACGAGTCTGGTAGAGAACACAACAAAATGATGCACTTATCTTAATATGAGATTTTAATATCAATAGATGACAACTGACTTACCACAGTATTGAAGGCATTCAGATGCTCTGTCACTGAGTCTCCATCCTTCATCCTGAGGTTATTCAAATTTTTCCGCAGGAACAATTTATTCACCAGAGACGTAGATTGGTACAGAGTCCCAATTTTTCCCCACAAATTCTTCGCCATGAAGCCCAGATACATTCAAGAATTCAACTGAGAGACACAACCTGCATTGTTCTTAGCCTTCTGATCCAAGCTTTCTTTCTAGTCTTCATCTCGACATTGTCGTTGGTTTAGTAATTGACTTACCATGATCCACTGATCTTTATCCACCAAGAGATCCTCCATCTTGAGCTTCCACAACTCAAAAACTCTGACCATTAAATTTATCGATCTCTATATTTCCGCCGCTCACCATATTCTTTCACCGCAAGAATCGATCCCGCAGATCTCCCACTGCACAGGGTCTACCACAGGCCCGAGCAAAAAACCCTCAACAACAAAGGCGTCCCCTTGAAGCCAAAACAACTCCGATACCAAATGTAGGTTTTAACCCTGAACAGAAATTATCTACACACGAATCTTATAACAGAAAATAAACAATAGCGAGAGCATAAAACATAAAACAGATAAACACAGAGATTTTCCCCTGGATCCCAAATCGGGACGACCAGCTTGATTTTTCATTATATTCCTTTTAGTGTTGCAACACATATATATACATGCCGAAGCATACATAAACCCCAATCCATTAACCCTGGATTAGAACATAACCGTAGTTCCCTTGACCGGATCTACAAAAAATACTAGGGGCCGAAAACCATCGTACCCCAATACCATGTGCAAAACCATGCACAAAACAGAAGTCCGCCTATGAGTACCTAACACCTGCAAAAACAATTACAAATGTTTCGCTCTTGACTTCCAACAAGGAAGGCCGCCTCCCCTCTTGACCACAAATCACAAGAATATATAAAGATATGGGCTAGTCGTGGAAAGAAT
>JAXQQM020071912.1:0-85000 GCA_034641835.2 Pinus albicaulis | reverse complement strand
CCTAATCTTGCTAGGTGTTGGTGCTTTTCTTCCAGTGCTCAAAGCTTTGTATTTTGGAGGTGTATATGATACTTGGGCTCCCGGCGGAGGAGATGTAAGAAAAATTACGAACCCAACTCTTAACCCAAGTGCTATATTTGGTTATTTACTTAAATCTCCTTTCGGAGGAGAAGGATGGATCGTTAGTGTGGACAATCTAGAAGATGTAATTGGAGGACATGTATGGTTAGGTTCCATTTGTATCTTCGGTGGTATCTGGCATATCTTAACCAAACCTTTTGCATGGGCTCGCCGTGCATTCGTATGGTCCGGAGCAGCTTATTTGTCCTATAGTTTAGCGGCTCTATCTCTCTTTGGTTTTATTGCTTGTTGTTTCGTTTGGTTCAACAATACAGTTTATCCCAGTGAATTTTATGGGCCCACCGGCCCAAAAGCCTCTCAAGCTCAAGCGTTTACTTTTTTAGTTAGAGACCAACGTCTTGGAGCTAGTGTGGGGTCTGCCCAAGGACCTACTGGTTTAGGTAAATACCTTATGCGTTCTCCGACTGGAGAAATTATCTTTGGAGGAGAAACGATGCGTTTTTGGGATCTCCGTGCTCCTTGGTTGGAAACCCTAAGGGGCCCTAATGGTTTGGATCTGAGCAAGTTGAAAAAAGACATACAGCCTTGGCAGGAACGACGTTCAGCAGAATATATGACTCATGCTCCTTTAGGTTCTTTAAATTCTGTGGGTGGTGTAGCTACCGAAATCAATGCGGTGAATTATGTCTCTCCCTGAAGTTGGTTATCCACCTCCCATTTCGTTCTAGGATTTTTCTTCTTCGTAGGCCATTTGTGGTATGCGGGAAGGGCTCGTGCAGCTGCAGTAGGATTTGAGAAAGGGATTGATCGTGATTTCGAACCTGTCCTTTTTAATGACTCCTCTTAACTGAAAAAATAGATCGAACCAGATGGAAGATAAATCGATTCAATTTCATTACATCTATCTCCCATATCGGCGGGATAGGAGTATTTTAAAATACTTTCTTTCCAACTGGATCCTTGTAGCTCGGCTATATACAGCCGAGCTATTCTCTCTTTTTTTTTTTTTTTTTATTGGACCGGACCAATAAATGTGATTGTTGAAAAACAACAGGAGAGAGAGGGATTCGAACCCTCGATAGTTTTTTTTACTATACCGGTTTTCAAGACCGGAGCCATCAACCGCTCGGCCATCTCTCTCGAGGGACAACTTCTATTCTACCCCCTCGGATAATCCCTAACTATAAGCATAAGGCCGGGTCGATACCAACTATACCTGTGACATATGGTGATTTTTCATCATCATCTAGAATGGAAAAAAAAAAAAAGAAACGAATTTCCCTCTCCTCTCACACTCAAATATCAAATTGAAAAATTTTGAAAGGCTCGATCAATTTATGGTCAAATCCTTTCCATAGTGCATTTGATCAGAATTGAAAATTGGGGATCAGATGGTATAGTCTATTCAATCTGTTGGGAGCTTGTAAGATCACAACCATGACTATTGCTTTCCAATCGGCTGTGTTTGCATTAATTGCTATTTCATTTTTACTAGTGATTGGCGTACCTGTTGCACTTGCCTCTCCTGATGGTTGGTCAAGTAGCAAAAATGTTGTATTCTCGGGTGTATCATTATGGATCGGATCAGTCCTTTTTGTAGGTATCCTTAATTCTTTCATATCTTAGATCTGTTCTAGATGTTTTAGGTTCAAACCCCCTCCCCCCCCCTCCCGGAGGGGCTTTATAGCTCTTCTGAAGGGCCTTTTACTTCAGGCCCAAGGAGGAGGGGTTTTCCTAATCCGTAATTGAATGAATAAATGAATAATTGGACCATTCAAATCAAATCAAAAATAATATCTACTTACGAATGGGATTGAACATATATGTCTTTTCCATTTCAATGTTATGAATATATATATATTCATAACATTGAAATGCGGGTATGGTTGAATGGTAAAATTTCTCTTTGCCAAGGAGAAGATGCGGGTTCGATCCCCGCTACCTGCCCGTCACATTGAATATGAAAAAGAATAATATTGATCGTTTCTTTTCCTCACTTATCATTCAATTAGAAAATGATAAGTGATAGAGCAATCCTTTCCGGACCAAAATACTTCGTATGTTCTGGTCTGGCGGAGACAGGATTTGAACCTGTGACCTCAAGGTTATGAGCCTTGCGAGCTACCAGACTACTCTACTCCGCACCATTGATTGATATCATAATCAGAATGGGTACACCAAACAATAATGGGATATACTACCCCTATATAGGGGTAGTATATCCCGTTATCACAAGAAACTTCAATTACTTTTTTTCTTTTCCTACCAACTCGATTTTGTTATCCCGGGCAATAAACATGCGTGCGCCATCTCACGGAGTATGTGTCCGGACAATCCAAAGTCTCGATAGTTGGCTCTAGGTCTTCCAGTCGAAGAACAACGTCGATGGAGACGTGTAGGTGCACTATTACGCGGTGAAGATTGCAATTTTCTATGAATTTTCCATTTGTCATCCAATGATGACACTTTGCTTTTTTCCTCCAAAGATTGACGAATTAAATGATATTTCCGTTCCAGTGCTTGTCTCTTCTTCTCTCTCTGAACGAGACTCTTTCTCGCCATAATAGTTCAGTCGGTACTATCACCTACCAGGAATAAAAATATAGATCAGATTTTAGATGGAGTAATATTACGTTGATTACTTTTTCTCTGTGGGGTATTGTCATTGTATCAATGACAATACCCATTCACTGATGAAACTGATGAAGAAGAATTAACCAAATTTGCCTGATGTAGAGGCAATTAAAAAGCTGCATAAGTGAATATATAACCTACGGAAAAGTGAGCTAATCCAACTAATCGTGCTTGAACAATGGAAAGGGCTACTGGCTTGTCTCTCCATCGAACTAAATTAGCTGAAGGCGTGCGTTCATGGGCCCATGCGAGAGTTTCAATCAGTTCCTGCCAATATCCACGCCAGGAAATAAGGAACATAAATCCAGTAGCCCAAACAAGATGCCCGAATAAGAACATCCACGCCCAAACAGATAAACTGTTCATACCAAAATGATTGTATCCATTAATAAGTTGTGAAGAATTTAACCATAGATAATCTCTTGACCATCCCATTAAATAAGTGGAAGACTCATTAAATTGCGCTACATTACCCTGCCATAAGGTTATATGCTTCCAATGCCAATAGAAAGTAACCCATCCAATAGTATTCAACATCCAGAAAACTGCTAAATAAAAAGCATCCCAGGCCGAGATATCGCAAGTACCACCCCGTCCCGGACCATCGCATGGAAAACTATAACCAAAATCTTTTTTATCTGGCATTAACCTGGAACCACGCGCATCCAAAGCACCTTTAACTAGGATCAATGTAGTTGTATGCAAACCTAGAGCAATAGCATGATGAACCAAAAAGTCTCCGGGACCAATTGTTGAGAACAATGAATTATTATTATCATTAACAGCATTTAACCAACCGGGTAACCATATGCTCTTACCTGCATCGAATGCTGGACCACTTGTTGAAGATAGGAGTATATCGAAACCATATAACGTCTTACCATGAGCAGATTGTATCCACTGAGCAAATATGCGCTCGATCAATATTTGTTTTTCTGGAGTACCAAAAGCAAGCATAACATCATTATGAACATAAAGTCCCAAGGTATGGAAACCTAGTAATAAACTAACCTAACTAAGATGAGATATTATAGCTTCCTTATGTTCCAACATTCTCGCCAATACATTATCCTTATTCTGTTCCGGATTATAATCCCTAATGAGGAATATAGCTCCATGAGCAAAGGCTCCTGTCATAATGAACCCGGCAATGTATTGATGATGAGTATATAATGCAGCTTGGGTGGTGAAGTCTTATGCTATGAATGCATAAGCGGGTAAAGAATACATGTGTTGAGCTACCAAGGAAGTTATAACCCCCAAAGAAGCTAAAGCAAGACCCAATTGAAAATGAAGAGAATTATTAATTGTGTTATAGAGACCCTTATGCCCGCGTCCTAATAGGCCTCCTGGAGGAACATGTGCCTCCAAAATATCTTCCATACTGTGACCAATCCCAAAGTTGGTTCTATACATATGACCAGCAATTGAAAACACAAATGCAATAGCTAAATGATGATGAGCCATATCAGTCAGCCATAAACTTTGAGTTTGTGGATGGAATCCTCCGAGAAGAGTTAGAATAGCAGTTCCCGCCCCTTGGGAGGTACCGAATAAGTGACTACTAGAATCAGGATTTTGAGTATAAAGATTCCACTGACCTGTGAAAAACGGTTCTAACCCTTGGGGATGCGGTAATTCATCCAAAAAATTGTCCCATCTGACGTGCACTCCCCTTGATTCAGGAATAGCGACATGAACTAAATGCCCTGTCCAAGCTAGAGAACTGACTCCGAAGAGTCCTGACAAATGATGATTGAGACGGGATTCGGCATTTTTGAACCATGAAACACTTGGTCTCCATTTAGGTTGTAAATGTAACCTACCCGCTATTAAAAAGATAACAGAAAGAAATAGCAAGAAAAGAGCTCCAGCATAAAGATCTTCGTTAGTGCGTAAGCCAATTGTATACCACCACTGATAAACACCGGAATAAGCAATATTGACCTGACCGGGAGCACCTCCTCGGGTAAAAGCTTCTATAGCTGGTTGACCAAAATGAGGATCCCAAATTGCATGAGCAATGGGTCTTACATGTAAGGGATCGCGTACCCATGCTTCAAAATTGCCTTGCCAGGCCACATGGAACAAATTACCGGAGGTCCACAGAAAGATTATTGCCAACTGACCAAAGTGGGAAGCAAAAATTTTATGATAAAGGCGTTCTTCGGTAATATCATCATGACTCTCAAAGTCATGTGCGGTCGCAATACCGAACCAAATACGACGAGTAGTTGGGTCCTGGGCCAAGCCCTGGCTGAACTTTGGAAATCTTGATGCCATAATGCTTTTCAAATCCTCCTAGCCATTATCCTACTGCAATAATTCTTGCCAGGAAGAACGCCCATGTTGTGACGATTCCACCCAGAAGGTAATGAGCTACTCCTACAGCACGTCCCTGTACAATACTCAAGGCTCTGGGCTGGATAGCAGGAGCAACCTTCAATTTGTTATGGGCCCAAACAATAGATTCAATGAGTTCTTGCCAATACCCACGGCCGCTGAATAAGAACATTAAACTGAAGGCCCAAACAAAATGAGCAACTAAAAATAAAAGACCATATGCAGATAATGAAGAACCATAAGATTGGATCACTTGCGAGGCTTGTGCCCATAGAAAGTCACGGAGCCACCCGTTAATCGTAATGGAACTTTGGGCAAAGTTTCCTCCCGTAATATGAGTTACCACTCCCTGATCACTTATACTACCCCAAACATCGGACTGCATTTTCCAGCTGAAATGGAATATTACTACCGAAATTGCATTGTACATCCAGAAGAAACCAAGGAAAACATGATCCCAGGCAGATACTTGACATGTTCCTCCTCTCCCAGGTCCATCACAAGGAAAACGAAAACCAAGATTTGCTTTATCAGGTATTAAACGGGAGCTACGGGCAAATAGAACACCTTTAAGTAGGATTAAAACAGTCACATGGATAGTATATGCATGAATGTGATGTACCAAAAAATCCGCGGTTCCTAATGGAATTGGTAACAAGGCCACTTTGGAACCTACTGTCACCAAATCACCACCTCCCCAGGTTAAGCTGGTACTTGCTGTTGCACCAGGAGCTGTTGAACCAGGTGCTGAAGCATGAGTGTTTTGTATCCATTGGGCAAAGATAGGCTGTAATTTTATAGCAGTATCTGAGAACATATCTTGAGGACGTCCTAGAGCGCTCATAGTATCATTATGAATATACAGACCAAAACTATGGAAGCCTAAGAATATACATACCCAGTTGAGGTGTGATACAATTGTATCACGATGTCTAAGAACGCGATCTAATAAATTGTTGTATTGAGTAGTTGGGTCATAGTCTCTTACCATAAAAATCGCTGCATGTGCAGCAGCGCCAACTATAATAAACCCACCAATCCACATATGATGTGTGAACAGAGAGAGTTGGGTACCATAGTCATTAGCTAGGTACGGATAGGGGGGCATCGCATACATGTGGTGAGCTACAATAATAGTTAAAGATCCTAACATAGCTAGGTTAATAGCTAATTGAGCATGCCATGAGGTAGTTAAGATCTCGTAAAGACCTTTATGTCCCTCCCCCGTAAATGGACCTTTAAGAGCTTCTAAAATGTCCTTGAGGTTATGGCCAATGCGCCAATTGGTCTTATACATATGACCGGCTATCAGAAAAAGAACTGCAATAGCCAAATGATGATGTGCAGTATCGGTCAACCACAGACCCCCCGTTACTGGATTTAATCCTCCACGAAAAGTCAAAAAGTCTGAATATTCCGACCAATTAAGGGTGAAAAATGGGGTCAACCCCTTAGCAAAACTGGGATAAAGTTGAGCCAAAAGATCGCGATTCAAAATAAATTCATGAGGAAGTGGTATCTCTTTAGGATCCACTCCAGCGTCTAGAAGTTGGTTAATGGGTAGAGAGACGTGTATTTGGTGTCCTGCCCAAGAGAGAGACCCAAGTCCTAGTAACCCTGCTAAATGATGGTTCAACATGGATTCTACATCCTGGAACCAAGCCAATCCTGGGGCAGCTTTGTGATAATGAAACCAACCAGCAAAAAGCATTAACGCCGCAAATATCAATGCACCAATTGCAGTGCAGTAAAGTTGTAATTCACTGGTTATTCCAGATGCTCGCCAAATCTGGAAGAAACCAGAGGTTATTTGTATCCCTCGAAAACTTCCACCTACATCCCCATTCAATATTTCTTGGCCTACTATTGGCCAAACTACTTGGGCACTGGGTTTGATGTGAGTGGGATCAGCCAGCCATGCTTCATAATTGGAGAAACGAGCGCCGTGAAAATACATCCCACTTAGCCAAATAAAGATGATGGCTAGTTGACCAAAATGAGCGCTAAAGACTTTACGAGAAATCCCTTCCAAATCCTTAGTATGACTATCAAAATCGTGAGCATCAGCATGTAAGTTCCAGATCCAAGTGGTAGTATCAGGGCCTTTAGCTAGCGTCTTTGAGAAATGACCAGGTTTAGCCCATTTTTCAAAAGAGGTTTTTACAGGATCTCTCTCCACTACGATCTTTACTTCTGGTTTCGGTGAACGAATGATCATTTAATTCTCCCCTTTTCGGATGGGACATAAATAAGAAGAACCCTGTCAATAGCAATTAGTGAACTTCCGCGAGATATATCTCAACTTGTTTCTCCCCTTATTTTCTAGTTTATGACTGGAGCGACTATGATACGGGAGTCGATCTGAGGCAGGTGTTCAGTTTTATTATGACATATCTTCGAGGTGCTCAATGGACCGTGGGCTGTTACCATAAAGAAAAAGGCTTTTTAGTGTAATGGAAAAAGCAACGGTGATTATTACACTGTTTCTAGATGGATAAATATATATATATCTGTCTGTATATATGGATATATATATTTATCCATCTATTGATACTCCTCCATATGTCCCATATCAAAGCCATCCATTATAAATCGTTATTCATGGATCATTAATGAAAGACGTCTCCGGATGGATTTTACCCCTATTAAGAATATCCATCAACAATCCAGAATCAAAAAAGGTATTCTTTTTTTATATTATAAATCAATTTCTATAAGATGTCGATAGAATCTCATTTTTGGTACTATTCTGGAAGAATCCCATTGATTTCGAGTCAGATATTAAATAATGAAAACGATTTCCCAATAATAGAAATTCTCATTCTCCAAAGCGTCCCGTAATCTTTAACCAATTTTGTGCTTCGATGTAATTGCCCGGAGCAAGTGCTATAGCTTGTTCCCAATACTCAGCAGCTTGATCGAACCAAGCCTCCGCAGTTTCAGGATCTCCCTGTCGAATGGCCTGTTCTCCGCGGTCGGGATAGGTCAACTTGGAAAAGTTTTCTTCCCTCAGAACCGTACTTGAGAGTTTCCTACCTCATACGGCTCAATCCACTATTCTTTAGTCCTCTACCAAAATTTCCAAAATATTATTGGATTGGAGATGATTCATTGGGAGTTCATATTAACCAAAGGACCAAAAAAAGTCAATGACATGAGTTTCTGATTTCACTTCCAATCAATTCAATGATCAGGTTCTATCTTTTCTCCTACCCTCAAAAAGATGAAGTATAGAAAGAGATATACTTCAGACTGATTGTCCAAATCAAAGTCTTTTTGCAAGGTAACTATCTCAGTTCCGTATAGAATTTTTGGAGAGTACTCTCTGAGTACTTCACATCTTTAGGATCTGATGCTACACCGCTGCTCAATAGCTTAGTAGATCAACTCTATTACATAAGTTGATTCCTGATTCTTGTCAATGAGCAGATTTGATCGTATCAGCCTGAACCTTCTTTCAATAATTGATCTTTACGGTGCTTCCATCATCAATTGAATTTTTTATCCATGGAATATTTAGGCTCTATCTATTCATATTCGGGCTCCTATGAGAGATGCTTTTTTTTTTCCCTACAGCTGATAAAAACCGTTACTTGGGACGGTGCATATGTAGGAAGCCTTTTATTTTGTCCTTGCTCGTACTAGTTATTAACTAAGTTATTCTATGGCACAGATAGCCGCACGTAATGACAGATCAAGGCCGTATTATTAAGAGCTTGTGGTAAGGATGGGTTCCGTTCTAATGCTTGGAAATAATATTCCAAAGCCTTCGTATGTTCTCCATTACTTGTATGCACAAGACCTATATTATATAGTATATAACTACGATCATAAGGATCAGTTTCCAGTCGCATAGCTTCATAATAATTTTGTAAAGCTTCCGCATATTCCCCTTCCGATTGAGCTGACATCCGTTACGGTCGTTCATTCCATTGAAATGATCTCCGCTTCAAAACCGTACATGAGATTCCCACCTCATACGGCTCCTCCTTTCTTTACAGTAGGTAATATGGGGAGTAATCCGTGGAATTGAAAAAAAAAAGATTCTGACCCAATATTATGAATTAAAAGGGGCTAGTGTATTTCCAATAAATATCTAACCATCCTTCTTGCAAAGATTCTTTTCCAAATACCAAGGATCTTAGTACTAGGAATGGAACCTCTAATAATTTCTTTGTTCTTAACGCCCTGTATTCTCCGGGGATTAATCACTTCAACAATCTCCGATGGTTCCATTATAAGGGTATCCAAAGTACAAACGAGATGGATGTTTGTTGTCCCAACCATTCTCATTACCCTTCAGAAAAGGGTAATGCATATGGGCTATAACGAAGCTTTTGTGTTGTCGATTTCCATACGTAGTGCTTTCTCCCCTCATGTGCGCCTATCAAATAGGTTCAACTATACAAGCAAGGCCTATTGCATAGGTGTAACCTTTCGCTCGGTACTACAATCCTCAGGAGATGAGAGCATCTAAAGGTGCATTGACCGGGGATACACGACAGAAGGAATTGTTCTATCTCCAGAACTCACCTTCACTGAGCGTAAGTTTTATTTTTACT
Organism: Pinus albicaulis; assembly: GCA_034641835.2. NCBI lineage: Eukaryota > Viridiplantae > Streptophyta > Pinopsida > Pinales > Pinaceae > Pinus > Pinus albicaulis. Next base: position 75,380 of record JAXQQM020071912.1, on the reverse strand, counting down.
CAATTTTTATTCCCGAATACCTTTTCTTTCCAAAAAAAAGAAGAACGGAAAACATATCAAATCACACCATCTCTGTAATAGGTAAATGCTTCTTTCTCCCCTGGAGCCATCGGGATTATTCGCAATAAGATATCTGCTATAATTGTGAAGGTCTTATCAATAAAATTGTCATTTCTCTGAGATCTAGGCATAGTCAATTACAGATTTGATAATTTCCTTCATTCCCTTACGCAAATGATTCCATGAACGAAATTTTTTTTCTGGTGCACAATACCATAAAATGGATTTCCTTACAATCGTAAATATGTTCTCATTCTATCTATTCCAATCCAATTTCTTCTTTAAAATGGGAATAGATAGGTAATATTTTGAATAAATGTTCATTAGTAATATGAATAATAACGGAAAAAGATTCGTATTGAAAGAAGACTAGATTGGGTAAACTCGGGAAGTCCGGTTCGATTATGATCCGAACAAAGAAAGAGTTAAACGATCGAGCATTGCATAATGAGAATGCAATGCCCACCTAGCAATTGTGTGCTTTATCCATATAGATAAAGAAATATAGGGAAAATATAGTCATCATGACACAGGATCATTGCCAAAGAATTAGTTATTATACAATTGATAAGATGATCACTACAGATCCATATATGATCACAATATGGAATGGATCAGTTAATCTGTCTTAAATTATTGATTAGGCGATCCGAATACGTCGGATTAACAGGGATGAAAGAATTTGTAAGGAAGTTGCTATTCACTAATTTTGTTAATTAGAACCAAGAAATCTAATAGGAAAGATGGCCGAGTGGTTCAAGGCGTAGCATTGGAACTGCTATGTAGGCTTCCGCTTACCGAGGGTTCGAATCCCTCTCTTTCCGTATCTTCGCCCTACTATTTTCTTCTCATCCATTGTTTTTCCAATCTATTGAATCCCAATAGGACGATTTCCTAATTACATGATCAATCTACCTCTATTTGTAATAGAGAAAATAGAACGAACATTGGTTCGTGGTATGGGAAGAGTAAAGACTATTTTAAGAAGCAATAAAAGTATCGTAGATAACAAGTAACGTACGGAAGGATTATAAAATGTCTCCTTCGGGGAGGGGAAAATTAAGGGAGAAGAACAGAATTTCCAGATGCCCAGCAACCAACCCCTCCCTTTCATTTCATTCTCGATTCAAGCTTGACGGGAATAATACTCTACGACCAACAATTCATTAATCTTCAAACTGATCCATTTAATATCTATTATTTGATTGATGAATCCTTTATATTGTAAGGGATGAAAAGTCAAATGATTTGGCAATTTATCCCTCTGGAACAGGTCTATATTCTTCTTAATGATAGCTCTCAATCTTGGTTGATCTCTTATAGAAATCTGTTTATTACTGGTTATTTCCCTTTGGGGATATTACAACAAATGTACCAGGTGGAGAATCGTATTTCATGTTGATAATCTATGGTTTTTCCAGATTAAAATGGGTGGAATTTCTCAGATACAAATCCAAAGCATTTGAGAAATTTAAGATATTCAAGGCACTGGCATAAAATCAAACTGGATGTAAACTAATATTCATCAAATCAGAAAGAGCAGGTGAATTCACAGACAATGATTTTGCAGAACCGTGCAATGAATGTGGGATAAAGCAACAATTTACAGTTGTAGGTACACCTCAACAGAATGGGGTGGCAGAGAGACAAAGGAGGCTAGTAAGACCAATTTCCAGAGTAATGATGCAAGAAAGAAACATTCCCCAAACCTACTGGGTAGAAGTAGTACACACAACTATTCATATTCTCAACAAATCTCATCTCAGACCAAATTGTGACAAGACTCCATATGAATTATGGCATGGGAAACTGACATCAAACAAGCACTTTAGAGTCTTTGGCAGCAAATGTTTCATAAAGAATAATGATGAAAAATTGGGGAAGTGTGATGCAAAAGCTAATGAAGGAATATTTTTGGGATATGCATCCAAGTGTAAGGGATACAGGTGTTATAATAAAAGACTACATAAAATTGAGTAAAGCATTGATGTGAGATTCAACGAAGATCTAGCAGAAAAAACCATAAGAACAAACTACGCCAATCCTCCAGATGATCATGAAGATGAGAATCAAGAAAATGAATAACAGAGAAAGACAATAGAAGATACAGAAATAAACTCAAAAGGACCCTCGAGACACACCTAGAAGAACCATCTTGAAGATCAAATAATTGGAGACAAGAGTGCAAGAGTCCAAACTAGAAGATAGCTAGCTGAACAGACAGAGGAAGTGTACTTAGCCATGCTTTCACAGATAGAACTGAAGAATTTCGATGAAGCTAGAAAAGACAAAAATTAGGTAAATGCAATGAATGAAGAATTAGAACAAATTAAGAAGAACAAGGCCTGGGAGTTAATTCCAAGACCTGTTGGGAAAAATTTCATTTACACAAAGTGGATATTCAAGAATAAGATGAATGAATAAAGTCAGGTAATCAAAAATAAATCTGGACTTGTATGCCAGGGATACTCTCAAATCGAAGAACTTGACTATGATGAAAATTTTGTCCTCGTAGTAAAAATGGAAGGAATTAGAATGTTTTTGGCTTTTACATCCTATCATCATTTCAAGGTATATCAAATGGATTTGAAGTTTGCCTTCTTGAATGGAGATCTAGAGGAAGAAGTCTACATGGAACAACCTGAAGGATTTTCCTTAGCATATAAACATGATTATGTGCACAGGTTAAAGAAAGCCCTTTATGGTCTCAAACAACCACCACGTGTATGGTATTCTAGGTTGGACAAGTACTTTCAAACACAAGGTTTCAAGAAGGGAGGAGTAGAAAAAAACTTGTATATAAAGGCTTATGAAAAATAACTCTTAAATGTAGTAGTATATGTACATGAAATCATGTTTGGTAGAAACAAGGATGAGTTAGTAAAAGGATTTGCATAAGAGATGAAGTAAAAATTTGAGATGTCTATGATTTGAGAGCTTACCTACTACCTAGGAATTCAAATTATACTAAAGAACAAAGGCATATTCATTTCACAAGAGAAATACTTAATAGATATGTGAAAAAAATTCCAAATGAAAGACTGCAAACCTGCGTCAACCCCCATGATCACTAGATGCAAGTTATGTGCTGATGATGGATCCACAGATGTAGATCAAAGAATTTACATATCTATGATAGGATGTATGCTATACCTAATTTCCTCTAGACCAGACATTATGTTGGCAGTAGGACTTGTGGCAAGATATCAAGCAGTACCAAAACAAAATCACTTGCTAGCAATCAAGAGGATATTTAGATACCTGCAAGAAACTGCACATTATGGCCTATGGTATCCAAAAGGAAAATACTTCACATTGACATCATATACAGATGAAGATTGGGCTAGATGTGTGGATGACAGGAGAAGCAAAAGTGGAGGTGCATTTTATTTAGGATAAAGTCTGGTGGCATGGTTAAGCAAGAAGCAAAAATCTGTCTCTCTATCTACTGTAGAAGTGGAATACATAGCTACATAGCAGTAGTAGCTTGTTGCACACAAGTAATGCTAATAAAAAAAACTCTCCAAGACATGAAGGTAGGAATCACTGAACCTATCTCTATCAAATGTGACAATACAAGTGCAATAAGTATATCAAAAGATCCAGTACTTCATTTGAAAACCAAGCATATCCCAATAAAGTACCAATTCCTCAGAAAATAAGTAGCAGAGAGAATAGTAAATATGGAGTATGTACCAACAAAGGAACAAACAAGAGACATATTCAAAAAACCTATTGCTAGAGAACCATTCGAATATATAAGTGACAAACTAGGGGTAGTGTCTGCAGATGATACTCTTTGATATGATTAGAAAAAAAAAATGATGATGGAAATACACCAGTAAAGGCTGCAATATAAAGAACAGAAACAATGCAATAGACAAGTGATAGTCAGTATCAGACAAGAAATCATAATTCCAGGGGGAGAGAAACCCATAAAAATTGTCATAGAAGAGCTAGAGCTATGAAGCTGGTAAATATATACAGAGTATGGTATGGTACAGGCCTCAAGATCTGAGTATTATGAAAAAATTACATCGAAAATTCTAGCACATATCACCTCTATCAAGCAGTAAGGGATATAAGTACAAAAAATTCTATGATGACATGCCCTTCATTCATGCAATCTCAATAATTTTCAAAGTGTTCTCCCAACAACTATTATACACCAGCCTAGAGTAGAAACATATAAATTCTAAAGAAGAAGGCCTATAAAGTGGGAAAGGAAAATGCAAGGATAGAAACTACACTGAGAAATATGCAACCCTTTTCCATTGATGTCAAAGGGGGAGGAAAGGCAAGCAGAAGAAGAAAGGCTCTTCTAAAAAGCAAGCAGAGGAAGAAAGACACCTCTCAAAATGAAAGGGGGAGGAAGTCTTGAAGGAAGTATTGGAGTGTTGGAGGAAGTGTTTCCATCAATTCCAAAGGGGTAGATTGTTGGAAACATTGTCATTGATGGAAAAGGAGCACAAAGGAGCAATGCTTGAACTATCATAAAGGAAAAGGAGCAAAGAAGTATAAATAATAAAGAAAAGAAGAAGATCAGACAATAATGCAGTAAGAAAACATAAAAGAGAGGCAGAGGAGCAACAGAGAGGCAAGGAAGAGTATTAGACCATCAGCAAAGGTACCAAAGGAGCAAAGGAAGAAATAAGGCAATGGAAAAAAAAGAAGCTATGAAGCAAAGGAAACAAAGGAAGTTAAGGTAGAAAAGGAGAAAAGGTAGAATCATGAATATACAACAAGCGTGATAATCCCAAGTCGCAGTGAATAACAAACATAAGAAAAGATCAGGAGAGATAAACGCTTTTAAAAAGGGACAAAGTGAACTATTGTAACACACAACAGAAAGCAATCATATTTGCAAGACACACCAAGGACCATAGATATTACACAATCCTATGTTTGATTGAATATCATATTAACCACATAACAAAAAGAAATCAAATTTTCAAGAAACAACGAGGACCATAGGTCTTGCACAGAGAAATGGTGGAAGATCATATTGAAACCTTGAAGACATTGCATATCACAGGGTATAATGTTTACGGTTAAGACTTTGCAAGTTTAGTTAACTTGCGATGTGAAGTGGATTGACAAGGAGACAAGCGTGGACTATTGAATCCAGCGAAGACCAAAAATGGAGATCGAAAGCGCAAATCACAAATTTTAGCGTTTAAGTGTTAAGGTCATCGCAGGGTAAGTTATTTTGTGTGCGATGCAAAGTGGAGAAGGGACATGTGTTGGCACAACAAGGAAAGAAGTGAGGATTGTTAGATCATGTGGCAGATCCATGATGGACGGCAAATCGCTTGTTCGCACATCGAAAATTTTAGTAGATAGCCCTAAGGCGTCACAAGGTATACTAATTTGTTTGTGATGCAGTGAAATGGAGGATCCACGTGTCAGCACTATGCATTAGTGCACATCGCAGATTTTATGTTTTGTTCTTAAGGTTCACACAGTAAGTTATGTTTGATGCGATTTCGATGCAATCACATATCGCACAAGATAGGAGATATGTTTATTGCTAAACGTTAAAATTTGCGGGCAAGTGAAGTGTGATGTATTATGATTGGTCAAGTAATGTGGGACCTAATAACCCATGTTCTGCACATATATAAGACATGTTTGTTATGTGGGTTTTGTTATGAAGTATTTGTTGTTTGATCGTTAAACTTATGTATGTTAATGAAACTCGAAAATTATAATCCATGGCATTAAAAGGAGTTTATGTGGGCCATAACCCATAGGTCACATTATTGTTTAAAATTGCAGTTTTGTGTTGCATCAAGTGAGAAATTGTGGGAAATATAACTGCATAAACATAAAATACAAAGGGACAACAAGTAGAAGAGGACAAACACACAAAAATTCTAAGAGGTTGAGAGGGTTGAGTGAAATATTTGATTGTAACTGTAAATGTATTGATTATTTTATATTGTTTGTGATGAAAGGAAAGTCTCCAAGGCAAAGAAAAAATCCAATTTAACACTGAAACGAGTGTATACATTGTTGTAACATCCTGAATATGCTGAGTGAGGAAATGAGTGGGTGGAAGGCAAGCGTCGTGCATGTTCACTTCATATTCCCAGATAGAATGCAAACACCCAATAAGTGATCTATATAAATGATGTTATTGTAATATGCATAGAGAGGTTAGAGAGTGGAAGAATGAGAGAGAGTAGATAGAGATGTTGTGCAGATCTAGAGCTGATATGAAGTAGATTTGGAGGCTGGAAGGGCTGCATTGAAGAAGGAGAAAAACAGAGATGATATACAAGTAAATCAACATATGAATTTATTTTAGTGTAAGGGAGTTGGTGCTTCCATATAAAGTTGTAGCTTGATAGATGTCCAGTTGTAGCTGGTTGAGGTAGGAGCCTCTTGTGGGTTGTATCCCGCAAAAAATAGATGGGAGTTGGAGCTTCCTTACAAGTTGTAGCTTGCAGCATTTGGGGTAGTAGCCTCTTGTAGGTTGGAGCCTACATAAAATCAGTTATGAGACAGAGTTGGAGCTTGCCTTTGCATCACAACAATAATAATATGTGTTTTTCTCCCTTTATGGGTTTCCACTTATATTTTTTGTCTATATGCTTGATGATTAAGTGTTGATTCGATTTTTTAATCAAGTTAATTACTTATTGTCCACACATTATGTTTGTTGATCCATTATGTATTAAAATGCTTATGAAATGAAGGTGTAAATGAGTTGAATGAAAAAGTTTTAAATGTCCATGAATGTATTAGAATGATTCACCACCCCCCTGGTTTAACTAAGGGTTCATCAAAGGATGATATCATTAATGGTTTTATTATCAATTCACTCTCTATTGCCTCCATTAGATATCTGGGGGAAGAAGATGAGGTAGATGATGCCATTATTGAACATTTGAAAACCACTCCGCATACTATGAGAAGTCCCATTGAAATTGAACCTAGGAAATGTTTGAACATTACTCCTAACCTGACCGCTGAACAAAATAGATTGCTGATACAACTGTTACAGAAATATAAAAAGGCATTTGCATGGGAGTATACTGATATGAAAGGAATCCATCATGGCCTATGCACTTAGTGCACTTTTCTTAAAGAGGACTGCAAACTAGTTAGACAACCACAACGCTAAATGAACCCCGCACTTAAGGAGACAGTGAAAGAAGAATTGCAGAAACTCCTTAATGATAATTTCATCTACCCCATTTCTGATAGCCAGTGGGTGTCTTTGCTTGCCATAGTTCCAAGAAACAACGCTAGGTGGAGAGTCTGTGTAGACTCTAGGGAGCTTAACAAGGCCACTCAAAAGGACCATTTCCCTTTACCATTCATTGATCAGGTCTTGGATACTCTTTTTGGGATTTTTTTTTTTCAATCCTGGATGGGTTCAGTGGTTTTAATCAAATACAGATTGCTCCGAAAGACCAAGACAAGACAACCTTCACTTGCCCGTGGGGTAATTTTGCATACAGAGTCCTTCCTTTTGGCCTTTTTAATGCACCAACAACCTTTCAGAGGGAAATATTGCCATATTTTTATGATCTCTTGAATGATTGTCTTGAAATATTTATGGATGATTTTACACCCTATGGGGATGTATTTGAGACAACATTAGTCAATTTGGAAAAAGTGCTGGAACGTTGTGAACAAACTAATGTTGCTCAGAGCACGGAGAAATGCCACATGATGATGACCAAGGGAATTGTGCTAGGAAATTTCATTTCGACAGATGGAATCAAGGTAGATCCTGCAAAAATTGAGGTAATATTGAATATCCCAACTCCTAAGACTCCAAAAGAGGTACATAGTTTTTTGGGAAATGTAGGGTACTATAGGATATTTATAGATTTTTTTTCAAAGATTGCATCTCCTATGTTTTCCTTTCTCATGAAAGATGTGGAATTTGTGTGGATAGGAAAGTGTGAGCAGGCCTTTCTGAAGTTAAGGAATTTTCTAACAACAATTCCTGTTTTATGAGGACCAAATTGGAGATTTCCATTCCATATCGCTATGGATGCATCTGACATAGCCGTGGGTGTTGTTTTGGGGTAGCTCAAGGAGAAGAAATGTTATGCCATTTATTACATCAGTAAGAATCTAACTCTAGTGGAACTCAAATACATAGTGAATGAAAAGGAATTCTTAGCAGTAGTGCATGCTATCAACAAATTTGGGCACTACATCACTGGGTATCAAGTATTTGTACACACTAACCATGCTGCTATTCGATTTTTAATGAACAAACCTGTTACTAATGGTAGGGTTACACGATGATTATTGCGGTTACAGGAATTTGATAGAACTATTTTAGATAAACCCAAAAAGGATAATGTAGTTGCTGATTTTCTTTCTAGAATAAATATAAGTGATGATTGCACTGCCATTGAGGATGTTTTTCCAGACGAATATCTGTTTGCCATCTTTACTCACTCACTGTGGTATGCGGATATAGCCAATTATCTTGTTGCAGAAAAAATTCCACACCATTTATCTTCCAAGTATAAGAGGAAGATTATACAACAAAGTGCTACCTACTCTTGGATAGAAGATAATATCTATCACATTGGGCCATACTTTCAGATTAGGTGATGTGTTAGAGAAAGTGAGGTATTTGAGATCTTAAAAGATTGTCACGAGGAACCTTGTGGAGAGAAGTTCGCTGACAAAAGGATGGGATACAAAGTACTCTCAATGGGGTACTACTGGCCAACGATATTCGAGGATGCCCAAAAGGTTGTGAAGGGATGTGATAACTGCCAAAGGATGGGTCAACCACTGAAATCAGATGAGATACGATTACAACCTGAGATAGTGATAGGACCATTTGAGAAATGGGCCCTAGACTTTGTAGGGCCATTTAATCCTTCATCACAACAAAAATCATACATATTGGTCTGCACTGACTATGTCACAAAGTGGGTCAAAGAAAAGGAACTAATTAGAGCTACAGAGTAGGCTATTTTAGCTTCCTAATTGAAGATATCTTTGTTCGCTTCGGGATACCCAGGGAGATAGTGACAGATGGAGGGCCTCAGTTCACATCTCATTTGATCAAGAAGATGGTTGATAAGTATGGAATTCATCACAGAATCACTTCACCTTATCATCCACAATCATATGGTCAAGTAGAAAGCACCAATAAATTCATAGAGGGAATCTTAACAAAGACGATAACCAACCACCAAAGAACTTGGGCCAAGAAACTTCTAAAGGTGTTGTGGGTTTATAGAACCATATGTAGGAACACTACAGGCTTCTCACAATATGAATTGGTGTATGGTAAGAATCCTTTATTCCCCATAGAGTTCGAGATAAAGACATTAATAACAACATTGCAGGTCAATCTAAACTCAAGCATAACAAAAAAACAAAGATTGAACCAGCTCAATGAGTTGGAAGAGAAATGAATGGCTGCTTTTCAATAGATAGAGATCATGCAGTAGCAGAGAGCTAGATGGCATGATGTGTTTATTAAGAAGAAGAAGTTCCAGAAAGGAGATTGGGCTCTTTTTATGATTCAAGGTTCAAGGATTTCAAAGGCTAGCTCTGCACCAGATGGCTAGGTCCTTATGAAGGAGACATGGCCTTTGACAATGGGACTGTAAAATTGATCACCATTGACAGTGCTAAGACACCGTTATTGGTTAATGGGCACCGTATAAGGTTATATCATCAAACCGCTTGGAAGGAATCATTTGTTAACATTGTCATGAACTTTGATCTTCATGTTACAGTAGTAGGGGAACATTCCCCTATGCAGCCTTAAATTTGAAATTCCAATAAGTGCAACAATTGAAAACCACCTTGGTGGCAGCTATTACACCTATTTAAAAAACATAAAAAAATAAAAGAAAATAATAAATAACAAACCTGACTGTGAAAACCTCTTTCGAGGGCACAGTCAAATAATTTGTAACAGCTGAAAACCACTCCTGTGGAGGCTGTTACACCCATTTTTTCCCTTCCTAAAACATCATCCCTCCTTCCTGATATATTTTACAATATGATGTTATTCATTTGATTTTATTTTTGTATCAATTTCTCCTATTCAGTATATTTTTTGAAGAATAATTGAAAGGTTGTCTCGGCTGTTACACATGTAACAACCAACAGCCACAAACATTGTTTCTAATGTTTCATCGCATGACAACAATAATTGTTCCAGCCAAGTGTTACTACCATGATCACTGCAAACAGTACGCCGCTAATTCAAAATCCTCCTCCACGTTGCTTCAGGTATATCATTCAAAAGGTAACATCATCATTTATGATTTGGTGATTAATGGAAAAAGTAATGATATTCCTGCGACGACCATGGGTGGTCGTCACCATTAAAGTAGGGGGAATATATCTTGTAATCATTGAAAAATTTGTACTCATAAACCATTATCAACTCCGCATGAACCTTATTAATATATCAATCACCAATGATGGCTAAACCCGACTGGAAAGAGCGTGTGTACTTAGAACCCATTACCTTCCATAACGGGAAATTTATGAAGAGTTGTGTGAGGTATGATTCAATAATCCATAAATATTGTCGCCTCCCATCGCCCTCCTCGATTGAAAGCCTTGTATCCTCATTTCAAACTTGTGATCTGGGAGTAAGACGTCGAGAACAAGTAAATAGTGCAGTGACATTACAGTGGGTTGAGTGGTAAGGAGGGAATTCAAAAACAACAGCAATATGGGTGGAGTAGTAGTTCGACATGAGCCAAATTCCATAGATGCCTTGTAGAACTGTCCAAAAGCCTATGAGATATTCGGAGACACCGGATGGATTGAGTATTTCCAGAAGTCTGAAGGTTAAGATGAGGCGGTTGCAATTGAATTCGCTTAGAATTTGAATAACAACCAGACCTGAGTTAGGGGTTTGCAAATTGAGGTGACTGAAGAAGTAATCGCCCGAGTAACTACATTTCCAGTAGAAGGATAGAGGTGGTTTAAAAGAAAAATCAATGACCCGTCCTTGAAAGAAGACTTCCTAGAAGGAGAAGAAAATTTAGAGAAGAAAGGGAGAGGAATTGACAGGTTATCACTCCCTCAGCCATGGGCTAATGTTGCCTTGGGTTTCATTAAATACATTACTTGTAAGGGAATATCCACCATTTTTTTTAATTATCACTTCCCTCTACTCAATCACATTTGGCACCAGCAAAATATTAACCTTCCATTCTACTTATTGGGGAATATTAAGAATATGGCGGCGACAGTAAAAATAGAAGCACATCCGGAAACATGTGTGACCACTCACGTACTCATCAAATGGATCGTGATAAATGCCCTAATCTAGAAAGGAAGGACCTGGGAAGAATTCAAGCGAAAGAGGTTGAGGAAAATCCAAGGAAAACATGCTGCGACTTCGGGAGGAAGTCAAGAAGAAGCTGAAACCCAGACTCAGTCTGCCAAGGTTGGAATTGGAAAAGAACCCACTGATGAACCAATTGGGGATATATGACCAAAATGGAGGGTGAAAGTTAACTTGCCCACAAAACCTTCACCCACAACCGGAAATCAAACATAAGCAGAAGTATCAGAAGAATAAAGAGAACCCTCCTCATCAGGTAAGGATGAAACTCATGTCCTGCTTTTAGAACTTGAAAATCTAAGAAAGGAAAATGAAGAATTGAAACAAATATTATATGAGGGGAAGGAAATATTGGTACTTGTATGCATGATATGTTTTCAAGAACTAACAATAGCAGGGTATAAGGTCTGTGGGGAAAACACCAGCCAAATTGAAACAAAAATAGAACTGTAGGAGGCTATTACACAAGAACCTGCTAAGGATACTATTGTTACACAAGAACCAATAGTTAAAGTAGAGCCTCTTGTATTAATTGACCTAGAGGATGATACACAAGAAACTGTGGAGGCCACTGTTGTTACAAAAGAAACAACAATGGACACAGAGGCTACTTTAGGCAGAAACGAAGGAGCTCATACACAACAACCCACTGATGAAGCTAGTGTTACACAAAAACTAACAGATGATGTGGAGCAGACCCATTCAACAGAGGCTGTTACACCCATTATTGATGTTGATATTGAATGCAAAGTAACGTCGGGTCCCATCTCGTGATGGAGTTATGAGAAATCTTTTTAATTTGTAAATTGCAGAAGTGGAAACATGAATCAATCTCCCTTCGGGAGGGGATGATTTTGTTGAAAGAACATCAGAGGGAGAGAGACACTCTACATGAAAATTGGATGAAAGAAGAGTTGAATAAATGATGACAGAATTATAAGAGGAAGGAAGCTATGAAGAAGAAGGAAGAACAACTGTTGTTCTTACAACAACAAGTTTATGATCTTACCATTGACAAGAAAAAACTTCATGACCTTGCTCTCAATCTGTTGGGGTGCAGGATGCCTTGCCCATCCTACCCCATTTTTCTATGGGAAAGCTACATCATGTTCCAGATGAAATATATTATGGAGGACATACACTATCTATGTTCTTCCACTCGGATATTCTTAGATGTCTTTCGTGCCTCCGATTTTGATGATCAAAGCCTACTGTGTGAGTTATTCTTACAGAAAATAATTTGCAAGAATGTGAGTATGAAAATGGTGGTGATAATATTCCCCTATATGGGGGATCTACAGTTGTGAGATTTTGTCTCCTTCATGAAGAATCAGATTTAGTGGCATTTTTCCACCAAATCTATGGATGCTAATGAAGAGAAGATGAAATTTTGGATTTGGGTAGAACCAGGACGAGCTGCCAAGTTAAGGCAGGAATTTAGAAGAATTTTGAGTACTCCTGTGATAAGGGAACCTGCTACCACCTAAAGAAGAAGGATTTTGAACTTTTGTCTCAACCAGTTCTCAGTGATGAAGATTCGAGCGTTGATTGGGTGCTTGAAATGCATTGAAGCCAACAGTGTTGAGTTGCTGAAGGGGGATCCATTTGCATTCCAGAATTTTGTGGTGGTTGTTACATGTGTACCAACATATGCACAGATAGTACAAACCCTTGGTGCTTCCTAACTCGGGTTAAGCTTCAATTTCCCTTTGATCTGGCTGCCAATTGAGGATTATCATAGTAATTATGAATTTAACAAGTATGAATCAGAGTCTTGGATATAACAGCTGATGGCTAATCAAGGGTATAGGTCTGCGGATGAAGATACAACTGGTGCTTACGATCTCACTGACTTTCACCAGAGATATTCCCATGAGAGATGATATTTTGCATGATGACATGCAAGTGCTTCAGTTGGGGGGAGATGTTGGGTGCTAGTTTTTCACTTATTTCCTACATTTGTTTCCCCTATTTTACCTCATGAATATAACCATTGGGACTATCTCTGCCTCTTTTTCCTACCATTCTATCTTAACTTGTGTTGTTTCACCTTATTTTCATTACTGTTCCATTTCATCAATTATTATGATGTATCGTGTCTTTTTTATGACTAACTAACGATGAATGTTTGGAGAAAATCTATGGTCTTTTGTTGTCTTTCCAAATTATTTTTTTAGAACAAAATATCTTAAGCACGAGGTGTATAGGAGCATTTAAAGGTGTGTTGTTATAGTGAGTTGTTACATCATGGCGATGTTACACCATGCTATTATAAACCCACTGAAAAACTGCTGTTACAGTTGTACCGTTGACTGAATCTCATCAACTCCTGATGCTGACCTGTCCTCTAGCTGTTATGCTACAGTTGTGATTTATCACAATAGATGTAGAAGTTATTAAGTATTATATTTTTGGATAACAACCTCTAGGCAGTTTTGATTATAATCTATAATTTTCGAGTCAGAATTTTATTAAGAAGTGGTTGTAACCATATGTACTCTATTTTGATCAGCATGAGAATTTAAGATTCTCGTGACTGATCCATACCTTATTTTTCTAATATGTAACCACTATATAGTTATCAAACCTTGAGGTCAAAAGGTTAGCGGAGAACAACATTACTTTGGCTCTGTAATTTTGATCATATTAATACAATTTATCTTGTTGTTGCTGTTACATGCATCATCAGATTTATTTTCTGTTAAGTTCCTTCTCTACCTGCGCCTTTCTAGGGAAGAAGGGACCTCCTCTTTAGTAGGGATTGCAGTGGTTAAGGTAGTTGTTTATATATGTATACACACACACACACACACACACACACACACACACACAAACACACACACACACACACACATATATATACATATACATACACACACACACACACACGCACACACACACACACACACACATATATATATATACACACACTTTATGTATGAGTGGGAGTGTTGTTGCTGCTTTTTTAGCTGTGAATAGATCTGCTTCAATTCTAGTACTCTATATGCTCTTACACATGTGAGATTATAGATACCAGCTGGGTAATTGATGTGTGGCACACTAGGAAAGATTAATTAAGGTGTGATCACAATATTTTAGATCATTTTATTTCTGCATGAGTGATTTCTTTCCAGCATTTACTTCAGCAACGATTTCCTTTATTTGGATTTGCTTCCAGTTGATGTATCGATACAGAAAGTGCACTATCATTGAAATAAAAGACGTCCCTGGATTGATAATTTATGTGTACTGTTTTAGTCCTTTAACCATGATTAATAGAACCCAACAACAACTGCAATATTCCTTGTTCAAATTCAACCCCATGACTATTGGAGTTGGTGTTGGCTTGTTTTTCTGCATATTAAACCTTTTAAAAATCTCTACAACATACTTTGCTTGAGAGATAAAAATTCCATTTTTTGTTTGTTTCACTTCTATGCCAAAAAAAAAAATCTTAACAATACCAAGTCAATCATTTCAGACTCACTTTACATGACTGCTTTAAAATAAACAATGAGAGAATCATCATTACCTATAAAAATTAAAGAGTCTACATACAAAACAAAAATAATAATCTTACCGTCATTCTTTTTGATGTAGAGAGTAGGTTCACCATCACATTTGTCAAACCCATTGTCCATCTAGTAAGCATCTAGCTTGCTGTACCATGCACGTGGTGATTGGTTCAACCCATAAATATCTTTCCACAACTTACACACTTTGTGTTCTTGAACTTATATCTCATAGCGAAGAGGTTGTTGAACATACACCTCCTCTTTCAACACTCCATTCAAGAATGTAGACTTCACGTCCATTTGATACACTTTCCATTTTTGTTGTGCTACTATTGACAACACTGTTCGCACTGTCTCCATTCTTGCGACTGGTGTAAAGGTTTCCTCATAGTCTCTTCCATGTTGTTTCTTGTATCCTTTGACAACTAGCCTTGCTTTATGCCTTTCTATCTTGCCTTCAATGTTTCTCTTGGTCTTAAAGACCCATTTCACTCCAATGACTTCTTTTCCTTGCGGAAGGTCCACTAATTCCCATGTGTCATTCCGTTATTTTGCTCCTATTTCTTCATTCATTCCTTCAACCCATTTCTCTTATTTCACTGCATCTTCAAAATGTATTGGGTCATCGACATCACAATATAATGCAAATAAATAATTCAGATCAACACTACTATCAACTTCTTCTTCTTCATAAATTTCACTTAAATTTCTAAATTTTGGTCTTCTTATACTTGCTGAAGATGAGCTTGGTTTTGAGCTTTAAGTGGATGGATTTGAAGAGCTTTGTGGTTTTCTTGGAGAAGCACTAAATTGATTTCGCAATGATGTTATATTACTTGCTTGTGGTGTGTTTTGTTGAGATTGTGTAGGTGGAGGAGGAGCCACCACCGAGAAATTAATTGCAGCAGTTAATTCCTCTTTGTATTCATGTGACATACATGTCTTCACATTGACTATCTTCTCTAAAATTCCATCCCATTATTCCTCTTCTATGGACTGAACATCTCAACTGATTATTACATTCTTGGTTAATGGATTGTACAGATTGTATGCCTTGGATTCATCACTGTTTTCAAGAAATATACATTTCTCCTCCTTGTTGTCCAACTTCTTCCTCAACTCATCTGAGGCATGTGCATATGCCACTCATCTGAACACTCTCATGTGAGTGACAAATTTATTTCTTCCAGTCCATGCTTCTTCCGGAACTCTGTTCATGAAACTTTTGGTTGGACTTCTATTAATAATATATGTTGCACAAGGGACAGCTTCAACCCATTAATCATTTGGAAAATGCTTTGCCTTCAACATACTCCTTGCCATTTCCATGATGGTCCTATTCTTTCTTTCTACTACACCAATTTTTTGAGGTGTGTACCTTTTTGTAAACTGCTTGTGAATTCCATGCTCCCTTCAAAATCGTAGGAAGTAATTTGCAATATATTCGCCACCTCTATCAGTCCTCAACACTTTTATGTAGTGTCCACTTTTATTCTCAATGAGATCTTTGTACTAGCGAAAGCGGTCAAATACTTCACTTTTCTGTTTTAGAAAATAGACCCATGTCTTCCTTGTGTAGTCATATATGAATGTCAAAATATAGTGGCTACCACCAAATGATGGTGTTTGCATTGGTCCACATAAATCTAAGTCGACAATCTCCAAAGTTTCTTTTGCCCTTATTGACTTTCCTGCTGGAAATGATTCTCTGTGTTTTTTGCCTAAGACGCAACCTTCACATGGGTTTTCTAGATTTTCTATGAGTGGCAGTCTCTTCACCATGCATTCTCTATGCAAAAAATTCAAACCTCTAAAGTTGAGATGACCAAATCTCAAATTCCATAACCAATTCTCATCTTTGACTTCTTATTGGAAGTTTTCTTGTGTGACAGCTACTATAACACCTTAAGAGGAAACGTTCTATTTTTTGTCATTTGAACTTTTGCAATGAGCTGTCTACTTGGAGGCTTATCCATGATTTTTCACACATCATCTTTAAAAAATAATTGTAGCCCTTTTGTATGAGTTGTCCAATGCTTAGGAAGTTATGTTTCAAGCTAGGGACAAAATAAACATCTAGCATGAAATTCATCTGTCCCTTCTTTGTTACTATGTATAATATTGCTTTTACCATGTTGGATACCTTGCTATTAGTCCCTAATTTCACTTTATATTTTACACTTTCATCTAGATTGGAAAACATTGCTATGTTTCCAGTCATCTAGTTGCTGCACCCTGAATCTAAGAACCATATATCTCCTTGTTTTTCTTGTGATACATTACAAGCTGAAATAAAACTATCATGGTTCTGATTTTCCTTTATGAAATTTGCATTTGGTTTGCTACCCATGTCATATTGCTTCTTTCTAAATTCATTTGCATAATGACCATGCTTCTTACAATAATGACATTGAACTTGAGATTTATCATACCTCTAACCTTATTCTTGATTTTGGCTTGAGCCTTGACTTGTATTTTGATTGCTGCCTCTTCCACTTGAGCTTAGAGGGCTGCTTCTTCCACCTATGTGTGGGCTTATTCCTCTTCCTCTGTAGTTTGATCTTCCTCGACCTCTCCCTTGACCAAAAGACACTTATGTCTTGAATTCATGCTCCAATGAGGATTTTGTTTCTCTTCTCAGCCTATGCTCATGAGACAAAAATAATGCATGAATCTCATCCACTAAAAACTATGAGAGATCCTTTGTCTCTTCTATGGCCACAACTATGACATCAAACCTTGATGAAAAACTTATTAAAAATTTCTCAACTATTCTCCTTTCCTCAAGTGTCTCACTATGAGACCTGATTTTGATAACCAACCCAATCACATGTGTAAATAATGAGTCTATATTCTCACACTCTTTCATACATAATGTTTCAAAATCTCTTCTCAGAATTTGTAGATTTCTTGTCTTCACATTTTCCATGCCTTCGTAGGCTGTCTGGAGGGTGTCCCATGCTTCCTTGGACTTCATTTCTGCTACAACCATTGGGAAAATACTTTCATGTATTACATGAAAAATATAGAGGGCTTTGGAGTCCTTCTTACTGTTGTCCCTCAACAAATCACTTTCTGCTTGTGCCAAATCATTGTATGTTGCTGCATCTGTTGGTTCTTGGAAACCATTCTCCACCAGTTCCCAAATATCTTGTGAGGAGAACAGGGCCTTAATTGTAATAGCCCAATAATCATAGTTCTTCCATTAAACTGTGGTATTTGTGGATTATTCAAGTTTGTGCTTACTGCTACCATTTTCACTATGTAAACAAAAACCTTCTCTCTGCTGGAGAATCTGCTCCTCAAAACAAACTTTTAGCTCTTCAGTAAAAAACACTTTCTTTCACTAAGAGATTAAACTCACTTTAATACAATGTGATAAATTATGGCATGCTCTTATACTGTGTTGGAACATACACAAATGCGAGAAGCTCAAAAGAACAGGGGAAATTATTTTCCCTCAATAAACAATTTACACATAATGCGAAAATTAAATTAAACAATGACAACACAATTGAACAAAAAATTTACAAAGCCACACATAGAGACAAAAACCAGATAAATTTCTATTTCATTTCTTTTGATTTAGAAGGTTTTTCTATTTATGCTTGATACAAATGAAAATATCCTACTTAATACAAAATGGCAAAGCTTACAATTAAATGAAAATTCAATGTTGGACGGAAGGGTAGCCACCAATCATCCTTCTGCCGTGAAAGGCCATTTCTTCATAAAAATAATGCACAGAGTCTTATATGTTGGACTTTAAATCCTTCAGGTTTTGTTCTTGAAACTTCATCGCATCCGCACCCACAACATATCATACTTTGGCAATGTTAAATCTTAATTTGGGCGCTATCCTCCTGAACTTGCAAAATATGATGCGTGCACGTCGCGACATTTAACTTTTCACACGGCTCAACATTTAAATCTGGTAATATTGAACGGATAACATAAAAATTTGTGATTGCGATGTGCAATGGTGATATCACATCACACCATTGCAAGGTTGGAAATGGAGCAAAATGGTAAGGGCTAATTTTTGCGAAGCACAAAGTGCGACATGCTAAACCGTGGGAAATGCGAAAAGGAAAAGGTAAAGGAAAAGGCAGAAAACAAAGGTTTGTTTGGTATTTTGGTAATGCGTAAAGGTTAGAGGGTCCCATTGATATCGCATTAGCGGAGATATAAGATTTGGAAATGCGTTAAGATGAAAGGGTAAAAAATTGCGAAGTTCGCAGTGCTGTAAAGAGAGGTAGGTGATACAGTGGGAAGGGAATTTAATGTAGAGTGATGGTCGGGTACAATTTTATGAACATTACGGAAAATGCGTGAAGTAAGTAACTTTTAGATTTTCCTTGTCTGGAGCTTTTCCTTCCCTACATCAAAACATTTAACTGATGTATGGTTACTGTTAGTTTATTCAAGGCAGTGGTTGGGAGTAATTTCCAGCAAGAATCATTGACAATGGTTTGAATGATGACATCATAAATCCCAGAAGTAGAGTTTTTTTTTTTATGCAATAAACTATAGAACTATTAAGAGATGTAGAAGATAGAAAATGAAAGTCGCTTGTTGAAGTGGATAATGTGAGACAATGTGTTGAAGTTCAAGTGCATATTGGCATGATTTAGGTAGAGGAAGATAACTATCTCTATTAATTTCATTGGAAAAAAGATTGAAAGTATTTTTGAGTGCATAAGATAAAAAAAAAAAAATACATATATAAAGAAAAGTATCGTAGAATGCATAGGAAAAATAGTATTAAGTTTGATTTTTTTTTAAGAAAGAAATATTTAAATATTTATTTTGTTATTCTTTTGAAATAGTTTTTTTATTTTTTTATTTTTTTTAATGTGAAATTTGCAAGTAAAACACTGAAATTTGAATTTGATTTTTTTGCAAAATAGCATGTATTTCATATTATCTTTTTGTTAGAAAAGAACATGTAGTTGTATGTAAGCGTAATGGCTATTACGACAGTTCTGTTTGGAAATATTATTTTTGCATTCAAGTGTAATAAATATAATGTTAGTTTCCTTTGAAAAGTTTATGGTTATGGGAAATATTATGTATTCACATTGCCTATTTCTATGAAAGAATAAAAACTATAGTGTCAATTCCTTGCAAAGGGGTATATGTTTAATTTTGATAGGTTCCTTGAGGATATAAGATCCTTTGACAAGTAGGTCTGTAACTCAATTTACCCAAAATAGGTATGATTTTTTTGTTTACAAACAATTTGTATATATATTCATAAGTACACCATATGTGTGTGTGTGTGTGTAATTTTTATTTTTTAACATAAAACCCATCAATTTTTCATACAAACATTGAAAATAGATCCATATTATTTCTATATGTTAACAATACTTTACATAGACATTATATCATGCTTATGTTTTTGGCCTTTAATAGTAAATGAAAACAAAACACATTCATCATCACATACATTATAATTCTTCCAAAAAATGAAGGACTCATCATATCAAAAAAACATTCGCATAAATGATAAGTCTTCGAAAAATGAATAAGAACTCATGATATCCTAAAACATTCATTGCATGTAACATAAAGTTTAGATGTTAACATTTAATCCATTCATTTTAAGATACTTTCTTTACAACAACACCCTATATTTTAAACATAAAATTCCACCATTTTAGAACTAATTTGTACCATTATGAAATCATTAAATGTTCACGGCATGAGGGTTCATTTCCATTTTCTCTTCTCTATAACTTATTTGTTGATTTTATAGATTCTTGCTTGTGATGGAAAGGTATGTTCCTTTTATTTTGGCTCATATATTGTTGACCACACTGGAATACTTTCCTTTTAAATCTCCATACTATAAATTGAATAATATTGCTAATTTCAAATCCATTTATCTTACTTCTAAATTAGTTATCTTATTTAATCTAGAGAACTAAAATTAATTTATTTATGTACTCTGAGAATATTTCATCAATACCATAGCTTTACTTGAAAAATATTCCAAGGGAATTTATATATATATATATATATATATATATATATATATATATATATATATATATATTAAAAATAAAATTATGACATAATTATTATTTAAATTTTTAAAACATACCATACAATTTCCAATACTTAATAAATTACATACAATTTCAATTACTTAATAAAAAGGTAATTATGCCATTGAATCTAACTCAATTTAATATTCAAATAACATCCCTATGAATGAAGGATACCACAATATGGTAAATGATTGGCCATAATTACAAAAATTCATACTATTTGAACTAAATATTCTTATTGTTACCATTGCATATTGCATGAAACAAAATCAAAGTATATATTTCCAATATATAGAAAGACTCGAAGTATTATTTTCAACAACAATCCAAACAAACAAAACATAATTTTACACCTTGTGGAAGCTCAGGTACTAAGATTTGGTGTTATGTAAAGTGCTAAATTAAAATAGTAATAAATGATTTAAACTCATTCCAAAATCAACTATTGGTAATATGACCAAAGATCCCAATATAAAATGTTTAATAGCATTCTTTCAAAAATTATTCCAAACTAATATTTTTACAAAAATAAAAACTTTTAACTACATAATGCAAATGTATAAATCATAAAATCTCATTTTCCAAGAATTATTATAAATATTACTAAGGTTAGAAAATAATAAAAACGTTATAAAATATTACCAAGGTTAAAGGAAACCAACTAAGCTAAGGAATATGTCACACCACCTCTTCCAAGTATAGTTTACATGACATGGTTTGTTTTTTTGTTGAGGTGAATTACAATCTTAAAGTGTAATCCTATTTTTTTCATAAACATAAATGTATTAACATAATAGTAAATATCCTTCAAAATATGCTTTCATAAACATAAATGTACAATAAATCACTGATCCTCAAATAATAAAATCAAAACATATTCGAGTTCTGTAATTTCAAGATATTTATAACCAAATAAATAAATGGTAAACCATTGTCTATCATCAAATATTTTAGAACAACAAGAACTATTTTAAAGGTAAACTAGCTACATATTCATCCAATAAAGGCGAATTAAAGAAAAATATAACAAAATGGAAATTTTACCTCATACTCAGTAGTTCTACATTGTTTAGCAATTGTACTAGCCAAATCCAATAAACCAATCAAATTTACCACCCAAAAATATCCAAAGGAAACCTTTTTCCTTGGAACCCCCAAGCTCTATGAGCTTACAAACAATACCAAATTCAACAATAGTGAGAAATTTCGGGAGAAATAAGGAATATATACTATCTTCCTGTCACACCACTTAGTCTCAATCAACTGCCATAAATTATTGGGATTTTAATTTAGAAATTAGGTAGTCACTATAAATTATTGGTGTTTTAATTTAGGAATTGGGTAGTAAATTTGGCAGCATTTCCCTACTCTTTTCGGTCTGCCCCCATGGGGAAAAATCCTTCCATATTTATAAGCATGGAGTGGAGTGACACCTCACCCCCTGACTCCACGTCCTAGTAGAATTAATACTTCACACCTTGATCTGTTCCAAAGATCGAAGACTCCATGCCTTGATCTTTCAAAAGCTAGGTCTTCACACCCTAATCTTTCCCATAGATTCTCATCTATTATTCTTTAAAGCTACATGTTTTTCCTCAAGGTAATGGTTTTGAGCTCATATGCATTTGATGATATGTTGGCAAGGTATTATTTCCCCATACTGGCAAATTAGAACCTTATATATTAAAAGCATCAACAAAATTCATAATGAATTTAATTCAATCACATTTTACCCAAATGTATACATGATCTCCATACTCATGTGAAAGTTAGGACTCAACGCCCCAATATTCACCATAGATTCTCATCTATTCTTCTTTGAAGCTACATGGTTTTCCTCAAGGTACTGGTTGTGAGCTCATATGCATATGATGATCTGTTGGCAATGCCTTGTTTCCCGAGACCGACACATCATAACCTCATAGATTAAAATAATCAACAAAATTCATAATGAATTTAATTCAATCAAATTTTAACCAAATGTATACTTGACCTCAATAGTCATATGAGCATCCTTCTTAGCAGTAACTAAGTTCCCCTCATCTAAGAATCCTTCTTGGAAATAACTAAGTTACTTGTCAAATCCTGCTAAATACAAGGTCCAGCAATTGATAATCATATACATCATAAATCATGAACACAATTATGGTTAGTTAACTACTCCACATAGTAGCTTTATTCTTGTGTCACAATAATAGGCCACCATTCATGCCATGCACCAAAGTCAAAATAGGATTCCAAAAGAGAAACATCGTTAATATGCACTTAACCAAAATCAATATTATACACACAACCATAGATATTGTCATAAGCATGGAACAACAATGTGACCCGAACCAGGTCTATAGTGTACAAGCATATACATAAGTTTGACATATATAAGCTTTATACACTCCATCAAGATCACCCTCCAGATGTCACCAAAACTACCTAACTAAGAAGGGACGTTGCACACTCCCCCCGTCTTGGGATAAACTTGGCCCAAAGTTTTCCTACAATCATAAGATACTTAGTTCATTTTAATTCTCTTATAATAAAGGTGCTAACTTCATTTATAAGTATTTGATATCTTTTTATTCATGCCAATTCATAATTCAATGATTTTCTAAAGTTAAATCAACTCCATGAAAACCAAAACATACCATTCTTAATCAGTTAGGAATTATAAACATACTATATTAGATATGTTTCACTATATAAAATGGAAAATATTTCTATATAAAAACCAACCATACAATTTATATTACCTACCAATATACAATTTTATGTAATTGATATGACATCCACTCAGGTTGTCTATAATAACTTGAGATTCCTCATGTTTTTCTTCCCATAGTCCTCATTAATCTTTCACGTTTCATATTTTTGTTTCTATAGTATATTGAGCTTTCCAAGCTATAAATAGCTCCCACATTACCTATATAGCAACATTGATGGTCCATCCTATCATATAATCAAACTTGCATGACAAGAGGTAGTAAATCATACATATACAATTGAATTTCAATCTAGTTACCAAACATTATGTTGTATTTATAAGTAATGAGTTATATTTTCCCACTCTAAATTTACATTTTTCATTTCACAAGGCCTGCAATTAGGAACCAATTACTGTTTTTACCAAAATTTTAGTCCCAAGAATAAAAAAAATTAGTATGAAGAATAAAAACAATTAGTCCCAGGAATAAAAACAATTTGAAGGTCAAATCACAATTATCTTAACTTCTCACGGCAAAGTGGCAATGGCAACACCTACTTTTGTACCACTGAATTTTCCTTGAATTCCACAACCATTGATGTTATCCACATTCATTACTTGAGAACCAATTCAATCTTGGTTTAGACTAATTTAATTCCAACATGTCAAGTGGCAACACCTACTTTGTACCACTGGCTTTTCCCTGAATTCCATAACCATTGATTTTTATTCACATTCATTACTTGAGAACCAATTTAATCTTGGTTTAGACTAATTTTATTCCAACATATCAATTTTCAATCTTCTAATAAATACAACTCATAAAGTATGTTACCTATAAGGTTATATCAACACCCATTTATGAATTACTCATGATTTCTATTTAATAACTAGGTAATTCATTTGGTTTTAGGCCTTATTCATTAACATTAATACATATAATAAAACCTTAAATAAAGCTATTAAAACCATACATTTATCAAACTATGAATAATCATGTTGATTTTACATAATATTTACACTATCACAATGGAATTTCTAGCCTAAAATTAAGCTTCATTTCATTTTTTTTTTTAAAGAAGAATTACTACCCTTTCAAAATATTACAACATTTTGTAGGGCTACTAGCTACTCTTACAACTATACATCCCAACACAAATTCCTAAATCCGACAATTTATTCCATTCCACATACAATACAATAATATTAGGTTTCTAAATCATGCAACAATTCCAATTAATAAAAAATGTGATCTCACTTTTCTTCAAATTTTCCCTCAAAAATAGCAAGAGAGCATATTCTTGAACTGAAATCAAATTTTCATTAACCTCATACCTTATCCCTTAAGGTTAAATAAAAAAAAATTCCAATAACATAAAAGGTTTATCTCTAAACATGCTATTTGCTTAACTAACTAAAAGTAGTTTTGAGAAGTTCATGAGTTCAATCCTCATAATTTCTCTAATAAATTTAGTTAAATACAATTAAATCAATATGAAATCCTTGAATTCAGTAAGGAAACTATTATGGATTTCCTAGGCACAAAATGAAATATTCTTTAAATATTATAGACTTAATTTGTCTTAAGAAAATAGAAAATATATTTTATAACCTATCACAATAATATCTTTCTTCATTTTCAAGAATTTAAAAATCAATTTACTCCTACCTCAATCAAGCACATATAAAAAGAATTACAATAATTGAGAATAAATACCTAGTCCACATTTGACTACTTATATCAAGATAAGATATTACAAGCATTCTAAATCACCTAATGGTGTGCACTATACCAATATTTGCAAGCACTATAAATCACCTAATGGTGTACACTATACCAATCTTCTTTTCTTCATTTGTAATCAAAGGAAAATAATGCATTTGAATCTCAAATAAATTATTGTTACAAATATTTATTCCACTAAATTCAAAGTATGCATAATTAACCCTTTTTAATTGTGTCCACGAGATTTCGTCAAAATCAATTCTTCATTATATAGGCAAATAATTACTTACCTTATAGATATCCACAAGATTTCATCAAAATCAATTCTTCATTATATAGAAAAATAATTACTTACCTTAAAAATATACGTTAGTATAGATTCTAAGCTCATACATAACATAAGAATTACACCCTTGAACTTTTCCTAAAATGGTTTCCACAACCATTCACACCTACAAGTATTTTGAACATGTTCTTTATTAGGCATGACATACTTCCACCTCGTTCTATAACATTTTCAAGTTATCTCATGAAACAAACCAACCCATAATCAACACTTAACATGATCATGAATTAGATAAAAGAAACTACACAATTTTCATTCTTAACTATTAACAAGTTCTTCCTAAAATACACATATTCTCAACCTATTCCTATAATAGTTTCAAGTTATCTCATGAAAAAAACCAATCCATAATCAACACTTAACATGATCACGAATTAGATAAAAGAAACTATATAATTTTCATTCTTAACCATTAAGAAGTTCTTAGTAAAATACACAGATTCACATGCATGAAGTTAATTTTATTTTAGAATAAATAATTTATTTTCATGTATAATAGAATTTGTAGATAAATCTATCTTAGAAAATATGCTTATGGAAAAGGGCCCTGCATTTGCATGCATGATAACAACATCTATTATGTTAGCTTTCTTTGAGAAGAGGGCATGCATTTGCATGCATAATAATAATAATAATAATAATAATTGTGTTGGAAATATTAATTAGTTACGTGCACAAAGAAAATGTCGAGGGGATAACTATCTTTGAATAAGTTTTATCAATCACATGCATGTAAATCAAATATAAGATGCTAATATCCTTTAAATGAAAATGGATGGTTACACTAATGTGGTGTTTATTTTGACATGCCTTGATAATTATATGCTTATAATTAATGCATGAACAATGTTAGAGGAAGCTTGTTGTGAAAATTTATTTACATTTCATGTATGCACATTAATATATATTGAAGAATCGCTATCAAATATTTATTATTGGTTGATTAATACTTTACCTAATCATGATATCAATGTTTTTTGACGACAACAATGGTAGGAAATGATGGTGACTTGTGCAAAGGATATATTATGTTTAACATGGCCGAAGGTAAAGAAATAAACAGAAAGATATAAGATTGAAGATTTGTGGGTAAAATATATCATGATGATTGTAATAGCATTTAGCTAGATACGTTGTAATTAAATGATATATCTTTGAAATATTTTATGACAATGGTTAATGAATTAACTCCCTTACAAACCATTGAGTGAGAAGTGGACACCTCATGAGCGTTTAATAATAAAAATAAACATGTGATGAACTCCTTTACAAACCATTGAGTGAGGAGTGAACACCCTCATGAGCGTTTAATAGTAAAATTAAACATTTTCTAGTTTTCACCACTTTTGCTCATTTTCACCCTACAAGGTTTCCAGGGTATATCAATCTTTAATGATATGGTTGTAGGTTTCTAAGTTATATCAATATTTAATAATATGGTTGCATGTTGTGTCATTTTATAATTTTAATTCCTTATTCATGGGTAATCCATACATTTTCATGCAAGGCTACCAAAGGATGTTACATCAAATATTTTAAAGTGGAAAACAATATTAATTTAATCTCTTTTAAACTCTTGGTAAAATAAAAAATCAAATTCAAAAGTAAAATAAATATACCATAAAAAAACCAAATAAGAAAAATATCTTATTTCATCAATAATATGTTATTCTTAAAAAAAAAAAAATTCCCAATAAAACCATTCTTACGTATTAGAAATTTATACACTTATTAATAACAGAATCCAAACCCCCGGATGTGGGTGCTTAGCTGTGATGAGATGTGGCAGAGGATGTGGGTCGGTGCGTGGGCTCATTACTCCGCCACCCTAACTCATGTCTCTGTCTACATTTACTCCCCCGCGGTCATTTTCTCTGCTGGATTAATGCAGCATAGAAGCCCAAATATGTGCTCGTCCATCTTGAGAATGGCTTCCTTTGGAAGCTTCATTCCTGTTCTGCTTCCTCTTCATTCTTTATGCTCCCCTGTTGCAGCAGAGCATAGCTCCAGAACCTGCACTGGGTGTCGCTGCTCCATAGCTTGCTACATCGATCTTGCCCCTGGTTTTCACTTCACGCAGAGCTCACTCTGTCATCTGGGGCTCATGCAACCCTTTGAGTTTTCCCCTGCTAAGCGAGATTTCCCTCCCCTGACCTCCGTCCCCTTTCACTCTGCTAGCCTCTCCCATCACCTTGCTCTAAGAACAATGCCTCGACTATGACAGCGTATGCGTTGCCATCGAGGTACCAGCCGTGGTCGTCTTCCCCGCCAGCCTTCCACTACTACTTCAAGCTCTTCGTCTCCCTCTTCGGATAACTTCTCACGTCGTTATCATGATACCAGGAGTGGTCGCAGTTGTGAATGTGGGCATGGGCTTTCTCATTCTGATTTGGGCTCGCCCCAATTCCCTATCTCTCCAAGTTTCATCCCTAGGCACCTACACACCGCTTATCTTCGCTTTCCCTGCTCTCTGAACCAACCCACAATTACTGCTACCATTACAATTGAACTCAAGGAGGAGCCCTCTGATTCGGAAGCGGTGCTTCCTAGTGCTGGCGTGGAGCATAGGGTCGAAGAACAACCTTGTTCTCCTACTAGTGGTAGCCTGAAAAGAAAAAATCCCAGTTGCAGTGCTGCACAGGATACTGGACTTGAAGTTAACCCGGGTGACATCAAGCGAGGCTGCCAAAGCGTTAAAGATGACAAGGAGGAGGAGGAAGATGACCCGTATTCCTATGGTTGTCGTGTGATTGAGGAAACTCCCTCATTCTCTCATGATTCTTAATCTATTCAGAACTCTCACTCTCTTTCTTCACAGGTTTTTGGATGGGTACACTCCCAAGCTCATTATGTTTACTTTCTCTTTGCTTCAGTTTTTCAATTATCAGTCTATGCTTCTAGGCTGGTTTCCCCTGCGTGGGCGGCATGTTTTTATGTTTTGGTTGGGAACACACTTAAGCTCTTCACGCTTACCTGCTCTTCGCTTCTGGTTTTTGATAAACTGTCAATGTTCCAAGGCCAGTTTTCCCTGCGTGGGCAGCATGTTTTTTATTGTCATCGGGATGGTTTCTGTTGGAGTGGCATGTCTGGAAAAATTTCTACCTCTAGTGTGTAGTGTTAGAATATATGGGTAAGTTTAGCTGAGGCCTTGGCCTCCTTGTAACTCATTTTTTTACATTAATAGAATAGTCTCATTCAGAAAAAGAAAAAAAAAAATAACACAATCCAAAAAAATCCAAATGATTTTCAAACAATGCCACCTCGTTACGCTTAGGATCATTGTGGAGGAATGTCGCAATGATAAAATTCTCCTTTGTGGACTTTAGAAAGGCTTTCTATATGGTTCCTAGAAACAAATTATGGAATAGATTAGAAAAACTAAATGTTCCTTTAGAGCTAAGAGCATCCGCTATAAGGTTATACGAGAATTTAATTGCCAAGTTAAAGAGCAATGAGGGGTGGTCGAAAGATATTAATTGTAATATCGGAGTTAAACAAGGTTTCCCCCCCTCCCCTACCCTATTTGGAATTTACATTGACAAGATATAAGGTTGTTTAGAGGAATCAGGATGTGTTGGCACGATCTTAGCTGGGATAGTCATCATCCTTCGTCTCTATGTTGATGATATTGTTCTTCTTGCAAGGTGCTCATCTGATCTTGATAAGCAACTTATACTTAAGGATTTCTTCTCTACAATGAGTATGTCTGTTAACACTGACAAAACAAAAGTTATGATTATCAAATCCAAGAAGGACACTTACTTTAATTTTATGTATGAAAATAGTAGCTTGGAGGAAGTGTCTTCTTACAAGTACCTAGGAATTGATATTAATCACAAGCTCAACTGGAAATATAGCATTAAGAAAAGGATTAACGGGGGTTGGAAAGCTTATTTTGGTCTTGAAAATAATTGTAAAATGAAAAACCTCGTAATGTGGGATAGAAAGAAGTTCCTCTTTGAAACTTTAGTCACTCTTGTTATCTTATATGGATGGAAGGTTTGGGTTGCAGCATCTCTAGAGAATGCTGGAGAAATATTGAGCAAATCCAGAAGTGTTTTATAACGTATAACCTTAAAATTAAAATCAAAACACCCTATCCTACGCTCCTTATAGAAGTTTCCCCTGTCGAGAGCCTAGCTATGACTAGGCTTCTGTTGTACAAGCACAAGCTTAATAACATAGGAGACCATAGACATCCTAAGCTAGCTTTAAATTCCAGCCAAAACCACCTAAGGCTTAAAAGAGGTTGGTATAAAGACATAAGGGCATGGTTAAACCATTGGGAGATCGAAGAGAATGTTGCATTGCAAAACATTAATAACATTAAAAAATTGTTACTTTTAAGTTCAAAGAAAAAATGTGGTGTGAGAAAGATCTAGCAGCTAAAAGAAAATTAAGATATTATAAGGAGGTCATCAACCCCACCCTAGAAGATCAAAAGTATCTCTATGTTTTAACTAGCTCAAAGAAGAAAATTAATATAGCCAAGATTAGAATGAACTCTCATGAGCTCCATAGTGAAACAGGTCGTTGGACATATCTTAAAACAACATGGATGGAAAGGATCTTCCATCTATGTGAGAATATGAACATCGAGGATGAAAATCACTTCCTCTTAGAGTGCCCCTCGTACAACCACATTAGAGCTTAATTTGATAATCTTTGTCACAATACTGACCTTCTTAGCCTTTTAGGGTGTCAAAATTATAGTGAGCTCGGGAGGCTTCTGTCCAAGCTTTTCGAGCATAGGAATAAAATATTAAATCAGACTAAATAACTCTCTTCTTTAGGTCTGGTAAACCAAAGATTGGTCTCAGTGGACGTTAACCATCATCATCATCAACATTTATGACTTACGTCCTATAATAAATAATAAAAATTACTTCTCGTGCTAATTAATTTTTGTTATGTAAAATTGTAACTCTACACCACCATTACAACATTAAGTATAAGATAAGTTGAGTTTCCTTACCCAAGAAAAGGCATATCACATGTAAAAATCAAATTTTTAATTTAATAATCACAACACCACATTAAGTGACTTCTGATTGTGTTAAAATGTGTGTTGTACACTATGAGGTAATATTACAACATTAGTAATGAGATAAGTTGTGTTTCCTTGCCCAACTAAAGGCATGTAAAAATAAAATTTTTAATTTAATGTTTATTTTATAAAAAATTAAAATCATAACACAATATTTTGCCACTTATAATTGTATTAAAAGATGTGTTGTACAATGTGAGGGTACTGGAATAAAAAAAAATTATTTTAAATAAATAAATTTGTTTTTATTAAATATAAAGTTAATTTTAAATAAAAGTATTATATAAATTAATAATCTTTGTTGTATTGTTTTTTTTTTTCTTAAGTATAAAATTTTTAATTACAAGCCTTACTATTTGAAAACAACTTTCCTAAATGCCACTTGTATTATTACAAGCCTTACTATTTGAAAACAACTTTCCTAAATGCCACTTGTATTATTATGAGTAATTGATTTTGATATTGGAAAATTAAAAGAATTTCTACCTTTAAATTAAATACCGTTATTAATAAGTTACAGAAATAATCTAATAAATGTTGGATTTTCAGTTGCATCTTGCCAGTTCGTGGAAGAGCATGAACCAAAAGAACTGCGTAACTTCGTAGAGAAGCATGGCGTTCGAGGCAACCGGAGGCAAAGCAGGTATGATATTATATCATACACCCAATATCCATTCAAATCTACCCCTTTCTAGCATTTAGGTTCTGTTTTTCCATTTGTAATAAGCTCTTATGTTGTGTTACGATGTCAGTTTGTTAATAAAATAGGCCTCTCTCACGTGTTGAGTTTTTCAAAATTTTATTCTTCCTGTTAAGAATTGAGTTAGCAAGTGACAGCATCTAAAGAGGCGTGGTTTGACATTTGAAGCATTTAGGGTCTCTTAACTAAGATGGATCACAGAAAAGTTAAAAAAAATCTTGTGTTTTAGAATGCAGAAAATTCTCTGGAGAAACCTGTTATACACTATGAATCTTCAGCGCATTGATCTGTTAAGAGATTGATGGTTCGTAAATACTGGAGAAAATGGGATTTTTGAGGACGTGATTTGTTGATGAGCTGTACTAGCAGATGAAATATACCATGTACCCACACAATACAAACTCATATTGAGGGATCGTCTATAAATACGTGAGGAAGAGGGGGCGGAGCAGAAACGGAACCGAGATTTTAGATGTGAGTTATTGAACAATCTGTATATTGTATTGAATTCCAATTAACTGTAACCTCGACCATGCGTAGATTCTTCATTAGTAGAGCACACGGGAGAGAACATAGACGATTGTTTAAAGCTGCCGTGCCAAAAAGCATTTAACGTTCAACATTCTCCTGTTATGGTTTCAAATTTCAATTTTGTGCGTTGAATGTTTGAATGTGGGGAGAGAGCGTGGGATAGTAATGTGTGACCGAGTTGGGATGTTTGACAAGGTCCTCGAAACCATTTAGTTCATCCCTCGTGTTCAATTGACTTCAACACATGAGAAAGCAAAGCTTCAATATATATACACAGAAATTAGGAAGCTAATTTTGAGGTTATGTAAATGTATATGAGTGTGACGGAAGGTATATGTTCTCAAATCTAGGTTCAGATTAATTGCTGATTTTGCATTTAGCACAGACTCCGAGCTTTCGAAAAGTCCTTTCGATTCATCTGAATCCGTGTTTTCGCATTTAAGACGGACTCGAGAAGAAATCGGAAACATTTTAAAAATACATCCGAAAGTGTTTTTCTCAATATATAGAGAGATAAAAAAGGGAGTAACCATCTAGATGGTAAAACAAAACTTAATAATTTTTTATTGGCTAATAATACTACTGGTATTTATGATGAATAAGTGTACCGATAATATAGGCAGGTAATTAAATTAAGAGTTTACAATTTTTTTTTTTTTTGTTGAGAGAGTTTATATATTGGTTAACTATTCACATAGATTTATGAACCATATATGGCGTTTATAATTAAATTATTCATATAGATTTTATTTATTTTAAAAAATTATTATTAATTTTATAATAAAAATCACAAATATCATTGAAATAAGAATAGTTTGCAGTCAACAAATATTTATACGATAAATAACTATTAAAATTCATTTTAAAATTTGTTTTGAAATATAATTTAATAATGATAATTAATATTTTTATTAAAATCTAAATTTAACAAGATAAAAAATTAATTGAAATTAAATCCAAAAAATTAATCAAAAATACATACCCATTAAAATCAATTTTCAACTCTAGAACTTTTGCAAAAAAATTAGCAAGAAGATAAAAAATTAATTGAAATTAAATCCAAAAAATTAATCAAAAATACACACCCATTAAAATTAGTTTTGAACTCTAGAACTTCTGCAAAAGATTTAGCAATCATATGAAAGTGCTCAATGTAATTAGTTGCAACGTAATTTAAGGATGATAATTTGTTTTGAAAGTAATTACGCTGAGCACTTTCATATGATTGCTAATTCTTTTGCAGAAGTTTTAGAGTTGAAAATTAATTTTATGGGTGTGTAATTTTTATTAATTTTTTGGATTGAATTTCAATTAATTTTTTATCTTCTTGCTAATTTTTTTTGCAGAAGTTTTATAGTTGAAAACTGATTTTAATGGGTGTGTTATTTTTATTAATTTTTTGGAATTAATTTGAATTAATTTTTTATCTTCTTAAGTTTAGATTTTAATAAAAATATTAATTATTATTATTAAATTATATTTTAAAAAAAATTAAAATGAATTTTAATAGTTATTTATCATGTTATTATTCAGTTATAGAAATAATCATATAGATGTTTGTTCAATTTTCCATTACCACTGAAATATGATGCTCAAAATCATTAAAAGTTCTCAATAATACAATTAAGATATTTGCTGGATTTTCCTTTGCCATTGAAAGTTCTCAATAATATAATTCCAATTAAGACATGCTTGCATCACAATGAAAATCATTGAAACTTCATCGTTCTTTTTTGACATCTTATGGATATCTTGTATAAGAACTATATCACCAATGTAAAGAAAAAGGGTGATGATTGTGCCAACACAACCTATGTCCAAGCATGCATTCAACTTGTTAATGCATATTCCAAAATTTTTAGGGGATAAGTCACAACCTTGGTTAATTCGTATATTACAATTAATTTCTATCAACCAACCTTTAGCGTTCTTGAACTTAACAATAACATTCTCAAAGAGGAATATTTAAATCTTCTAGTATATTTCAAAGTTCATTTTTAGGCATGATATGTCAAAGGGCATTAGAGGTAGGATTTATTATTACAACATTTATCTATTGTCCTAAAAGTGTAACTAGGTGATCTAAGATTGAATGATAGATTCTAAAGGGCATGCTTGACCTTTAACTCTTTCTCTATTACTTTCTAACCATAATAAAAAGATTGGTTTTCTTATTTATGCTATTTATAATTAAAATATTCTTTTAATATTCTAGATTGGAGTTGATGACCACTTTATAATATTTTACTTTTATCTTTACTCTATTTTTTCACTATACAACAATTCTTCCTTAAATTTGGTTGTGATAATTTTATTAGTGGTATCAATAATTAGCAAAGTGACCACCTTTTCTATTTTTCAACGATTTAGCTAAACTTTAGCATGAAAATTTTTTAATTACTCAAGAGGAAAAATGATCAAATTATTGATTCATTCATGTGAGAGTAGTTATTTGTGAGAGTAGTTATTTATAAGTTAGATATTCAATTAAATCACATAAACTTTGCACACTCTATAGGCTATCTATACTAACTAGGTTATAAAAAAACTAATTTCTTTATCCAAACCTATAATTTTTTTTAAATAAAATAATTAATATTTAAAAGTTAAATATTCAATTAAATCACATAACATATCACATATTTTTTCTTCTATACTACTTTTTCCTATCTTACTTCTTTACAGCGTTCCTTTGCAACATATGGTGCAATTACAAGGTGTGTTGTACATTGTGAGGGTACGAGAATAAAAATAAAATTTATTCTAAATAAATAATTTTTTTTTTGTTATATATAAAGTTAATTTTAATTAAAAGTATTATAAAAATTGATAATCTTATTTGTATTGCCTTGTGTTTTGTAATATTATGTAAACATTTTGACTTAGTCAAATTACACAAATAATAATAATAATAATAATAGGAACATTTACATAAAATTAAAAATAATAACAATAATAATAATAAAATAATTATAATTACTAATTGAATCATTCTATATTCATCTTAATTCCACATTTACCAAAGTGAAAAGAGATTCAAATCTCTTGGGGTGTAAATTTATTTTAGAGTGAAAAGAGATTTGATCCATGTGGGTATGTAACATCCATCAATATACTCATAAAAAAAATTACAATTCATCGTTTTATCTTCAATATAACCAGCCTAGATCCATCTTAACTCTAGATCTATCAAGCACCGAGAGGGATCAAATCTCTTGAGGTGCAAACCTATTTTTTTAGTGCAAAGCTTGAGAAAAGGTTTGCACCTCGAGAGGTTTGATCCCTCTCAGTGCTTGATAGATCTGGAGTTAAGATGGATCTAGGTTGGTTTCTGTCATTTGCAGTCAAGAGAAATATATCAATAATATGAGCAACATATGATTAATTTTATCAATAATATGTAAATACATCTAATATTAATACAACCATATTTAATATGCTAAACATGTTTGAGATTTATCGATTCATTTTGATTTTAAATTTACTTAGCTACCTCACTTTGTTGAGATGATAAATATTGAAAAATAACTTTAATAATGAAAAACGCTGAAATAAAAATTTTGAATGCAAAGTGACAATGTAATAATACTGAATGATAGAAAATGTGAATAATAACAATGTAGTCAATTAAAAATAGTCTTCATTGTGATCAATGCTTTTTTCTACTATTCTTATTGTCACCCTTGTTAGTTTTTTCATCTTTTAATATTGATTATATGAAAAGGACAGTTGGAATCATAAACCATTTCAATATTTAGCTCGACCTATTGTAGTAAACATCATACCTTGTCTCTCTTGCTCTCCAATATTAATAGATTTAATTAACTATAACACAACAATCAATGTACATTGCCAATAATTTTTATGTTTACACTCAAATCATGCACACTATTAATCTAATGGCTTTAAAATTAATGTATCACCATATATCCAATTACATCAAAACATAAATCAGCATATACACTGAAATCAACGCATCTAACGCAAGAAATCAAATAAGATTAGAGACAACATCTACACTGAAATCAATGCATCTAATGCAAGTAATAAAAAAGGATTAGAAATAAACTTCTAAACTCAAATCAATGCATCTAGTACAAGTAAGAAAATAGGGTTAGAAATGAACATCTACACTAAAATCAATGCACTACTGCAAGCAATAAAAAAGGATTAGAAGTCACCATTTACACTGAAATCAATGCATTTAGTGCAAGTTATCAAATAGA
Source organism: Pinus albicaulis (assembly GCA_034641835.2). NCBI lineage: Eukaryota > Viridiplantae > Streptophyta > Pinopsida > Pinales > Pinaceae > Pinus > Pinus albicaulis. The sequence continues at coordinate 39,170 of JAXQQM020071912.1, read as the reverse complement.
ATTAGAAATTATCTACATTGAAATAAATGCATCTAGTGAAAGAAATCAAATAGGAATAAAAATCAACATCTACATTGAAATTAATGCATCTAGTGAAAGTAATCAAATAGGAATAGAAATCACCATCTACACTGAAATCAATGCATTTAGTGCAAGCAATGAAATAGGATTAGAAATCATCTACATTGAAATCAATGCATCTAGTGCAAGTAATCATATATCACTAGGAATCAAAATCTACACTAAAATTAATGCATCTAGTTCAAGAAATCAAATAGGATTAGAAATCACCATTTACACTGAAAGCAATGCATCTAGTGTAAGAAATATTCTTCCCTCTCTTCCCCCTCCATCTATATCTATATTTCCCTCCATCTGTCCTTCTTTGTCTCTTTATCTCACCTCGCCAAACACACACGCTCTCTCACTCCATATCTATCAATCTCGTTGTCACTTCCTCCTTGTCTCCATCCATTTCTTTTGTCTCTTCACCTTTCATCCATATGTCTATCTCCCTCTGTCTCTCTATATCAAGCCCAAAACATAAAATATATTTCTCCAATATATCTATCTATCATTCCCTCTTCATCTGCCCCCCCCCCCCTTCTCTTTCTTCCCCTTCCCTCCCTCTCCCTCGCTTCTTTCTCTCTTCACTCCATATATCTTATCTAACTCTCTCCATATTCCTTATCACTCCCTCTCTCTCTCCCCCTCTCTCCACCTTTCACTCTCTATTTATTTATTCTTACCTCCCTCTCTCTCCCCTTCCATCTCCATCTCTCTTTCCCTAAATCTCTTCACTCTCTCTCTCTCTCTCTCTCTCTCTCTCTCTCTCTCTCTATTCACCTTCCAACTTTGTTACTATATGCCTCTCTCTCCTTCTGTCCCCCCTTCTACCCATATATCCTTGTTTTTATCTTTATATCACCCCAAAAAATTCACACCCTATCTCCATATCTCCCTTGTCACGTCCTATCTCTCTCCACTACTTAATCTCTATGTTTTTATTCTTCCCTCCCTCTCTCCCCATCCAACTCCTCTCTTTATCCCTCCATCTATACCCCTCCAACTCCATCTCTATATTCCTCCCTCTCTCCTCCTCTCTTTTCCTTCCTCTCTCTCTCACTTTCTCTCCTAGCTCCGTCCCTCTTCCCCCATCACTCTCTCTCTCCATCTCTATCTCTCTCCCCCCTACATTAATCCTCTCTCTTCCCCCATCACTCTCTTCCTCTATCTCCCTTTCTCTATCGCCTCCCTCTATCCCCCCTACTATCTCTCTCTGTCTATTTTCCATTCAATCCTCTCTCTCACTCTCTCTCTCTCTTTCTGGCTCCCAATCCTCTCTATCCCCCATCACTCTATCTCTCTCTCAAAATATGTTACTATATCCCTCCATTTCTCCTTCTCTCTCCTTCTATCCCCCTTGTCTCCGTCACTCCTATGTCTCTTTATCTCACCCATAAACATACACACTCTCTATCTATTGCTCCCCTGTCACTCCCTCTCTATCCACTTCTCACTCTCTATGTATTTCTTCTACCCTCTCTCTCTTCCCCAAACAACTCCATCTCTCTATCCCTTCCTCTCTCCTTATCCTCTGATCCTTCCTCTCTCTCCCTTTCTCCTACCTCCCTCTCCATTCCCCTTCTTTCTCTCTGTCTCTCTACCCTCCAATCCTCTCTCCTTATCCCTCCATCTCTCTCTCCCACTTCCATATTTATGTCTCCCTCTCCCTCTCTTACCCTTCTCTACCTCTCTCACTCCTCTCCCTCTCTTACCATTCTCTACCTCTTTCACTCCTCTCCCTCTCTCTCTTCATTCCTCCTCTCCCCTCTCCTCCTGTTTATCTCCACCTCTCCCTCTCTTACCATTCTCTACCTCTTTCACTCCTCTCCCTCTCTCTCTTCATTCCTCCTCTCCCCTCTCCTCCTGTTTATCTCCATCTCTCCCTTGTGACTCTCCCTATTTGTCCACCTATATCATATGTCTTTATTATTCCCTCCCATATATACCTAGAGTTGATATATATATCATGATATACTAATATATATTATAATATAAAAAATTTATAATATCTTATTTTATTCATCCAAAGTTATTAAATTTAATAATATTAATATTATAATATTATAATATGAATATTAGATTTCATAATAATAATAATAATAATAATTTAATATTAATGTTAGGGTTAATACTATTTTTTTACATATTAATATGTTAGGGTTAATATATTTTTATTTAATTACCTTACCGCTTGATACCTTATTTATTTATTTACCATATCTCTTTTATAAATATGGTATTTGGCCCATGGTATTTGACCCATGGTATTAATAGTAATTTTCACATGTTATTTGGCCCATAGGCTTCACCTAATTTATTTATATTTTTATTTATTAACCATATCTGTTTCTTGAGTGTTCATAAACTTCTTACTATTTTAAATTTATATTGCCAAAATTTATTTTTAATGATATTTGAATTGTATATTTATATGGTTATGTAATTAGTTGTTTAAGCCTACATTATTAAGATTTTATTTTTAAAATTTTCTTTAGTTCTTTTATTTTGGCTTTTGATATACTTACACATCAGGGTCATACTGGGCTATAGAATACGCCTCTCGGCACAATCAAATTTAACATAAGTATGTCGGACGTCACTTAACCTTAATAAAAACATACATTCTCCACGTAAGATGTATAGGTGTTTCACATCTTAAGATTTTCTCTATATACAAATAAATTTTTAAACCTAATGTTAATATCTAGCTTCCCACTTCATGAGGTGAATAATTTGACAGCATATCAATTTGGATTAAAAGGAGATATTCATCCCCTTGATTTATCTGCTAACCTATACTTTGCATTCATCATAACTATTAATTGGGTTAATTATTATAATCCTTTATGCTCAACCTTATCACCATAGTGAAATCTTGCAATTGATTTGTTTTTATTAGAAAGTCCGCTATGTTCTGGCATTTAATTTTATGGCAGACAACTAGACTGCCCTCTCCACCGTCGATCTGATTGCATCGGGATCCAACAACTGATCTGGTTTAGGGTTTCAAGACCTATGGTATTGACCTCCTACCCTTAACCATTTCTTTTTCATTAGGCGCTCTGCCAGAGAGCCTTGTTGTCTCCGTGTCAATCCCTAAGAAGATTCTTCTCAGCGTCGATGAGGTTTTCGCCTTGAAAACCTTTTGGTAAGTGAACCTTCATTTTTCTGTGAGATTTATAGCATTATTTACAGTTAAGAAGGTTTATCATAATCGACCGTGAATATAGATTATGCTTCCAAAATTTCTTAAATATTATCTCCTCTAATACCCAGTCTCGTTTGCTTCTAAGTTCCAGTCATCTTCTTGACTAGGGATACAACAACGCATATAATTCCTTCCTCCACATGGATTTCCCACTGCAACCGTGGTCCCACATACAAAACACACGGTTAAATACTCTACCCGCAACGTCCATTATTTTAAATTTATGTAGCCTATGTTTCTAGACTTCTATAGTTATATTGACCATTATTTTTATGATTTTTCTTGCAAGTTTCCCCTTATGCTTCCAGCAAAGGATTCTCATAGGTAAGGCTACCTTATTTTTTTGAATCGATTTCTCCTTTAGCATTTGGGTGTTTGTGAAAATTGTTTATTTAACTTTCTTCTGTCTCTTTGCACAAGTAATCTCTTGATCTTGAATTGTAGCAGAGAAATTTCGTTAAGCCCGACTTGGTAATTCTTCTAACATTCCCAAACCTGCTCCATCAGGTAATTTTATATGCTTATGATTTCATCACGTGACCTTGAGTTTGCAGGGGTTTTCGGCTCTTTATGTATTTTTTCGTCTTATTCTAGTTACCTTAGATTTTGGAACTTCGTTCTACAAACTATACCCAAACTAGACATGATATAGACGCATACGTATGATGGTTGTCTTTATTTATTTTCCTTCCTAAACTCGCGTTCATGCATGTTTTACATTTGGGTCTCGGCTTATGTCCTCAGCAATTTCAAGGTTTTGATTGTGGTTTTTGTAACGAGTTTTCCTCACTGGGTGAGGCATGCTCGGTGTAAGTCATGGTTAAGATGGAACATTTCTTGATCCAAAATCTTGCTTGTATATATGAATTAATATTTCGCATCTATGGATACTTTATTTACACCATGTTTTCTGTTTGCAACAAAAACTGACATGAGAACTAGTTACCTCCAACGTTGGTTTATTTTTGCTATCTCACTATTATATTTTTGGTCAATTGGGGTTTTTAGTGCCGAATGTGATATTTCTGGATTTCACGAATATATAATACAAAGGAAATCTCTTTTGCTATGTTCAGGATAAATTTTTCGTTCTTGCATTGTTAATTTAATGTTCAAACTTTTCATTGTTTAGTTCTTTCACTGATTTAGCAATACTGTCGCCATTCTTATGAATCAAAGATAAATATTTCTGTAGTTTAATCCTTTCAATTTTAGAGTTAGAATTTACAAAAAATTGTTAATTTCTTCCATACCATGGTTTAGTCTTATTTCTTATACTATGTTGACAGATATACTTTATAGTTTTAGAGGAAATTATCTTTAATCACAGTTTGTGATTCTACCTGTATTGTTTGGATGACTCTGTTACTGTATCTAGTTCTCAGTATGTTTCCCTCTACAACATTTTGTTATCTAATGTTCAATATTTACACAGTTTTATCCTGATATACTGTTAACTACAAAGTACTCCTTTTCTGTCCATATTTTACTTTTCTTTCTGTTGTTTTAACAATAAAATGGTCGGACCATTCTGTCTGTGTTTTATCATAGTTGCAGAGAACAACCAATGTAGAGCCTTCGCCTCAAGGGATCTGTGTTAACAGTTCTCTGTCGTATAGTTATTAGTGATGATTTTAGTTCCAACTGGCCAACTTATTTATTAAAAAATAAACATACATAGAAACTTCCCTTTTCATAATAAAGTATTGTAACTTCTACAGATTATAACATTCAAACTGTTAATATCTTTCATAAACCAAACTAATATTTCCAGTTGCAGATAAACTTATATGTCCTTCAATTTCTGACTGATGTTGTGCTCCCTACCTCGAGAGAGGAAATTAAGTCGTTGTCTCTCCCCCATGCTACACTTTTGAGCTATGTCTGTTAACAGAAGTTCTGGAAGAGGCCTTGGGACATTCCGGTCCAGTCTTCTAATCCAGAAAAATCTCAGGATTCTTAGTAATTCCATTGGTCACCACTAGCTCGGGAATTCTTCTCTCAAATTTCCTCCTTCCAATTACCGAACATAACCCCTCTTCCTCACTGAGGTATGCTTTTATCCTTAGAGGCCACGATAATTGTTTCAAATGTTTCTCTTCAACTACCTCTCAGTTTTTGGAATAATTTTACCAACAGTATTTTTATATATTTTTTTTATGTAAATCACTTCCATAACTAATTTTATTTAATCAAAATTAACTTATGCTCATAATGTAATATTTCCAAAAAAAATAACACATAAATGTCTTAGTGTCTTAACAAACATAACATAACCATTAGTTTGCATTTATGTAGCTATCACAACTTCCCCCTTGGAAGTGAACACCTTCCTTGGTGTTTCATTCAAAATAAAAAAAAAGTTATGGGTAAGCATCCCAAGCAAAACCTTCATCCTCCAAGGTAGCTTCATCCGGGTCGAAGTGCTTCCACTGCACCTTAATCTGGGCGACGTCTCGCTTTAGGAGAATGATTTCTCTCTGATCGATTATACGATGAGGCTCGACTAGGAACTCACCATCCGGTTCAACCTGCAGTCAACAACTTTGAATTAATTTCTCATTAAATTTAATATTTCTAATCAGGTTTTGTATTCATACCCTACCTGAATGCTTTGCTAGTGGATTACATACTTTGGGTCATGTACATATCGTTTTAGTAATGATACATGAAAGAAGTTGCGTACACAGATATGAGTGGTTAGGGCCAATCTATAAGTCATAGGTCCCACCCTCTCCAACGTTTGGAAATTCCCACAAAACTTGGGAGCCAATTCGACACAACAGGCCCACCTTAAAATGCTTTTTTTTGGTTTGATCCTTACATACACATGATATCCCACTTCAAATTCACGATAAGTCCTTTTTTTATCTGCATACACTTTTTGTCGACCCTGAGCCACCTTCAAATTTTTCCTGATCTTTCTTACTTCTGCCTCCATCTCAGCTAGCATTTCTGGTCTAAGCATTAACTTGGTTTTTGGACTACTCCAATTAATAGGAGTTAGACATTGTCATCCATATAATGCTTTGAATGGACTCATCTTAAGAGATTCTTGATAACCGTTATTGTATGCAAATTCTACTGGGTGTAGATATTATTCCCACTTGGTTGGTTACTACATTACGTACATGCGTAACATATCCTCCAAGATCTGATTCATGCTCTCAGTTCTTTCATTGGTCTGTGGGTGGTAGGCAGTACTGAAATTAATTTGGGTTCCCAAACCCGTAAATAACATTTTCCAGAATGTTGAAGTAAACTTCACATCCCTGTTAGATATGACAGTTTTTGGAATTCCATGCAACATAAAAATTTCTCCCATAAATATATTTGTTATTTGCATCGTTTTATAAGTGGATTGTACTGGTATGAAATGTGTTGCTTTACTTAATTGATCCACTACCACCATAATGGAGTCATTGTGTTTATTTAACTTTGGTAACCCAATAATGAAGTCTAACGATATTATCTCCCATTTCCACTCTGGTACTGGTATGGGCTGCATCAATCCAGCTGGATGTCGATGCTCCACCTTTACCCGCTAACAATCCAAGCATCTGTTCAAATATTCTGCAATATCTCTTTGCATACCTGGCCAAAAGTAGTTCTTCCTAATTGCTGTTAGAATTTTCTGATACCCGGGATGTCCAAAATAGTTACTACAGTGGTATTCATTTAGGATCAGTTCCTTCAATTCCATTTGATTTTGAACATAAATCCTCTCTTTGAAAATTAACAACTTATCCTTGTTAATTCCGTAATCAGCAGATTTTCCTTGTTTTCTGGTCTCCTCTGCTTGCTACCACATAAATTGGTATTCAAGATCCTTCTGAGCTTCTATTTTTATTTGTTCTAGAAACTTGCATTCAATCTGATTGTAGTACAATTCATAAACACCATGCAAATTTCTACTCAATGCATTTGATACTCTATTCTCCTTACCCTTCACATGTTGCATATCAATGTCAAACTCTCTTAGGAAAGCATTCCATATTTCCTAACGAGAATTAAGGTCAGCTTGCTTAAAATAATTGGTTAAGTTTCTATGATAAGTTTTGAGTACAAATTTATTTCCAAAAAATTAGTGCCTCCATACTCAGAGTGCATGTACTACCACTGTCACCTCCAAATCATAAGCAGAGTATCGATTCTAATGCTATTTTAACTTCCGTGATTCATAGGCAACTACTTTATCTTCCTGCGACAAAATTTCCCCAACTCCTTTACACGCATCCATGCAGACCTCGAACTCTTTATTGGGATCAACTACTCTCAACACTAGAGCTGTAGTCAATAATAATTTTAACCTTTCAAAATTGTTTTGACATTCCTTCGTCCATTTAAATATTTTTCCCTTCCTTTGTAAGGATGTAATTGAGAAAGAAATATTTGAGAATCCTTCAATGAACCATTGATAATACCTCGCCAAACCCATAAATGATCGGATGTCTGCCACATTTTAGGGTACCCTCCATTCCATAATTTTCCTAATTTTCTCTGTGTCAACTGTGATTCCCTCAGCAGAAAAAATGTGACCAAGGTACTGAATTTCTTCCTTGAAGAAATCACACTTGCTGAACTTAGCATACAGCTGATGCTTCCTTAACATCTCCAAAACTATTCCTAAGTGTTATTTATGCTCTTCCACATTCTTGGAATAAATTAAGATGTCATCAATAAATATCAACACAAAATTATCCATAAAAGGGTGAAATATACCATGCATCAGCCTCACAAAGGTTGCTGGTGCATTAGTCAATCCGAATGGTAAGACTACAAACTCGTAGTGCCCATATCTAGTATGAAAAGTAGTTTTGTATATGTCTTCGTCTTTTATCCGGATCTGATGATATCCTGACCTTAGGTCTATCTTTGAAAATATGGTAGCTCCCTTCACCTGATCAAATAGATCATCAATCCATGATAGAGGGTATTTATTTTTGACAGTCAACTTATTGAGCTGTCGATAGTCCATGCACATTCGCATGGTTCCATATTTCTTCTTTACAAATAACACCCATGCTCCCCAAGGGGATACACTGTGTCGGATATACCCTTTATCCAATAGTTCTTGCAACTGCATCTTTAATTCAGTCAATTTTGGTATGCTCATTTGGTACGGTGCCCTTGAAATCGATGATGCTCTAGGCATTAACTCTATAGTAAAATCAATGTCCCTTCTCAGTTGCAAGCTCGATACTTCCTCTGGAAATACATCCATAAAAGCTTACACCCTCAGAATGTTTTCCATCATCGGAGTATTTTCTTTGGAATTAGTAAAATCCACTTGAATAGCATATATCTGGCATCCTTTCCTCATGCACTTACTCATTTGAGAGGTTTTAATGGGACATAGCTCTAGGGGTTTCTTTATTCCTTGAACCTCCTTACGTGTTCCATCTTGCATTATGTAATATGTAAATTTTTCCTTACAATCCACTAATGTCCAGTGCTTCTCCAACCAGTACATGCTGAGTAGCAAATCATAGGATTTTAGGGGTAATATATTCATGTCCACAGTTAGCTATTGTTCACTAATTTCCAGTATACAGTTCGAAATTTTGGCGTAAAAGTTTCCCTTTTCTCTCATGGCTAACTATACCAGCCATGGATTCCTGAATTTCTAACTTTGCAATTTACATATTTCTACTAATTTGGGACTTACGTAGCTTAAAATTGCACCTGGGTCTATCAAAATAGAAACAGGTTGAGAGAGTAGCTTACCTTTCAACTCTATCATCGTTGGTTGGTAATCTTCCTGACGATCTTCCAATGTTACGTTAATTTTGGGTATATTTCTAGCTACATCCCCCACTATAGAATCTTCTTGTAGATTGATAACCGCTTCACTCCTCCCTAGTTATGGACAATTATTGTAGTAGTGAGCCTCACCACACCCCCATCATTGTAGGGGTGGTTTCTGATTTTGTGCTTGGTCTGGCTTGCTGGAGGCTTCCGTGGGCTTATCTTCCACAGGCCACTAGATTCTTTGATGGTTTATGCCAAACTGTTTGCTTACTAGGCTTCTAGCAGTATTCTTGAAATTACTGGTTCTATTTTTCTTGAAGTTTGAATAGCCTTTATGTTCTTTCTTTGACTGCCAGATTTTACCCAACTCTCCTTTTGCCTTAGATTGCTGATAGCACATTCTTGCCTTCCGAATTGCCTCATCATTGGTTCTGGGATTCACGAACTCAATTCGTTCCTTCATGTGAGTCGACAAACTGCTAAAGAACCGCTGAAATTTAACCTTTTCATCCCTTAGATTAGGAACATAGCGAATTAAAGAAGTGAAGTTGGTGATGTATTCATCCATTGTCAATTGTCCCAATTTTAAATCATGAAACTTTCTAGATTTTTTGTCATAGAAGTGCTCAGTTAAGTACTTGTCTTCAAAATATTGCTGGAACGAATCCCAAGTTACGTCCTAATCTTCTATGTGGCGGACATGCTTAACTTCCTCCCCCCATAGTGTGGCCTTTTCCCTCACCTGATATATGGCCAATCTGGCTTTAATATTGTTGCTATATTCATAGACTTGAAAACATTTGTTCATATTTATCAACCATGCCTCAGGCACCTCTTCCGCTTCTCCATCAAACGTAGGTGGTTTTATCTTTCGAAACTCACCTTGCAGCTCCACTCTCTACTTCTTAACTTCTTGCTGTTCTGACACATTACCCGACTCACCCTCATTGTAATTTTTACTTTTATTAATTCGCTGTGATTGACTTCTTTCCATTCTATCAGTGGTGTGGTCCCTTGATTTTCATTCATTTATTTCCTGCATGTCTCTATTAGGACTGGGTTGTACCACTCCTTGATTCTGCTTGCTCGAAAGGCTCTTGAGTATTCTTTCTTGCCCTTGCATCAAGCACTCATTATCACTCTGAACCCAGACCATCTCTTCCTATAGCTTTTGAACTGTGTTTAAAAGAATGCTAGTTTGGTGTTGTTGTTCCTCTAGCAATCTACTTGTTTGCTGGTGTTGATCCACACTCAGCTGAATCCACATCTCAGGATTCAATTCTGATTGTGGTTGGGGTACAAAATCCCCGGTGTTCTGAGGTGGTTGTTGCATTAACCCCCTTCTCATATCATCTCCTATTATACTTTCTTAGTTGTGCATCATTTACACACAATTTTTCATATTAGGTGACCCATAGGGTCCCAACATGCAAATTCTGATCTGATACCACTTGTAACATCCATCAATATACTCATTAAAAAAAAATTACATTTCTTCCTTTTATCTTCAATATAATCAAATTTACACATAAGTATGTCAGACTTCACTTAACCTTAATACAAAAATACTTTCTCCACCTGAAATGTATAGGTGTTTCACATATTAAGATTTTCTCTATATATAAATAAAGTTTTAAGCCTAATGTTAATATCTAGCTTCCCACTTCACGAGGTGAATAATCTGACAGCATATCAATTTTGATTAAAAGGAGATATCTGTCCCCTCGGTTTATCTGCTAACCTATACTTTTCATTCATCATAACTATTAATTGATTTAATTATTATAATCCTTTATGCTCAACCTTATCACCATAGTGAATTATTGCAATTGATTTGTTTTTATTGGAAAGTCCACTTTGTTCTAGAATTTAATTTTAGCAGACAACTAGACTGCCCTCCTCACCATCGATGTGATTGCATCGGGATCCAACGGTTGATTTTGATTAGAGTTTCAAGACCTATGGTATTGACCTCATATCCTTAACTGTTTCTTTGTCATTCGATGCTTGCCTCAATGCTCTTCCAGAGAGCCTTGTTGTCTCTCTGTCAATCCCCAATAATTTTTTTCTCAACGCCAATGAGGTTTTCTCCTTTAAAGTGTTTCGGTAAGTGAACCTCCGTTTTGATGTGAGATTTCTGGAATTATTTACAGTGAAGAAGGTTTATCATAATCGACTGTGAATATAGATTATGTTTCCAAAATTTCTTAAATGTTATCTCCTCTAATACCCAGTCTCGTTTGCTTCTAAGTTCCGGTCATCTTCTTAACTAGGGCTAAAACGAAACATCAAATTCCTTCCTCCATATGGATTTCCCACTGCAACCGTGCTGTCACAACGAAATCCACGGTTAAATCCTCTACCAATAATATCCATTATTTTAAATTTATGTAGCCTGTGTTTCCAGACGTCTATAGTTATACTGGGGATTATTGTTGATGATTTTTCTTGCAGGTTGTCTCTTTTGCTTCCGACAAAGTATTCTCACAGGTCAGGTTACCTTATTTTTCTAAATCGATTTCTCCTTTAGCATTTGGGTGTTTGTGAAAGTTACTTATTTACCTTTCTTTTGTCTATTTCCGCAAGTAATCTCTTGGTTTGGCATTGTAGCAGAGAAATGTCATTAAGCCCGGCTTGGTAATTCTTCTAACATTCCCAAACCTACTCCATCAGGTACTTTTCTCTGCTTATGATTTGGTCACGGGACCTTGAGGTTGCAAGGGTTTTTGGCTCTTTATGGAGTTTTCCATCTTGTTCTGGTTACTTTAGATTTTGGAACTTCGTTCCACAATCCGTACCCAAACTAGAAATGTTGTAGACGCATATGTATGATAGTTGTGTTTATTTATTTTCCTTCCTAAACTCGTGTTCATTCATGTTTTACATTTGGGTCTCAGCTTATGTCCTCAACATTTTAAAGGTTTTGACTGTAGTTTTTGTAACGAGTTTTCCTCACCGGGTGAGGCATGCTTGGTGTGAGTCATGGTTGAGATGGAACATTTCTTGATCCGAAATATTGCTTGTATATATGAATTAATATTTCGCATCTATGGATACTTTATTTATAACATATTTTCTATTTGTAACAAAAACTGACATGAAAAATGGTTACCTCTAGCGTTGGTTTATATTTATCCTTTTGGTCAACTGGAGTTTTTAGTGCCAAATGTGATATTTCTAGATTTCACGAATATATAATATAGAGGAACTTGCTTTTGCTATGTTCATGATAACGTTTTCGTTCTTGCATTGTTAATATAATGTTCATCATTTTCATTATTCAGTTCTTTTACTGATTCAGCAATATTGCTGCCTTTCTTATGAATCAAAGATAGAGATTTCTATATTTATTCCTTTCGATTTGAGTTAGAATTTATAGCAAATTGTTAATTTCTTCCATACCATGGTTTAGTCTTCTTTATTGTACTATGTTGAGAGATATACTTTATAGTTTTAGAGGCAATTGTCTTTAATCACAGTTCTTGAATCTACCTATATTGTTTGCATGACTCTGTCACTGTATTACGTTGCCCTCTACAACATTATCTTATCTAATGTTTAGTATTTACATAGTCTTATTCTACTATACTGTTAACTACATAATACTCCTTTTTTTCCATATTTTAATTTTCTTTCTGTTATTTAAACAATAAAATGCCCGGAACATTTTGTTTGTGTTTTATCATAGCTGCAGAGAACAACCAACACGGAGCCTTCGCATTGAGGGCTGTGTGTTAACAGTTCTATGTCGTAAAGTTGTTAGTGATGAGTTTAATTCTTACTAGCCAAATTATTTATTAAAAAAGAAACATACATAGAAACTTCTCTTTTCATAATAAATTATTGTAACTTCTACAGATTATAACATTCAAACTATGAATATCTTTCATAAACCAAACTATGATTCCCAGTGATGTCTTTCAATGTTTGACTACTGTTGTCCTCCCTACCTCGAGAGAGACAATTACGTCCTCGTCTCTCCCTCGTGCTCCACTTAGCTATGTGAGTTGACAGAGGTTCTGGAAGAGACCTCGGGACATTTCGGTCTAGTCTTCTAATCCAGATAAATCTTAGGATTCTAAGTAATTCCACTCATCACCAGTTCAGGAATTCTTCTCTCAAATTTCCTCCTTCCAGTTACCGAACATAACCCCTCTTTCTCACTGAGAGATGTCTTTATCCTCAGAAATTGGGGTAACTAAACTACCTCTCAGTTCTTGGAATACTTTTACCATCAGTCTTTTTATATAATTTTGTTTTATGGAAATCATAATGTAGATCTACAGTTAAATGGATCTAAGAAAGTAATATTACAACTAATATGTAGTAAAAGAAAAATATTTTACTTGAGCTCTTTCATCCATAAATAAAATATTCATATATCTTAAATAACATAACTTTATATAACTTTATAAAAATAAAATAGTTGAAAGTAAAAAAAATATCATGTTATATTTACCTTATAAATATTTCAATATAAATAAGTTATTTAAATATTTATATTAAGAAATATATTTCAAAAGTTCAAAAAAATCATGTCATATTTACTTTATAAATATTTCAATACAAAACATAAATACATTATTTAAGTATTTATATTAAGTAATATATTTCAATGTGAATTGTGCTGAGTTTAGTCTATTCTCATGAGAGGAGTTTAAGTCAAAGGAATTTAGCTTTTAAAATTATATAAAACATGTGAGAGGATCCAATATCTTTTTACTCAAATCAAATTCTCATCAAATCTCTTTTTACTTAAATTCTAGTGTTGAGTAAATTAAAAATTAAAATAGATGTAAACTAGTCATAATTTATTTTTTGTAAATTTGGTAGTATCTTTTATTTTTTCACTCTATTTTCATCAACATATCTAGATATATCAGAATTGACAATCCATCTCATCACCATTTAACGAAAACCCCACAAACTAATCATAATTAAATATGAAAATATCTATATAATAAAATACTTTATTAAATAAATTAAAATAAATGTAAAGTAGTGTAAAGATATATGTATATGCAAATGACCCCAAGAAATAATGTTGCATTCATGTCCGCAAATAAAAACAAAACAAGGAAATACCGTGAAATTGATGCCACTCATATCTTGGATTAAGGAAAGGAAAATTATGCCTATATTAAACCTAGATCACTGGCTTCACTGATTTGGGTTTGTTGATCGTCCTTTTTCCTCTAAACCACAGATAAATCATTCCATTCTTTCATTAGTCAGGCTTACCGTTTATTATGCTAATAAATGGTTTACAAAAATACAGCGTACCGTTTATTATGCAAATAGATGGTTTAGAAAAATACAACTGATTTATCTCGCGTCTAAAATGGAGTAAAATGGATAAAAAACTTGGTTGTAATATTATTATTTTTATTACAGGCGTCAAATTGAAACCCACTCTGAACGTATAGACATTTGTCATCTCCAAGTCGGGATGTCGGTTATTGTTTGGATAATTAACCAGAATACTGCCATAGTTAGATGATATGACAGGATGGATAGACATTTTATATATAACAAACCTAGATCGGTTGATGAGAAACTATTTTACTTGTATCTTTTGGGAGATGTGACAACTAGCGCAACAGTTTTGGCATAATTTTATTTGTTTTATTTAATAGAAACCATACAAAACATTAAAGTTTCACTTGCCATTTCTAGCTGGCTATGAAGGTTTGCCAAACTGCCATAGTTGTATGGAACAGTACGCCAAACAGGTACAGAGGAAAGGTTTTACATGTGAAGACGCTGCAAATACGGCATTTCGGTAACTATAAATGTAAACAAGATATTGCGTTGACAATTTGATACAGCAGACAGAATATTAGGACGTGAAGAAAAACAAGGACTGCCTTACAAAGTCATATCACAGATTAGGAAAACCAGAGCTAAATTCAGACTCAAATAAATGCTGGAAAGGAAGGGAACAACAAAATAGACCGAAATTGAATTATGATCAACGCAGCGGAAGGATCCAAACTTGCTCGGCCCAATAGTCGAAATCATATATTGTATTACAAACAGGAACTTATGGGTACAAGTAATATTCGAAGTTGTGTTGTTTTTTATGGCGACCTACTGATCCTCGAACCTGCATCGCTTAAACTGACAGTGCAATGCAAGTGAGCATGAGGATGCCTGTAGCCATAGCTGAATCTTCTCTCCTTACCGTGTTCTTGAATGATGCCATATTGTTGCACTTGATCATGTTTTCTACCAGCTGCTTTGATTTAGGCTGCTGCACCTTCTCCTCCTCCCTCGATACCATCTTGAGACTCTATGATTCGTACCAGAACTCGTACTATTCAACAACAATGAGCAAACAAAACTCTACACATAATCATTTCAATTCATCTACACATAAATATATAGATATGTACATTTGCTGGGGCCATGCCATATCTTCCAATTAGGGTTTAGCAATGAATTGTGCCCTGAACTTAGTGCCAATATTTTGGAGGTAAAATCTGAGCTCAATGCAGACTGCACTGTATTGATGACTGAGATTCATTTCCCGGGGAGCATGGGCAATACTTGTCTTCAGCGGGAATATAATCCATGTGCCTGTTTCAGTGTAGCTAAGCATGTGATCGTCTTTTCCTTTCACGTCCCACTGACACTTCAGCATTTTCCCCACAGAGTCCATCATCGTGTGAGTGATTTTTTGATCTGGGCAATCTTGGTCAGAACTGATAAAACTAATCCCGGTTCAATGAATCCAAAGGAACCATCAATCATGAAATATTACGAACACGCAGAATTATTCACAAAACATGGCTTTTATACGAGTAAGATTGCTTAACAAATGATTAAACACGTACAAATCTTTTATCTTTATTATTATGACAACCCATATGCCAAAGACGTGCTTGGTCCAATGGTGATGGTAGAGTAAGATTACTTGTTCGGGACAGGCCATATGCCCATGATGCGTATGGGCCAAGTGTCCTGAAGATGATAGAATAAGATCATATAATTTGATTTCTATGTGTATTGGGGTCAATTATTCATGACTGCAAGAAATTTCCTTCACTTATATATAGTTTTATTATACGATTTAAAAAATAATAATATAAAGTAGTGTTATTTTATTATATTTTTTTGGAAAATAATATAAAGATATGCTATTTGAATTTTTGGAGATAATTTTATAAAAAAATTGAAATACAAAATTTTGTTTCATTTAATTTTATTTATTTTAATTATTTGTTTCTACTTTTACTTTATTAATATTAAATCATTTTTATTTTTAATATATTGTTATTATTTTTTATTTTATAAATATATAGTTAATATTAATTATTATTATTTTAGTTCGATTGAAATATTCAAATTTCAATATTGATATTACAAAAACAAATTCAAATTCAAATAACATTATGATGAGCATAATCATATTATAACGAGGTAAAAAATATAGTTAATATTGGTTGAAGACACATTTACTAATGTGATTGTGCTAATATTATTATTAGCAACATATAGATATGTATTTTGTAGTGGTGTAGTTTCCAGATCCATAGCTTGTAGTGGTGTAGTTTCGGGATAGTATTGAGTTAAAAAATTTATCGACCTTTCGAACCTTCTACCAAGGTTCATCATCAAGATAAATGAGAAAGATGAGAAAGAATGATCTCAGGATAGGGGAATCAATAGGTGAAGGTAGGTGAGAAAAATTTGAGCTGACAGGGTTATTTAATTAAAATGAGTTTTATGAAATTAGTGACATATATTTAAGAATTAATAAAAATGGTTGATTTCAGAATATTTATAATATTATGTTATTTAGTTAATGCATAGGTGTGATTACTCTTTCTCATTTATATTGATGATGAACCTAGGTAGAAGGTTCTAAAGGTCGATAATTTTTTTAACTCAATGCGATCCCGAAACTACACCACTACAAAATTATATTATTCATAATATATTAGAGAAAACCAACATTCAAACGCAAAGATGCTAAGAAATAATACAAATATAATAATAAACAAAATTATTTACAGTAGAATAGAACAATCATATTTAACTTTGCAATGTTTAAGGATACTAACCAATCCAAAAGGGCATAGAGCAATATCTATGAACCATAACATATTTGTTTTGAATTTTTTCCATTCCAATGCCTTTACAAGAATGTTGCATACATGGGAAACATGATTTTACAAATACAATAGTTACATAGTTACATCTCCCCTAAATTAGATTAATACTCAAGCAATAGAATATTTTAATGTCATAAGCAACACAATAGAATTACCTTCCTACATATGCCCCATTGCCAATTAGCACAAACATGAAAATCAATAACCCTAATAACATAAAATATTTTTGACTATACAACTGCCCTAATCTTATGAGTTAGGGTTTCGATGTTTTTTAATAGTTTCTAATATGTAATATTCCAAACAATAAAAATTTTGATAGATCTGAAACATCTTAGTGTTCTCATTTAATACAATCTTTCATCAAGAACTAGAACAAAAGAAATGCAGCTATTTTATTTATATTATTCACTGAAATTAAAATACATGCCAAGACCATAAAATGCTGCAAATGGCATGCACAGCCGCTTGACAATGACAAATATAAGAAATTGAAGCCCACTTGTGAATTCTGGATGGATCCACCACATAAACATCACTGCGGGGTTTTCGTCCTGGGATCAATAAGAGAACTGGCCAGGCCAGGTTCTCAACCCAAACATAATAAGATAGATTATACCCGAATGGTTCTAAATGCCTAGCTTCTCTCCCCTTTTATAGGCTTGATGGACTTTCTAGAGATCTTATTTTATTATTTTTCTCGGAAACCAACAACAAATACCATGGGTCAATACCATGGGACAATACCATGGATAGATTCTATCCACTTTGACTGGATCAAGAAAGGGAATATTACAAATCCTCCCGCCCAAAGATTGCTTGTCCTCAAGCGATCCACTTCTATCCACAACAGAAGCATTTGTACATTGATACTAGGATCCCATACAATCTGATGTACCCTCCATGTTGAATGGTCCTGAATGGATCCTCTAATACCTGGATCCCAAACAATCCTCCGACCAATCATCCCCTCAATAGATTTACCTGGATCCCAAACAATTATTTCCCCAATGGATTCTCCCGGATCCCAATGCCACCTAAAACCTGGGACCTGTGCGTTATGGTACCATTTCAGCCCTCCATCACTGGCTGCACCAAAGGGCCCAAGCTACAATATGCCCTCGGCTGTGAGTATCCTCCAAAGAATCAACCTATCGATAGAATACCAACTCATAATCTCTCGCCAATCCATACTTGGGGAGGGATGAATATCTGCAAATCTACTATGTTGATGTTGTTCGATGCTCAATTCATGTTTCGCTACTTGGCTACCCAACATGATGCAGTTGGAGAACTCTTCCCTTCTCTTCCCAATGTATAAATGTGGGTTGTTGGTAGTGTTGCAAGACTTATCTATGTACTCCTGTAGAGGGCTGCTTTGGAACTCCCAATCGTACTCCTCTTCCTGCCTTATGAGGGATTTGAGTCGTTCTTCAACACTAGACAACTTGGTCTTTGATTCGGCACATACCCCTATGAGTTCCTCAATTTTTCTGTTCTCCTGTAAGGCAATGTCTCGGACTGTCCAAACTTTCTACTTCAACAACATAAGATCTTTCTTGAAATGCTTGATCCTTTCTCGAAAGTCTTTTACTAGCAATTCTAGTGCCGTGCTGACTATCTTTGTATCTGTTTGCACCCAATGCCCAACGACCACATCTTCAACTTGAGCCTTTGACCAACTCTCTAGGAATGGTCCATTTTGCACATTATGTTTTTCATGTTGCTCCTCATGATCATACTCATCATGCTGGTTCACTATGGTTGGATCCTCACTCAAATCTCCCAAGTCCCTTCACCTGTGGAGACCATCTGTTCATCCCTTTCAATTGTCGAACATAGATGCATTGGTGGAATTTTATCTATACTTTATTGTTCATATTCTTCATGAATATTCCCCTGGGGATCTACAAACTCCATTTATAGGAATCAACCTCATCAATGGCATTAGGTAGAATTTCCTCATGCACTTAAAAATGTTTGTCATCCTGCAAGCCTCCCTGAATAATGTTACGATGTTGCTCACCATCCTGAAGATCAATAGACCCATTTACAAAATATTTCCCATGATTTGAAGTAATCTCCTCTTGTTTGTATCTTTGTTTCCTTCTTATCACCTGGACAGAAATGGTTAAGGGCCCAAGGTCCCTTGCAGATAAATCATAGTCCTCTCCTCCTTAGTTCATTCTTGCTGCATATTTTGTTCTTGCTTTGATTATCATTTTGGTCTATGGAGATATGGTTACTTAAAGGACCATATAACCTCACTAGTACATCAAGGATTTTCTGGTTGTTTTTCAAAATTTCTTCAAGATGGTCCATCTTCTCCCAATAAAAATAATTTACAAAAAAGTAAAAATCCAACTAGGGTGATAAATATCACCGAAGTGAGAAATATTGGGTAGGGTGAAAAATAAATTTCACCGAAGTTCCTTGGATAAAACTCTCAGGCTGGAAAGATGCACAACTCTGATACCACTGTAAGATTTCAAACAGTAAAAATTTTGATAGATCTAAAACATCTTAGTGTTCTCATTTAATACAATCTTTCATCAAGAACCAGAACACAAGAAATGCAGCTATCTTATTTATATTATTCACTGAAAGTAAAATACATGCCCAGACCATAAAATCCTACAAATGGCATGCAAAGCTGCTTGAGAATGACAAATATAAGAAATTGAAGCCCACTTGTGAATCTTGGATGGATCCACCACATAAACATCACCGCGAGGTTTTTGTCCCGAGATCAATAATAGAACTGGCCAGGCCAAGTTCTCAACCCAAACATAATAAGATAGATAATACCTGAATGCTTCTAAATGCCTAGCTTCTCTCCCCTTTTATAGGCTTGATGGACTTTCTAGAGATCTTATTTTATTATTTTTCTCGGAAACCAACAACAAATACCATGGGTCAATACCATGGGAAAATACCATGGATCGATTCTATCCACTTTGACTGGATCAAGAAAGGGAATATTACATAATATAAGCCTGCATCTACATATTCATGATCCTTCCACAAATGCCAATAATAACCCATATAAGTTGGTTTCTCAACAACTAACTTTTGCTTCAACTTTCATTATGGTGGTGATTTTGCAATATAAATCTTTGGAACAAGCTAGAATCACCAACAAAAAAAACTTGTTTAAATCAAGTGATTTCTTTAAACAAAAAAAAGAAAAATTATGTTTAAACCATCCGTACATAAATGCAAAATCAAACTACAATACATATATATATTACAATTAAAAAAAAAAGTGCTCATAACTGTAGTGATTCCTTGAAATTTAAATAGAAAGAAGAATAAATTATTATGTTTAATTGAATTGCTAAATCCTAAGTATCCATGCACAATCAACTTTTTTAAGAAATCGAGTTCACACTAAATTAAATGATGGTTTTAGAAATCTACCATAAGTATATGCTCAAACAAACTCCCAAGGTAGTTTAGTACACTTGGTTAATAAATGTTCCATAGGTATATGCTCTCCAAGGTAGTTTAGTGCACTTGGTTAATAAATTGAAACATAGAAATGTTACCTTGAAGAAAAAGATTTAAGCGCACAACAAGCTTATTCCTATTTGGTTGTTCTCCCAATACCAATGTTCATGCCGAAGCACAGCCCTATATTGTAATCCTGGTCTGCTTTTGAAATGTTTATTGCAATATTGTTTGAAAAGGTTATTGCGGTGGACACAATCGAAATGCTGTCGGAAGAGTGGAAGTCGTGGGTTAACAATAAGACGAAATCTTTTGAAAAGTTTATCGCAATATTGTTTGAAAAGGTTATTGCGGTGGACACAATCGAAATGCTGTCGGAAGTGTGGAAGTCGTGGATTAACAATAAGACAAAAGAAATAATAACTAAATTTAATTGGTTATTCTTGGATTTGAAACGGAAAAATGGTTCAAAATATTCTCACTTATAAGACTAGGAATATTTCTTTAAAATCAAATCTACTTCGTCAGTTATATAAAAAATCAAAATTCATGCACACCATTCTAATATAAATCACGGTGTAATTAATTATGAAACATATACATTAAAAATAAATATATATTTATCATATTTATAATTATAACATACTTTTTATTTTATAATTTTAATAAATCTATAGAACTTTAATTTAAAATTAAAAGAAAAAAATATATAAATAATACTAATTTCATAGTTTTTCTAAGTTTAAGATTTCAATCTATTTTTTATTTTATTTTAATCAAATAACAACGGTTAGAAGATCCAACGACACCTTTCTCTAAAATTCATGCCCCCCCATTCTAATATAAATCACGGTGTAATTAATTATGAAACCTATACATTAAAAATAAATATATATTTATCATAATAATAACTATATTTTATAATCTTAATAAATTTATAAAACTTTAATTTGAAATTTAAAGAAAAAAAATTATATAAGTAATACTAATTTCATAGTTTTTCTAAGTGTAGGGTTTCATTATAATTTTTTTTAATCAAATAAGAATAGTTAGAAAATCCAACTACATCTTTCTCTAAATCATTTTAGAACGATCTAAATCATTTTGGAAGGAATTTTCTAAATTTTATAGTTTTGGATCCCCGCATAAGTGGGATAGGGGAGGGGAGCGATCCCCTCTTACAAGGCTGTAATAATTGGAGATAGTCAAGAAAATTCAAGTGGATCATGGACAAGTAAAGGGATCAATACTAGTCCAAATTTCCGTATGCATAGTGCACAATGGTAGACTTATCTCAAGGGTAGGTGTTTTTCGAAGACTTAAGCAAATCCAAAATATGTGATCCTAAAGAACAAGCTTGATGGTTTTCATTGGTACATGAAAAACACACTCTGATACGAAAATTCATAGGGTTATGGCCGATGGAGATGATGGAGAGAGAATCAGTTTGATGGATTCAAAATAAATGGAAACCGAAGGGTCACATTGAGCTAAATTTGGGAGCTTGAGATATTTTTACGTTGAAATTCATGAATATGGATGATAGGACTTGGATATTTGAAAACAATCCATATTTTTTCAATAGTGTGGGGCTTATATGTGATAATGGGAATAAAGGTACAAACCATATCAAGAAAGGTCCATGGTAGCTCTGGAATGGGTTTGTATGTTCTCCTTACACATATATTTCTGGGATCTAGAGATATTAGTCTAAGGAATTGACAACTTTATTAGCACCTTTCTGAATATTTCAAACTACACTAAGCATGGGCATTACACCTCTTATGCCAAAAGCCGCGTCTACATGAACACAACCCAACCACTTCCAGAATCGATAGAAATGAAATACCAGGATGAGGTATGACCGCAACCTCCGGAATATGAACATGTACCATTTAGGTGTAGGAGATGCGATGAATACTGGAATCTATTCGGAGAATTCCAGTTATCAAAATATTAAATTAAATAAGTGTTTGGAAAGAAGCCATTGAAAAGGGAAGAGGATGAGGGTTTTCAAAAGTTAGTAATAAAATCAAAACCTCAAAGAACCAATTATAACCTAGCTTCGAGCAAGGAAAAACCTAATGGAAATAGATTTTCCATATTCTATAGGAGAAGAAAAGCGAACACAATCAAAATATTGAATAAATTTGGAACTAAAAGGGGACACAACCAAAGCTAAAACAACATTGAAGTGAAAATCCTAAGAATATCTGTTAGAGAATGTCAAATGTGAGGAAGCACAATAAAGAGAATAAGAGAATATGGAAATTGATGAAGTAGTGGAAAGCCTAAAAACGAGGAGAAAATTTTAATGAAGATGATGGATGAGTGGCAGTACATAGACTCAAGATCCATCCCAAAAGTAGAAAAGAAAAAATTAAAAGAGATATTTTAGAATTTACAAAACCAAGGCATCGATGGAAAAGAAGAACAGGGGAGTCGATGATGGATTCTCAATGAGATACCTAGAAAAACTATGGAAAAGGAGAAATCTCAAGAAGCAATAGGAAAAGAGGGTGGAATACTATCGAGGAGTCAATCCAAATGGTGGGAGAACATCTGATAAATATAGGGAAAGTGATTACACATTCAGAGGTATACACCTCCTTAAGAATCTTTCTTAAATGAAGATAATCACATTGAATATAAGAGAGATGTCTAAAGGAAAGATTTAATAAGGATAAAACTAAAATGATGATCTTGTAGGAGACAAAAGTCTTGCAGGAGACTGAGAAAAAGATTGAACATTGAATAAATAAGGTAGAAGAACTAAAAAATAAGTTAGACAATTCGCAATAGGAAAATGAAAAGTTAGGCACAAAATTTCAAACTCCATCCACCTGTAGTTCTGAAAAAGATGAATTTTATGCAGAAAAAATGGAGGAAATAATAATATTGTAAAACTGTTGAGATTCAACAAGATGATGAGCTTAGTGAAAATTAAGCACCTTCACTAAATGGGGCCCCCGGGCTATTTTAGGTGTATGTCTATTTTTAGACATGGTGAGCATATTCTATAAGTTGCAGGATGCTATTTGTAGATGGTTGATTAAGTTGGAACAATAGATGAGATTCTATTTTTAGAAGATTTGGCGAAGTCTATTTATAGATCAATAATCTAAAAATATATGCATGTCGATTATTATTAGCCCTTAATAATAATGCGACAATAAATATCAACTTATTCTCTTGGAGCACTTTATTACAGTGAACAGATTTGGAAAATCAATGGGCTGAAGGAAATACGTAATTCCTAGGGTGGTTGGTGACTCATGCATGGAGGACTCAGTTAGAACTAAAGTGGCAGATTTGTGACAAATTTGGAAGAGTAGTTATGGGAGTTGTTATTTAGTTTAACGTAGTTAAGTGAGTTAAACTCAGTTGTGCTAGTTGTATCTAGTTCTAACTGAAGATACACTAGTGAGAGTTTAGTGAATTAATTATTTAATTAATTCACAACTAGAGACTCACTTGCAACTGAAAAAATACAGTAGTTAACTACTTGCATGTTAGTTCCAGTGGAGACCCAATGGAGAGATAGGTGAAAGGGTGAGATGGACTATTTGTTGTGACTATAGTGATGCATTCAATGCATCTGAAACACATTGGAGATTCCACTGAGGATTGCGCAGTCAAGCCAAGGCCAATTTGAATTGATTCAGAGGTCTTCTTTAGCAGGGATTGCGCAGTGGAGGTAGGCTATCAGGAGGCAAGAAATTGGTGCATAGATATGCAAATTTCTGCATGACAGTGTGTAATGATTGTTTATTGTACTGAGAGCTTGATGTACTAATCTTTGTATGAGATTATTACATGATCCATTGATATACATAATATATGATAGTTGGGGTTTTTAGCTTTAAGATTTCTTGTTAAACAAATATTTTTATGTGCGATTGATTTGCTTCATATGTGTTTTTCAATTGGCGATTTAATTTCTGCAAAGAATTAAGTTGAAGGATTATGTATTTAACATAAGATTAATTTTTTAGGTCGAGGGAGTTCAGTAATATACATTCATATTTTATAATTTCCACAAAAACACCACGAAATAAGTCTACAAAAATAATTATTATCCTCCATAATACTACATCTTCATTAACATGAGAATTCAAAGGAAAAGGGGCATTAGTAAGACAAGCCTTAATGATAATAGATCAGAAACATGGAAGGATCATATAGTACCTAGATGCACTGACTTAATTGGCAAGGAAACATATAATGGGTACAAAATGATATAAAGAAAAAGTTAGTCTGTCTTTAAAAATGCACAAAAATATGGAAAGAGATGTAGCCAAAATATTGAACACATATCAGCCTTTTCACAACGCATTGGAGTCATTGTTTAAGTCTTACAAAATATGCTCAAATGGTGCACCAAGAGTAATAAGGCATAACCATTAAATTCAGTAAGACATTTGAGAAATGATAAACGCAAATAAATAGCGTTCTCAATAACATGATTTGGAACCCTCAAAAGATGGAATTGCAAAACATATTATGGAGCTCACAAAAATACATACTAATATCTTTGTGATTTTAGGTTAAATACAAACAAATGGAATTACTTTACTGTCGGAGGATATCGAATGTGAAATCGGATTCGAGAGGTTAATATCAAGTAAAATCATATCTATACCTTTTGAGTAAAAATCATGACATCCCCAGTTAACACAAGAGTTGTAAGTCAAGGCTCCTTGTTCGGCCATCATGAAATTAGTACCATGAGAAAACTGTCATTATTAATTTTAATTTTCATGTATTTTGTAAATAAAGTAATGTTAAAATTAGAAATAAAATAGAAAAAAAAATCATCAAAGTTCATGGGAGATGAAGAGTCTCTATAAATATACCCTCATGACTAATTAGAAAGGATTTTCTTTTTTTTTATTCCCTATGCACCTTGTACAGGAAATGTTGTACATTCTTTTTGAGAGATGAAATGATAGTTTAAATAGTATTTCCATTATTGAATCTCATCAATGCTTTTTGCAATGGTATATATAATATTTCATGTAAATTTTAATAGGATCTTTGAACCCACCCAAGCATGTTCACTCAAGTATTATAGAGCATTGGACGAATTACCTTGTGGTGATTTAATGGTATGTGATTTTTATTCACGTGTTGAAAATTAATGAACTATTTTATTGATTTGAAAATCATATATTGATCAAGTTTGTTTGTTTTTTTTTATGTTTTGATGACAATTGTGAATTAGAAACTAATTCATAATTGCGAACTAGTACATTACTTTTATTCATACATATTAATTACAGTTTGCTAACAATATTTCTTTAATATTCATGTATATTTCTTTATTTGTACATATATTATTTATATTTTTTTCTTAAATTATTTCATAAATCTATTCTAACTTGTTTTCCATTAATTTGTTTATAATGTTTCATTACTGTTGCTCATCTCATCCAAAACTATTTTCAAACAAACATGGTGTTACTTTGGTTCACATACCTGAGGTCCCCTTACTGTTGGAGTTACATTTTGTATCGTCAACAAGTTGACACATGTCCTTTTAGTTAAAAAAACAAAACTAAAAGTAATTTCAATTAAAAGCATTATTGATATTAAAATCATTATGAAAGAGATGTATAATATATTCTTTACAATATATATATATATCACTCTCATTTATAAACAAAATATTTCAACATCCATGTAAGCTAAATTTTATATTTTCATTTCTCTTAAATTTATTTCTTATTTTAATAGAGCCTTAAATAAAATATTTTAATACATGTCTTAAATTGTCTATTTCAATTTAGACTTCATAAATATTTTTGTAAATAAAAAGGTAGAAAAAAATATATAATATTCACCATAAATAAATTATCTCAATAACCATTTTATATAAAAAAATAATTTGATATCCACTTGATATATTTAGAAAGAAAAAATACTTGAGATATCAAATAGAGAGAGACATGTATTAAAAAAAATCTATCAATAATTAATATTGATAATAAGCACTATAAATAAAATATTTCAATGCTAGGTTAAGCTATTTTTTTTAATGTAAACTATGTATATTATATAAAGTAATTGAAAAGAAAAAATTATTTATGGTTAATTTTTTTATGGATGTTTTCATCTAAACTAAGAAGATGCATAATTCCCCTCATAAAATCAATTCATGATTTATGTATTTGTGTGCCCAAAAAAATTAAAATAGATCCATTGTAATTTCAAATCTATCAAAAATATAGAGGAATCAAATATTTTGAAGTGGAAAATATCAAAAAATATTAATTTAATCTCTTTTAAAGACTTGTTAATATATATATATATATATATATATATATATATATATATATATATATATATATATAAAAGAAGAAAAAACTCCTTATACATTTCTTATGACAAACAAACTAAATTCATTATAAGACCATTCTCAGAAGTGATTAGAAATTGGCACAATTGTTAATGACACAATCCAAACAAATCCAAATGATGTTAACCCATTGGAAGTGTTATTTCTAATAATAATAATAATAATAAAATAATAATATATATTATAAAAATATTTAATCACAAGATAATATAATTATGTTTGTCTATTATTACTCAATCTTCAATTTACAGGTGAATAAAAATAAAATTACTCTAAATAAAAAAAGTGATAATCTTGGTTTTCATAAGGATATAAATGAATATACATATTTATATAATTTTCATTAAAATCATTATAAAAATAAATAATTATATTTTCAATGTGTTTTTTTTCTTGTCTATATGGTGAGCCTCTCTTCAACTTAGTATGGAAGAGATGTTTTGTCATGTTCTCTAATGTTATGTAAACATTTTGACTAGGTCAAATTACATAAAAATATTTTGACTCAATCAAATTACATAAATTAAAAATAATTAAAATTAATAAAATAACTATAATTATAATTAATTATAATTAATAATTAAACAAAATTAGATCTTGTATCATCCTTCATCCTTCATGCGGAGTGTGGTGCTCAACACAATAGAAACGAGTCCTAACTCCACACTCTATTTGTGTTTTAAACAAACTTATAAAAGTTAAAGTAACCAAAATTGTGGGAAGCTAATATATAATGAAATAAGCTACATACTATGCCAAAGTGGTTTCCATTAGTGCATCATGAAGGATGAAGGATCTATAAGGTCCATGCCCTCCTTCATCCTCTTCCCTTTCACCAGGAGGATTTGGGAGCGGGTGAATTCACTTTTGGGCATATAGATTATTGTTGATTTATCCTCGGTGGATGATTAGATTTTCTCTTGGAAATCCAAAATGAGGCTTATAGAGAAGTCCCTCTCTACATTTTTTGGGGTATTTGGTGGGATCGTAATGAATACATTTTTGAAATATCTTCCCCAGATACATTGATATCTTCCCTCCATATCGTTTCACACTTTATGGAGACTGGACCATGGGTCCCCAAGTGGTGAGCCTTGGTATTGCACTAAGACTACTGAGGTTACTTTATCAACCCTACTTTAATTTATCAACCTGGGGCTCATACAAAATTAGAGGTTAGTGCTATATACACAACAGATGCATTCTACTGATCTTATCCTCTTCCACTCTACAAAAGGGTGCTACATCTAGGGTTTCTCGGTGAAGTCTGTCACACTTAAATGAAACTAAAATAAATTGCAAAAAGGAAATGACAAAAAGGAAACTATACTAAATTGTTGAAAAGAAATGACAATAAAGGAAACTATTTTAACTTGTTGAAAATAAATGGTAGGAAAGAAGCTAATTTAAGCCACATATAACTTGGTCGATCGACTGAACACACCCTATTTATCCTATGATATATCGACCATGCTATCATGCTTTTAACCATGCAACTATTCATGATCTAACTAAACTTTAAAAAATGTTGGTTGTAGTTTGGACGAAAAAGAAGCTAAATATGCCAAGGGAAGGATAACCACATGAAACTAGGCTTAGAGGAGTGAAAAAGGTGTTTGGACTTTATTAAATCGCATAATATCGCAAAAATTATTTGTAGAGGGAGGATTTGAAAAGTGTGATGGAAGAATTTCAATGGGAGGACGAAAGTACAATATGTGATATGTGATATCATAATTCGCAATATCACAAAGCTAGAGGAGAAGCAACAATGTAGTCGGGAGGAAAGTGCGAAGTGTAAAATGTGATACGACCAAAATTACAAAATGAGAAATACGATGGGTGGCATGGGCGTAGAGTATGGTAATATTTCAATCGGGGTTTGGACACGGAAAGTATTGACGAAAACAAATAGAAAATATGATTTGCAATTTGTGGCAAGCCTTTAAAGGAAAAAGGGAAAAGGTTGCGAAATGTTAAGGGTGATGTGGCAATGGAGTACAGTAATAATATCGCAATCGGTGCTTGGAATTAGAACGTATTAATGGTAAAAAATTGAGGATTGCGATTTGTGATTTCGATAAGGCCAAAATTTGTGAAGTGTGAATGTGATAACACCGAAATTGCGAAATGAGAGATGCGAAGCTTGATAAGCCGGAGTTTCGAGGAGAAAGGTAGAGGTCAAACTTTTAATTGGTTTAGTGAAATAAAAAGGGTGCAAAATCTGTTAAGGAGAGAAGGAGGAGGGAAATGGAGGTGCAACAACAGTGTTCAGGAGTGAAAAAAGAGCTGGAAAATGAAGTGGGATGGTTTGATGAACTTTTCTGGGACTATTGATACCTATTCCTGCAATCAAGCCTACTGATTCATGCATGAAAAAAGACAAAATGCGTGATAAAAAGAGTGAAAAGAAAGTAGTTTTTTGGCTTGTGGGGAGGTCAACCCTGCTTGAACTATATTGACAGAGATGAGAGGGGAAGGCTTGACTGCACCTTTTTTATTTTTCCTCTACTCTATTACTCTCGTAAGAAAATGAAGAACTACAACAACAAACTAAAATAAAAAAAGTAAACAACAATGAAACTATCAGAAGCGGAACTAACTAAATGAAAAAAACAAAACTAGCTAAATGACAGAAAGGAAAGAATGAAAACAATAGATAAGTTGAGGCACATGGGTTGGGCCTTAATCCACGAGCCCAACTATCTAGAACTAAATCAGTAAAATGGAGTTTTTCTTCTCATTTTGGAAAGAGAATAGCCTCGTTACATTTCTGAAAGTTTAATCGCTAAGTACAATAATAAAAATCTTGATAGCTTGCAACAAAAGTTATGAATGGAATAGAAATTTGGAGTCGACCTTAATTAGCTCTTTATCAACTTTATTTATCCTCGAGCTAGCAACTACCTAGAAAATAGTGATTGAGTCCACCTTGACTCCAAGTAAACCATAGATTGAGTGCACTTTGGTCTTCGAGTTGGTTGGATGTCTTTGATAGTTAAGGAGGGTGGACAACCCCCTTGAATCTCTTCAAGATTTATCAATAATTTCCTGATATCGTGCTCATTTATTCTTCAATATTGATCTTCCAGTGGAAAGGAGTAAGTCCATCTTCCCAATATCTCACAATATTCTACAAAAATAACCAATATTAGGCACAAATATGAAATTACCTTTAAACCTTCCTAAGAACATATTAAAGCATAAGAAAACATTATTAAGTGAAGAAGAAGATATTTAATATATATTTTCATGTGCATAAGGAAGCTAGATGGGCCTATGAAAGGTTAGATGGGACTTTATTTATGTCTAATTTAGAGGCCCATCAACACCCCCCTACTGAATGGGTTTACCTTGGATCAGAAAGTTGGAATTTTATTTAAGAATACAAAACCTTCATGATGACAACACCAAGAAATAGTTAGCCTCGTTGAGAATGGATGGAGCAACATTGGTATGGTCGGAAGCCAAGACCAAGGATGAAATTAAAAAACATGGTAAGATCACTTTATCATGGGCTGAATTTATTACTACAATTAAAAAGAAATTTCATCCATTATCACAATTACAAAAGTCTATCATGAATTGGAAAAACTTTAGTGAGCTTAAGGGAAAAAATGTACTAGACTACACCTAAGAGTTTAGGAGAAGAGAACTCTTATTAGGGGTAGACTTACAAAGTCAAGATACTTTACTGAAATATATAGGTGGTTTGCACAGCTACCTTAAACATACAATCCTTATGTTCAATCCTACTAGTCTAGACGAAGTTTGTGTACAAGCTACGCAGTTAGAGGCTAGAGGGAAAAACACTTTTGATGAGGGTAGACACAAGACTTTTAAAGGGAAGAACAAAGATAAAACCTTTAAGGGAAAAGGAAAAAAGAATGCATCTATCAAACAAGAGGGTGAAAAATTAATATTTAAACATTGTTCAAGAGAAGGCCATGAGGATAAAAACTGTTGGAAATTACACCCTGAAAAAAGAACTCAGTTTAATAAAAACAAAGGGAAGAAGAAAACTGCAGCTACTACAACGACACCACAAGATTTAGGTGATGATTCAGGTGACGAAACCAAAATTTCAGCCATGGGTTTGAAAAGTATGAAGGGAAAGGAAACTGAAACTAAGCCAAGCACTAGTACTTTAAACTGTCATGTACAAGCTCCAAATGACGAAGAAAGAATTGAATTGTTCCATGTCAGGGTAGTCTCAAAACATACAAAAATTGACACACTGTTTGACAGTGGGTCACAAGAAAATCTCATATCAGAAGACTTGGTCAAATAGCTTAAACTTGAGACCATTCCACATCCAAAGCCTTATCCACTTGGGTGGATATGCAAGGATGAAAACTTACAAGTCTCAAGAAAGTACATATTGCGATTCGCCAACTCAGAATTAAGGAGGAAGACATCAACAAAACAACTTTTTGAACCAGGTATGGTCACTACGAATTTGTAGTCCTACCTTTCGGTTTGAAAAATGCCCCTGCCACCTTTATGTGCTTAATGAACAGTGTTTTAAACAAGTATTTGGATAAATTTGTACTAGTGTTCATAGACGATATTTTAGTTTATTCCAAAAATGAGGAGGAGCACAAAGAGCACTTGAGGATAGTGTTGCAAACTTTGAAAGAAAACCAATTATATGCCAAATTCAGTAAATGTGAATTCTATAAGGACAAGATCCAATATTTGGGTCATATTATTTCTGAACAAGGGTTGGATGTTGACCCTGAAAAGATAAAGGCTATTAGAGAATGGCCGGTGCCAAATGATGTTTCAGCAATGAGATCATTTATGGGGATTGCAGGTTATTATCACAGATTTGTGGAAAGATTTTCTACCATAGCCTATCCCATAACCTCACTAGAAAGAAAGGGTGTCAAATTTGAGTGGACTGAAAAATGCCAAAACATTTTCGAACAATTAAAATTAAAACTCAATACAGCCCCTATACTGAAAATTGCAGATCCTGATAAAGAATTTGTTGTATGTACGGATGCCTATAGAGAGGGGTTGGGAGGAGTCCTGTTGCAAGAAAATTATGTTATTGCATATGAGTCCAGGAAACTTAAGACACATGAACAGAACTATAGTGCATATGATTTGGAGTTAGCTGTTGTAATCCATGCCTTGAAGATGTGGCAACACTATCTTCTTGAAAAGAAATTTACATTGTTGACAGATCATATTAGTCTTAAGAATTTCTTTTCCCAAACTGATTTGAATGCTCGACAAGCCAGATGGCTGTCTTTTTTGAGTGAATTTGATATGGACATAAAACATATCAGAGGGAAAGAAAATAAAATTGCTGATGCCATGAGAAGAAATGTTGGTCAACACATAAACAACATTGGAAGTAGTGCAAATTTTGATTTGGAAGATCTAGTGAAACATATAGCAGACAAGGATCCAAATTATGAGAATCTACTGGTGAAAATACTAAAGAAGGAGATGGATGAATACACTAAAAACCAGAACAGACTGATCTACTATAAAAATAGATTATATGTTCCCAATGTAGAGTCTTTGAAAAGAGAGATCCTAGATGAATATCACAAACAGCCTTATGCAGGGCATCCTAGATATTAGAAAATGTTAACATCTTTGAAAAAGAAGTTGTTTTGGCTAGGAATGAAAAGAGATGTAGTATAATATTTAGCTAGATGCATGGAGTGTCAACTAGTTAAAGTTGAACATCAACATCCTGCTGGTCTTCTAAATCCTTTGCCGATTGCAGAATGGAAATGGGATACCATTTCTATGGATTTCGTAACAGGATTACCCAGAACCAAGTACCAGCATGACTCAATTATGGTAGTAGTAGACACTTTAACAAAATTTGCACACTTTATACCTGTAAATTCTACATTTGGGACAACCCAAGTAGCAGATGTGTTCCTAAAGGAGATAGTAAGGCTACATGGGGTCCCAAAGATGATTGTTTCAGAAAGAGATGCTAAGTTCACAGCAGCCTTTTGGAAAGGTCTATTTGGAGGTATGGGTACTAAGTTGAATTTTAGCACTACCTATCACCCTCAGACAGATGGTCAAACAGAGAGAACTAATCAGATTTTGGAAGATATGCTGAGAATGTATGTGATGGATAGGCCATCAAAATGGAAAGACTACTTGCATTTAGCTGAATTTGCCTCTAATAAAATCTATCAATCCTCCATCAAAATGAGTCCATTTGAAGCACTCTATCAAAGGAAATGTCGTACACCTTTGAGCTGGAGCCAACCTGAGGATAAAATAATGTTGGGACCAGATGCCTTACAAGAGATGGAAAGAATTGTTAAAAAAATACAAAGAAACATCAAGACAGCACAAGATCGCCAGAAAAGCTATGCTGATAAGAAGAGGGTACATCGAGAATTAAAGTGGGGGAACATGTGTATTTGCGTATTAAACCCAAAAAGAGCACACTTTATACTAGAAGTTGTGCAAAACTGGCACCTAGATATTGTGGGCCTTTTGAAGTGTTGGAAAGGGTGGGACCAGTGGCTTATAATCTGGCTTTACCGCCCCATGTTAAAGTTCATAATGTGTTTCATGTTTCATTATTAAAAAGATATATACATGATGCTTCTCACATTGTGGATTGGAATGTGATACAGGTGGAACCAGAAGGGGAGTTCCTTCTAGAACCACTTCAAATATTGGAGCGGGAGGAAATTGAATTGAGGAATCGAACAGTAGCAAGAGTAAAGGTGCAGTGGATGCACTTTACTGTTGAAGAAGCTACCTGGGAAAGAGAAAATGAAATGATGGAATAATATCCATTTTTATTTAGAAAATGAACTCTAGTAGTTAGATATCAACACCGAAGATGGTGTTTGATTTCAGAGGGGGAGTATGTAACACCCCTAGTTTTACGTTCTTTCAAAGTTAGACATTTGAACTTTAATCCAAAGGGGAGTGGACCCCAATGGATAAGTATTGTGTGGATGTAATTAAATATTTAATTATGAAAAATGAATAAAGTAATTCTGTGCAGATTGACCAAATAAGAATTATGAGATCACTTGCTAAATCCATGAGGATGGAAAGAGCCAAATATTTTCCCCAAAAATCTTTCAAAAATCCTTGAAAGAATTAATTTCTAAATTAGATTTTGAGGAAAATCTAGTTTCCCCAATGAGGTGGATAGTAGTTGGGAAGAGGTAAAAAGCTGGGAAAAGTAGAAAGCAGCTTTAAAAATCCCTAAATAAGGGAAGCCTATGCAAACAGGAAGAAAAACATCCTGATATTCTGGACGCAGAATTAGAAACAGGCTTTGGAGAGAAAAAGCTTAAATAAGCTATTCTTGAACAGATTAGAGGTTGGTCTGTTCTGGAGGTGGTCTCAGCTCGGGGGTGAGCTCTGGAGATAGAGGGGCTCTAAGGTTGGGAGGATTGGTCAATTGCAGAAGTGGTATGTTCCAAGTTCACTACAATCGATAGTACTAGTATGGTTTAATATGGTTAATTTTCATAGATGCTAAGTAGATTTATAATTTGAAATTGTCATTCTCTACATTTAACAAAAGTCTGTAGAAGAAAATCTCTTCTCAGTTCTGTACAGTTGTAGGAATCATATCTATGGGAAGGAATTCAACAGAATCTCTAAACCAGTGCTGGTCTAAATCTGAGAATACGTCTTTTCCCAAAGATGACTTACATTTTAACTTTAATCTACTTCTATATTATTAATTTAATACTGTGTATAGAAAAGGGAAGTATAGTATCCTTACATGCATCATAGATGACTTAATTTATACATAAGTTACATCTATTTAATATAAGCAGTGACATAAATAAATGGGAAAAAATGAGTTATAACAATTGGTACTAATGCAATGAACCAGTAGTTAAAGTATACAGAATTCTATTAAGTGACAGTACCATGAATAGGTGCTACAGGTATACCTATATGTGGTTATCAACAAAGTTAAACTAACTCAAAATTTAAGTACAATATGTATGGGTAATATGTTACAAAGCTAATTATAAGGAAATCAGGTCAATGTTACAAAGCTAATTATAATGAAATCAGAGGCCTATGATATAAAGGTGATAATATTACTGAGTTACATGGCATGCTAGACATGAGGAAAAATTATAGATATATAAAACCTATCAAGAACAAGAAAGGAAACCTTATGAACGTATCGCCATCATAGCATTAGAAAAGTCGGGAATTATCCCATTACCAAAAAGGATAAACAACTATACTAGAAAACATAGTACCTTTAAAATATGTATACAGAAGTTACATTGGAAAACAGAGCACTGATAAAAAATTATTAAATGTATCTCCTATATTTCAGTGTATTCTAGTGGTGAATTAAATGAGAATTCAGTTGCTGTAGTAATATCTCTGTGACCTCCGGAGTGCACATAAGTAAAATTATTTAGTGTTCATGAAATCACTTGTGAGGGTTAATTTGGTAGCTAAAGGAATGAAAAGTTAAACATAAAAAGAAAAAAATTTAAATATGTTTATCATCTGGATATATTATGATATCTATAATAATAGGGTAAAATAAATATGATTTTCACAATCAGTAGAAAAACCCAACAAGACTTCTGCACAGTTAATTAAACAGTCCATCGCTAACCAAGAATGTAACTTTGCAGACATAGTAATAAAAAGACATATTGCCGGGTTTCCATTTCGGAATCTCCCGAATATTAGTCACCAATTATAAATTACAATTAATAAGTTTCCTTAGAAAAATTCAGGGTATTGGCTTTTAGAAATCCAAAATGAGTTATGAAGAATTTTCTCGCCGGAAGAAGGTAACGAGTCACAAATACCGACCTGAAATTAACGATGAAAAAGGAAAAATGATGTTAGTGAGCTATTGTAGGGAAATCACTAAGAATCCCAAACCACCTCAGAGTAGTATCTCACCTGTGAAAATCAAGGAGATATATAAGAAAAGGAGAACGATGAATTAAACCAAATTTAAAATTGTAAGGCAAACACATGAAGGTCGCCGCACAAATAGTTACCTCTTTGCTCATCCTGTAAATGGAAATGCATCTGAAAGTCAAATGATACGTAAATTAGCCAAGGATGATAGCTCTCTGTTGAGATGAAGGAATACATGGATAAACTTCATTAACTCACCTTGGAAAAACTCTGACGAGGATGCAAACGCAAGATGGGCCGAATACCAGCATCAAAATTTAGCTAAATCACCGACGTCGAGACGGCTATATTGGCCATGAAGGACGCAGACGCCTCTTGTGTTATATATTCGCTGGTGATTGAACTACACCATGAAATCGAAAGAAACACAACGAAGAGTTAAAGCTTACTGTGTATAATGATAATAGGAGTCAAGAACAGAATGAAATCGATAATCCTGAGATATGACCATAAGAAACGTAAACAAAGGCCAAATAAATTTTACCTGGGTGCATAAACCTTCTTATGTCGCCGTCTAGCTTTGGTAGCAAACGAGAGCCGAGTTCTGGTAGCAATAAGAGTCGAATGCTGTGGAAAGAGGAATAATTTGAGGGCGACAAATTTTTATTGTGAGTCGAAAACCCTAAATTGGAACAAATCTCACCGTCCATGCGTAGCAATCTGAGAAGAGTAGGGGTCGATCGAGACCTCGGTCTTGATGATGAGCTTCATAAATAATCACCAACCACATATATTGCACGGAGGAGGAATGCATTTAAAATCTTGGGGATGGTCATAAGAGCTAGTTGACAAGAGAAAAATAAACAAATACAATTGTTAAATCAAACACTCAGAGTACATAGTTACGCCGGCCTTGTCACAGTATGAATGGAGTAAAGACTCACCACGGATACCATACTCCCATGCACAGGCATATGCCAGCTACGGTTGGTTAACCCAAGGCGTGTACACAACAAAAATTAATGTCAACCAAATCTCTATACCCTGATGCGTTGTACCCAAGTGACGGTTATGAGAAAAGTGGCCGCATTTGAAATCACGCAAGGTAAAAAACGTGAACGCCTAAACATACAAAACGAAGATTCATAAATTTTATAAACATGTGACCCTTGAACCCTGGGAAAGGAATTATACACTATCGACCTGCGTTGAAAAGAATGAAGTCAAGGGTTTAACGTTAATGTTTATACTACATTCCACCACGGAAATATATATATATATATATATATATATTAGGGATGAAATAAGAGGGTGGTGTGATCCCTTACAAAAGTGACAATATGTAATATATGTGTGTAATTCTGATCATTTCATTCTCCACGATACGTTTGATGGATAGAGATATATTAGTCTCAAAAAAATTAAAATGGAATATACATTAACCCTCATGAATTATGGAAGATAAGAGTATACGCCAACAAAAACAACCATATAGTGGAAAGCAAAGAAAAAATATAAAAGTGGATATAGTTGACTAAACTTTGTTTAGTATATTATGATATTGAAAGGTGTCCATATTGAATTAAGTAGTAAACCGACATTCCAAGTAAGAGAATAATTATTGGGAACAAGAAATTTTCTCATACAAGTAGAACGATATGTATTGATTTAAGGAGTTCAACAATACACCTACAAAGGGAAAAAAAAAAATTAAGTAGGAGGGATGTTACAACACCCTACATGAAGATTGGATGAAATAAGAGTTGAAGAGATGATGATAGAAATATAAGAGGAAGGAAGAACAACTTTTTTTCTTACAACAACAAGTTTATGATCTTACCATTGACAAGAAAAAACTTCATGACCTTTCTCTCAATCTGTTGGGGTGCAGGATTCCTTCCCCATCCTACCCCATTTTTCTATGGGAATGCTACATCTTGTTCCATATGAAAGCTATTATGGAGGATATACACTATCTATGTTCTTCCACTCGCATATTCTTAGATGTCTTTCATGCCTTCGATTTTGATGATAAAATCCTACTGTTTGAGTTATTCTTACATAATATAATTTGCAAGCATGTGAGTATGAAAATGGTGGTGAAAATGTTCTCCTATATGGGGGATCTACAATTGCGAGCTTTTGTGTCCTTCATGAAGAATCAGATTGAGTGGCATTTTTCCACCAAATCTATGGATGCTAATGAAGAGAAGATGAAATTTTTGATCCAGGTAGAACTAGGATGGGCCGCCGAGTTAAGGTGAGGATTTAGAAGAATTTTGAGTATTCCTGTGATAAGGGAACCTGCTACCACCTACAGAAGAAGGATTTTGAACTTTTGTCTCAATTAGTTCTAAGTGATGAAGATTCGAGCCTTGACTGGGTGCTTGAAATGCACTGAAGCCAACAATGTTGAGTTACTGAAGGGGGATCCATTTCCATTCCAGAATTTTTTGGTGGCTGTTACACATGTACTAACATATGCACAGATAGTACAAACCCTTGGTGCTTCCTGACTTGAGTTAAGGTTCAATTTCCCTTTGATTTAGCTGCAAATTGAGGATTATCAGAGTAATTATGAATTGAACAAGTATGAATAAGAGTCTTGGATATGATAGCTAATGGCTAATCAAGGGTATAGGTCTGCGGATGAAGATACAGCTGGCGCTTATGATCTCACTGACTTGTACCAGAGATATTCCCATGAGAGATGATATTTTGCATGAGGACATGAAAGTGCTTCAGTTGGGGGGAGATGTTGGGTGCTAGTTTTGCACTTATTTCCTACATTTGTTTCCCCTATTTTACCTCATAAATATAACCATTGGGACTATCTCTGCCTCTTTTTCCTACCATTCTAT
The DNA here is from genome assembly GCA_034641835.2 of Pinus albicaulis. NCBI lineage: Eukaryota > Viridiplantae > Streptophyta > Pinopsida > Pinales > Pinaceae > Pinus > Pinus albicaulis. Next base: position 494 of record JAXQQM020071912.1, on the reverse strand, counting down.
CTTAAATTGTGTTGTTTCACCTAATTTTCATTACTTTTCCATTTCATCAATTATTATGATGTATTGTGTCCTTTTTATGACTAAATAATGATGAATGTTTGGAGAACATCTATGGTCTTATTTTGTCTTTCCAAATTATTTTTTAGAACAAAATATCTTGAGCACGAGGCATATAGGAGCAGTTAAAGGTGTGTTGTTATAGTGAGTTGTTACATCATGGTGATGTTACACCATGCTGTTATAGACCCACTAAAAACTGTTGCTACAGTTGTACCACTGGCTGGATCTCATCAGCTCCTGATGCTGACCTGTCCTCTAGAGGTTATGCTACAGTTGTTATTTATTGTGATAGATGTAGAAGTTATTAAGTATTGTATTTTTGGATAACAACCTCTAGGCAGTTTTGATTGTAATCTATAATTTTCGAGTCATTCTTTTATTAAGAAGTGGTTGTAACCATATGTACTCTATTTTGATCAGCATGAGAATTTAAG
>JAXQQM020087220.1:0-304782 GCA_034641835.2 Pinus albicaulis | reverse complement strand
AGGTCGCATTATTTGCAGTAGTTTGTGCGGGACGAAGCTTGAAGTTTTTCTTATTAATGGCAACTACATATAGAATAATTTCATTCCTTGCATGGTGAAAGAATATTAATAAATATCAATCAGGATTTTGTGTATTTATGTTATTTATTCTCTCTACGGCATGACCCTAAAATTATATGTACTTTGGTTTGTAGAAAACCTACCACTACTATTGGTAATGCATCTCCAACAATCTAATGAAATAATTTTGTGCTGTCAAATAAAAATCTTATATTTTGTTTGTGATTACTTTTTTCGGTATGTTTTTTATTTTAAATTTTGTACCTTTATTTGTGCTTTCACATAAAAAAAATATCTTATATTTTGTTTGTGATTATTTTTTACTTTGTAGCTTTAGTCATTCAAATGCACAAGGGATTACTGCTGAGATCTTTGGAATCCACTTTCCCATGGTTATAAATATGAAAATAAAGTGCTCATTATCATTCGTTATCCAATATAAATGAGTTACACGAAACTACTATCTTGAATATAAATGAGTTACAAGAGGATGTGAATAGTATTCGAAGTATTGATGGATGATCTCACGAGATAAATAGGAAAATGATAATCTTTCGACTATTTTTATCCTTCAAGAAATATAAATATGTATATATATGTTATTTTAAAAAATCAAATTTATATTTTTTAACATACTCAATATTGATTTTTATAATTTTCTTGCAATAGTAGATTTAGGTGTAACTTAACTCATGAAATATTTTTCATTTATATGGTTAATACTTTCATTTTTTCCTCATTATATAAAAAATATTTTTGGGAGAAAATTTTTATGGTTAACAAAGTGGAAAATTTTAATTTTATAATTTAATTTTCAAATTAATAATTAAAAAAAAAAACCAATTTAGAATATTTTTAATGAAGGGAAATAAATATTTGATCTAGATATAATCCTTGATATTTATATATTATATTATTTAATATTATTTATTATAATTATATAATATTATTAGAAATATTTTTAATAATCATTTGGTTTATTTTATATATATAATATTTAGTTTTGTTTTTATTTATATAATTATATGATATTATCATTTATATATGCATAATTTTCTTATGGTGTTATTTTCAGTATTTATAGAAGTATTTCTTTTAAGCTTGGCAATATTACATCTTCAACATGTCCAATATATCATTCTAATATAGCGGGGGAATTGAACGAGTGACTTAGATGTTAGTGTACTCTAGCACTGTGTAGTCCCTCTCTTGATGCGAAGTTCTCCATCTCGTGTACAGGTCATTTTAGTTTAAAATAGGAGGATGGTATTTCTCCTTGGTTTACTTATTTGGTGGGCCCTCTAAATAAGTCACCCCCAAGATGTGGGCCCTCTAAATAAGTCACTCCCCAAGCTTCCAATTCCTCTCCCTTTTGTCGAGGCTCCTTACGCATCTTTTAGGGAATCAACAAAAGCTACCCAATTGTATCAAGGAGTACCTTAATAAAGCATCCGATCATTGTATATCCACAACCCTATGGATCTTTATCGAAGCATTTTTAATATAAATTTGTGTATATATTTATAAAATTTTTGGTAAGAGTTAGAAAGTCAAGATTTTATATTGGTAATATGTTGTATAATTTCATGTATACAAACAATTTATATTAATCCAAAATTTTATATTAGTAATATCTTTTCTAATTTTACAAAATCTAATTTTTATATTGTTAAAGCATTTTCAATACATGAATGATGAAATTTTTAGATTAAAGTTCGTATAATTGTAGTGGAAAATCATAAAATTCTAAGATTGTTGTTGCAAAATTACACACACACACACACACACACAAAACCTTGAAATTATTAATGTAAGCATTGGAGATATATTTATTGATAGAAACATAGAAGAAATAATCTGGAAGGCCTAATATTTATGGTTAGTTTAAGAAGTTTTCCATGCCAAAGCCATATTTGCTAAGAAGTTCATGAGGTCAAATTCACATGGGGGTTTGAGGTTAGGCTTATATGTTTTTTCTTGTAGAACTTATCCTAGGAACCATTCCCAAAATGTGGGTAAGTGCCTAGAGGGATTTTCCAAGGGAATTTTCCATTAAAAAAAAATAGTGCCCAAAGGTTTCACTAGATTGATAAATGCTATTGTGCTAATTTTAGAAAGGTATTAGCATTAAATATCATAGTGTAATATAGGGTTACAAGCCTCCCATACATTTATGGTTGATTCACCCTCAATACAAAAAATTCCAAGGAGAATCGACATGTTACCAATAAATTAGTTCTTTTATTAAGTGTGTGAGCATGGGAAGACATTATTTTCTTATAATATATACATATTTTTCCAAGTGAAAACTCATGGGATCCATCCCTCTTCCCTAGAATATTTGGATGGAGGGTAATGAATTAACTAGTTACAATAATGACTAGTAACATTAAATAAGTTTACCAAATTTGAACCCTTTGCTTATGGCCTCCTTATTAGCAACATGAATCGAGTTTATGGTTCAATTGATTAATCTAAACTTTGGGGTTGTTAAAACACACACACAACAACATCTAGTCCCACCCTCATATAATTATGCAAGAATAGGATAACTAGCACATTGTTAGCTCTAAATGGCCCATGAAGGGAAAACATGCCATAAAGTGGGATATGGACATAAGTGTTTTCATGTGCACACACACAAAAAATAAACTCATCCCAGCCTTAATAACTTAAGTGAGAATGAGATAATTGGTAGATTCTCACCCTTAATAAATTAAGGGAGAATGATATGATATAACTAGTACATTATTACATTTAATCATCCAATGAAAGGAAAAATTTCATAAGGTAGGATATGAACATAGGTGTATATAGGTGTACACAAACACAAGCAACATCTCATTCCAACCTCAAGCACTTAGGTGAGAATGATAACTTAAGAGAGAATGAGATGAGATAACTGGTACATTGATAGATTCAATCAATCAATGAAGGGAATACATGTCATAAGGTAGGATTTGAGCATAGGTTTATGTAGGTGTACACGCACGCAAAAGAAACATCTCATCCCACCCTCAAACACTTATATGAGAATGATATTATTGGTACCTTGCTAGCTTTAATTGGTTCACAAATAGAAAACATGTCATAAAGTGGGATTTGAACTTGTGTGGGGAGGATAACAATTTCACCTCTTAACCATCCAAGTTAGATCCAATTGACTCTCTCTCTCTCTCTCTCTCTCTCTCTCTCTCTCTCTCTCTGTACACACACACTACAATGGAAGAATTGTGATCTCCCCATTAGCAACATGCCATTGGGATATGGTCCTTTCCCTTGGAATATGTTTCCCTCTTATTTGAGTGTGCCCAGCTGATTGTTGAGCATGTGGAAGTTGTTGGGAATTGGTAGGAGAATACAAAGTAATATATCAAGGGTGGTCAGGTATAAGAAAGCTTCATTGTAGCTGGCTTATAGTTGGGTGCAGAATGGAAGTCCCTCCCTTAGTTTCCAATTAGTTTAAGATATAATAATAGGTATATTACTTATGCATATTTGAATCATGAACCGTTCTGTTCAATGCTATTTTTTTATTTCTATGAGATTTGGTATTTCTATGGTTTTAATGAATGTATATACTTTGTTTTTTAATATTATGTTGCTAATTGATGTGTGAAAATATGTGTCTATGTTATCTTATTGATAACAATGGCTTATGAGAATAGTAGCTCATTTTTTTTGGAGGAGTGCTATGTATGTGTTGATGGTTGAAAATGTATCTCCAACAGTAAGGGGATCTCCGTGGTGCAGAATCCAAATTAGATTCTACAGTGTTTGGTTTAAGGATCCCATCTGGTTTGTAGGGAATCCAAATAAGAGTCTTTAATTTATCTTTCAAGTCTTGTTCTCTACTTAACAGAATAACCAATTAAGTATGAGAAAATTGAAATATAATGTTATAAGTTATATGTGTGTTCCTATTACTTAAAATTTTCTATAACATTAATATGTAAGTTCTATTGTGAATGGTAATGGTTTCGTGCCCTGTTGACAGTTTTAAAGTGTGTAATGTGGTAAAACCGATAAATAATATGGTAATGCAAACCAGCAAACAAAACTCATTAACTGGCCACCAACGAGCGATGGTATAACAAAAATAGGACCTTTAATCTAAGAATATAGTTCACGATGAATCAAACTATAGACAGACATTAGTTAAGTTCAAAGAGGATTCTAGAACAGTATGATACCAAACCTTAGAAAAATGATGTACACCACATGGGCAGATGGAAGCCCGTGGGTACAGGGTTCTCTCTATCGAATGTTTCTTTAGAAAATAGCCATGAATAAATGATATACATTCCATGAAATTTATCAGAAATAACAATAAGATATGAGTCAACTAAACTAAACCAGTGTGTAGCAAAACCTTCATGGCGTAAGAGATCGAGTATAACAATTTACAAAATTTCATGAATAATATTACAGTTACAATAGTAATAACCCAACAGGTACATGCATTAATTCAAGGTATTATACTAGTTTCATATATTACTGTAACAGTAAATTAACAAATAACTCTTGTTGGCAGGATGATAGGAACCCTGACAACAATGCCAACCTAAAATGGTAATGACAAGGGACTGTAATTCGATATGAAACCCAAAACAATGGATTATCACCCCAAAATTTTTACACATTTAAATCATAGCATTACATCGTGAAGACTTGGAAGCTCCAAGGGTAAAGAAAAACCATATTAAAAAAGGCATCCTAATGTATGTCACGCGAAGAGCTAAAAATACCCTTGGGCGAAACTGATTTCAAAAAAAAAATATTGAAATATTATTTACACACACTCCATTGTAACAAATACATCCATTATGAAAATGTTTGAAGGAACAAACCCGGTTCATGAATGCCTCTTAACCTAACCCTTAGATACATTACAAGTAGCGAGGTAAAAGGAATTAAACCAAAAATCTAGAACAGTCGTGGCCAAGATGAGGAGGGCTAGTGGCGTTACGAGTGGGTTGTCCCATAACCTACCAAAACACAAAAAAAGACAAAAACTTAAGAACGGTATAAAATTTCACCTTTGAACGCCTACGAGCTAAGAACAGTTCTATGCAAAGAAAATAGACTTACCAGAGGGAGTGTTGTGTGTCCAAATGCACCGTACGCCACAGTGCCTATCTCTCTCAGTAGATCAAAATCCCGTCGAGACCAAAAGATATGAATCGGCAGTGAGCTTCCAAATGAGTAACCAAGAATGAAAAACTATTTAGGTTCAAATTCAAATACGAGTAGACAGAAAACTAACTAGAGATAAGGGTAGTCGATGACCATATCTGTGCATAGTAAGGTCTCCATAGCTGTAGAGCTTCATCCGGGAAAAAAAGGGAAGAAAAATCCAAGAATGAGCTGGGGTATTGGTCCGGGTTGGGTACACTAACCCTATCATGGCCAAATACAATCGTCAGATCGGGCCTAGGTAGATCGACAACTCAAAAGTGCCAAAAAATGGTTAGGGTTAGTGGTCACCAAAAAATGCAGGTAGGTATTCTAGAAACATCTCCAAGTTGAGTACAATACATTTACCATAGTGGATCATATCGAGGCATACCTGGCCATACATTTATCTTGGCTTATAAAATGAGTTAGCTACATTGGATATCAACAATATGGCATGTCGAATAGTGCATGGTGTGTCATTACTACTAAACAAAAAGAACTACTGTATTTTTAATATAAATTATTACAATGTATTTTGACATGAACACTATGATGGGTGCTAACATAACGTTTTGATAATTTCCTTCCAGCTATAGCAATTATTTATGTGTTTTTTTACAACGGTTAATTTGCATAAAGAGATAGGATACAAATGTAGTTTGTAAGGAGTTGTGTGTTACAGTTCATTTTGAATAAAATTTTGAGAAACTTAATTTAATTAATTAATAATTAATATATGGATGACAAAGATTTAATATTTGCAAAATATTTACAAAATATTTTTATCAATAGTGAAAAAAGAATGTTGAGATTTATCTTAAACCTAATTTTTCTCTTTTTTCTTTTCAACTTAATTAAAAAATATTATAAATAAAATATATATTTTCTATTTAAGTAAAGTTGTGGACATTTAGGTATGTGGAAATGATAAGTTATTAGCCTATAGTATTGTAAAAAACCTTATTTAAAAGATAAGAATTTCCATGGTAAAAAGAATACAAATTTCCATTATTAAGAATCCTATTACATACCTTTTATTTATTTATATAATAATTTTTTTAATAATAATAATTTAAAATAAAATTATAATTAAATTAAATTTTATATGTTTTTTAAATTTTAACAATGCGAAATAAATATTTTGATATTTATTATACATTAATGTCTATCAATATTTTCAATAAATTTAATTTATATAATTAGGTTCATTTAATTTAGGTAATTACATTCATTTATAAAAATAAGTCTTTACTAGTGTTAAACTAAACTCATCATGCATTTACATATTAAACTTTTAATCTATATTGCTTAATATACATGTTAAGTACATTCATTTATAAAAATAATCTTTTACTGGTGCTAAACTAAACTAATAATGCAACTACATATGCATTTACATATTAAACTTTTAAACAAAAGTGTGTGAGATACATGTTAAATGCAATACCCAAATATAAAATTATTAATCAGTTTGATATTTTGAAGATTTATGTGGTGTGAGTTTTTGAGGAGGGTTATTTGACATCTCCACAGTATCCATTTTTATGTCTACAATTATTAGTCAACTTATTAATTAAAATATACTTAATGGGATTAAGGATAATCAACTCTACGGTTATTGTTGGGATTATGGATAATCAACTATTACGATCATTGATGGGATAATGGATAATGAACTCTTATGATTATTGATCAATTATGGATAAAGTTTGATCTTTGTCCACACTTTTTTGTCTTTGATAATATTTGATTTCCTTACAATAACATTAGTTAATACTATGGGAATATAAAATCAATCTACGAAAATGATTATGGATTAATTTATTAATTATCCATAGTTATAGTTATTTTTATTAATAAATTAATAGATAATCATCATAATTGATTGATTTTATAATTTTTTCTATGTTTTGTGGATAAATATATCTCCAACATTTATAGTAATAATTTGAAGGCTTTGTTTATCTATATATATATATAATTTTGCAACAATAAAGTAGACTGGTATGATTATCCACTACAATTGTACAATTTTTATCCAAAATTTTCATCATTCATGTATTAAAATTACTTTACCATTATAACAATTTAAATTTTGTAAAATAAAAAAAAATATTACTAATAAAAAAAATTGAATTAATATAAAGTTCTAGTATGCATTAACTAATTCTTCTATTATAAAATCTTGACTTTTAACTCTTACCTAAAAAACAAGCACACACATATAATACTAAAACAAAATTATACATATATACTTGACAATATTACATAATTATATAAATGAAATGAAAATAGAATACAATATATATCAAATTAAAACTAAACTAAATAACTATTAAAAATATATATATATATATATATATATATATATATATATATATATATAATAAATGAAATTAAATATAATATATTATACATATTAATGATTATAATATTTCAAATATTTATTGAAATATTTTTATTTGCTAAAAAAATTTAAATTAGAGTTTTATACCTTCATGAAAACTTAAATCATAAAAATTAAACTTATAAAGCTCTTTTTTCAAAAATCTTTTTCATATAAGTGAGGAAAAATAATATTATTCATCATATAAGTGAAGAAAAAGATATCACAAATTTGTAAGTTAATAAATATTTCTCAAAACTGTAAAGTAAGTTCAACAAATCTACTATTAAAAATAAATAAATTATAAAAATCAATTTTAAATATGTGAAAAAAGATTGATTTGATTCTTAAAATAACACTTACATAGATGTACATATTTCTTAAACCAATGAAAAAAAAAATAGAGCATTATCATTTTCCTATTTATCTTATGAAATCTTCCATGAGTACTTTGAATATTATTCACATTCTCTTGTAACTCATTTATATTGAAGACCATAGATTCTTCTAACTCATTTATATTGTACAATCATCTATTAAAAGGCAGGCAGAGATAATGAACAATTCATTTATACATTTATAACCACGCTAAAGTGGATTCCAAAGTATATTTGAATGAATAAAGGTGAAAAAAAAAAACCACTGAAAAAAGTAATCACAAACAAAATATTTGAAAGCACAAAATTATATCATTAGATCGTTGAAGATGCATTAGCAATAGTAGTGTTGGGTCTTCCATAAACATGAGTACATACAATTTTAGGGTTGTGGGGTTGACAGAATAGATAAAATAAACACACGAAATCCTGATTGAGATTTAATGCGCCCGATAGCAGCCATTCACCATACATAACCATGCTATGTTTACGGAAGCCGCATCTAAGATGTGACGTGTGCCGTTTGTTTTGCGATCACTCCATCCATCTTTCCGAGCAGGAAAAATGTCGTAGTTAATGAAATAAATGTACGTTGCATCTATGTTTGCATCTATGTTTGAGTTTATGCAGTATTCTCGCGCTTTCTCACACTGACTCGGTGGTGGGTTGCCATTTGAATTTCAATTTTATTGCATTGCCGTGTGCGCATTTGAATTTCAAATTTGCCGTCGCGTTGGAATTCAAATATTCATTTAGCACAAGTGGAATTTTACGGCAAACAATAAATCTTAAGTTATATAATATTAAATTTCCTAGGGCAGTATATGCTCATAATTACATTTAAATTAGTTTAAATCTAAGAATAACCCTATATTGCATTTTAATATCCTATAAACCATAAGTAACTCTATACAGCATTTTAATATCCTATAGCTTATGCTTTATGGCTTTGGAGGAAGACAACTCAGCCCTCAAGCCATAGCCGTTGAAGTAACCTTTATGGCTTTGTATCAACTCAACCCTCAAGCCATAGCCGTTGAAGTAACCTTTATGGCTTTGTATCAACTCAGCCCTTGACGGCTTTCTATCAACCATGGCTGTCAATTGAAGTAACCGATGGAGTAAAAAAAACATGGACAGCAGGGATGATCTGTTTCTATCAACCATGCCCTCAAGCCATAGCCGTTGAAGTAACCGTTGCAGGAAAAAACCCCATGATTCGGGGGATGGTTGGACAGGAGGTAGGAGCCTCAAATATGTATATCAATGGACAGGAGGTAGGAGCCTCAAATATTCCAGAAGCGCCAGATATATATATATATATATCTCGAGTCCTATCATTTTTCACCATTTCGTCCTCAACTATCTATGTTCTCTATGTTCTCTGTGTCTTTTCAGTCTGAGACGGTGAGAGACTTTCAAACGAGAGCAATTTTATTTTCATCAAAGGGCAAAGTACTGACATGATCAAGAATCCGAAGACCTCAAAGCATGGCAGTACTTCTTACAAAGTGGCAGTCGGTTTGTTCGCAACTGCAGTGATTTTTATTTTCTTAGCGGAAGTCGAAACCCGGACAGAACTTTCAAGTGGAGCTATGAACAGTATGTCCGAAGTGATGGCGAGGAAATACTTGTACAAAGAAATCAATATCGTATTGGGCCTGGCTTACATTATTCATCTGGATGTCAAGCCTCAGAACATTCTTTTGGACGAGAATTTCGTGGCGAAGGTCTCCGACTAGATAGCGGCGTCATTATGATTTCGATAGAAAGCAAGCGATCAGAGTATTGAAGATCGGTTTTCTGTTCATACTAGACCTTCGATGAGGGCGGTAGTGCCTCTGCAAGAGAATTTTCAGTTTGACATAGGGAAGAGAATGAACCGGAATTCAAGATTACCGTCCCGTGGCAGTAATTTGGGGGTGATGTATATTCATCTATTATATCTCTATTATCAGCAAGATAGACGTGAGATGACTGAAATTTGTAATGAATTTTCTTTATCTTATACTTTTGTTTGAATTCATCGAAGATATTGATATTAGTCCCATAGCCCACAGTTAAATCTTTAAAGCGAAGGACATCCTGTAGATCTTATGATTCTCTTTCAATTGTATGAGGATTTCTGAACCCCAGGCTCATGCAGATCAATGATCATCTTTCTTCAGCATGGTAATCGCATGGAATTCCGTTTAATCTCATCTCTCTGTATTCCGTTGGCTTGTTTTTTTTTTAATTGTAAATTATTGGGTAGCAAAAAGGTCGCTAATATTGCTTAAAAATAAATGAATGATACAGGTCATTTGAGGGCGCTTCTAATGTTAGCTGAAGAAATGAAATCAAATCCCAATTCCAATTCCAGTTCCAGGTATGGTCCTATTATCTAGTGCGTCAGCAATTTTGATTGAATGTAAAGCTCTGCCGCCTCCTCAATATTTTAAACGACTTTTATGTGTCCACCACTTTAATTTAGGTGACAGATACTTGAAAGCTGATTGGAGGTCCTCCATGATGAAACCCTGTAAACCCTAAAATAAGGATCGCTTAAGAAGTTGTCGGGAGTATGGTACCCTAACAGCCGTGACTTTTATGTGTATGCGCTCCTAACAGCCGTGATACCCTCGACCAAACCTGACAGAGTTTCCAGAACCTGACAAGGGCAAAGGAATATAATGTGAAAACCAGAAAATTGGGGGTAGAATGAGTAACCATTGCAAAAAAGGTTACTTACCTTGACGGGAAATTTACCTGTCGATGGAGTTGCTAGGAAGAGAATTCATGCTGAGAACTAAGAGAAAAATCTACAGGGTTGAGGGATAGAACCTATAAGCACATTATGAAGAGAAGTAATCCAAAATTAAAACCCCATTACAAATTAGGTACCGGACGGTTGGTCTGTGAAAGGTAACGCAAACAATAATGGGTACATAATCAATGGAGAAAGAATCCTTCGGTTGTAAGGATTTCAACACCAGTACGGTTTTGGAGGATGGGATCACGAGTATATTATTCCTGTGTATAATGCTGCCTGTCATATTACCTGATTTAATATTTTCACTTGAGCACTGGATCCATTACAAAAAGGGGCGCGACGGGGAAATCGTATATAAATAGTGATTGCACGGTAAACTCAGGTTTGCGGTTAGATGAATACATGTTGAAGTTCCTGCTTTTACGTGTGCAACACATTTAATTTATTTCAGATAAAAATTTTTATATTTTAGTTTTTAATAGTTTTTAATTTATTTTGTTTTTGAATTATTTCTTTATCAATATGATTTAGTTTAATTTATTTTTTAAAATGATTTTCAAATTGAAATATTTAATATATTATTTAATTTTATTATACTTTGTCAATGGTATATTTTTTTAATTAAAATAACTTGAATGTATAAAGATTTTTTTTTAAAATTTATATAATATAAAGTGATAATATATATGATAAAATTAAATTGTACTATAGAAGTTAAGATTTCTTTTGAATATATATTTTAGGAGTAGTCTAACTAGGCTAGGTTAGGGTAGGTTGGGTTCGGTTATGGTAGGTTATCTTATCTTAGGCTAGGGAAGGTTAGGTTAGGTTATGCTAGGATAGGCTAGCCTAGGTTATGTTAAGTAGGTTAGGTTAGGCTACGATAGGCTAGCGTAGGCTATGCTAAGCTAGGTTATGTTAAGTACGTTAGGTTAGGCTACGATAGGTTAGGCTAGGCTAGGCTATGCTAGGTTAGGTTGGGTTAGGCTAGTCTAGGATAGGTTAGACTAAGCTAGGTTAGATTAGGCTAGGTTAGGTTAGGTTAGGTTAGTAGGATAAGCTAGCCTAGGTTATGCTAGGCTAGGCTAGGCAAGTCTAGGTTAGGTTAGGCTAGGCTAGGCAAGGATAGGATAGGATAGGATATGCTAGGTTATGTTAGGCTAGGATAGGTTATGTTAGGCTAGGCTAGGCTAGGTTAGGCTAGGGTAGGGTAGGCTAGGCTAGGTTAGGTTACGTTAGGATAGGTTAGGTTAGGTTAGGGTAGGGTAGGGTAGGGTAGGATAGGATAGGATAGGATAGGTTACTTTAGGGTAGGATAGGTTAGGCTAGGCTAGGCTAGGCTAGGCTAGGTTAGGCTAGGGTATGGTAGGGTAGGTTAGGTTAAGCTAGGCTAGGCTAGGTTAGGTTAGGTTAAGATAGGCTAGGTTAGGTTAGGCTAGGCTAGGGTACGGTAGGCCATGATAGGAAAGGCTAGGCTAGGGTAAGCTAGGGTAGGCTAGGATAGGTGAGACTAGGTTAGGTTAGGCTAGAGTATGCTAGGTTATACTATATTATTGTAGGTTAGGTTAGGCTAGGCCACGATAGGTTAGGTTAGTATAGGCTAGCTTAGGATAGGTTACGCTAGGCTAGGATTTAGGCTAGGTTAGGCTAGTTTAGGCTAGGCTATAATAGGCTAGGATATGGTAGGGTAGGGTAGGGTAGGTTAGGCTAGAGTAGGCTAGGTTAGACTAGGTTAGGTAGGCTAGGCTAGAGTAGGCTAGGTTAGACTAGGTCAAGGTAAGCTAGGCTAGGTTTGGTTAGGTTACAATAGGCTAGGTTAGGTTAAGCTAGGCTAGGTTAGCTTACACTAGGCTAGCATAGGCTAGTGTAGGGTAGGGTAGGTTGGGTTAGGTTAGGTTAAGCTAGGTTAAGCTAGGCAAGGGTAAGCTAGGCTAGATTAGGTCAGGCTAGGCTAGGCTAGGCTAGGCTAGGTTAGGGTAGGGTAGGGTAAGGTAGGGTAAGATAGGGTAGGTTAGGTTATGTTAGGTTAGGATTGGCTAGGCTTGGCTATGCTAGGCTAGGTTAGGTTAGGCTAGGCTAGGCTAGGCTAGGCGAGGCTAGGCTAGGCTAGGAAAATATAGGTTAGGTTAGGAGAGTCTAGGCTAGGATAGGATAGGATCGACTAGAGTAAGTTAGGTTAGACTAGGAAATTGTATGCTAGGTTAGATAGGTGAGGCTAGGCGAGTCAAGCGTAGGTTAGTCAAGTATAGGCTAGCTTAGGCTAGTCTAAAGTAGGCTAGGCTAGGATAGGCTAGAATAAGTTAGGCTAGGCTAGGATTGGCTAGAGCAAGCTATGTTAGACTAGGTTATTCCCGGCTAGGTTAAACTAGGCAAGAGTAGGCAACGCTAGGCTAGGTTAGTCTAGGTTAAGTAAGCTAAGTAGGCTAATTAGGCTAGGTTACACTAGGCTAAGTAGGCTAATTAGGCTATGTGGCTAGGCTAAGTAGGCGAAGTAGGAAACCTTAGGCTAGGTAAGGTTAGGTTAGGTTAGGCTATGTAGGCTATGTTAGTTTATGTAGGTTAGGATAACCTAGGATAGGGTAGGCTAGGCTGGGTTAGTTTAGGTTTAGCGAGCGTACACTAGGCTAGGCTAGGCTAGTCTCGGTAAGGTAGGGCTAGGTTAGGTTAATCTAGGTGACGTCGAGGTAGGTTAAGTTAGGCTAGTTTAGGTTAGGCTAGGTTAGTAGGATATGCTAGGCTGCGTAAGGTTCGGTTAGGCTAGGTTAGGTTAGGCTAGGTTAGGCTAGGCTAGGCTAGGCCGGATTAGGTTAGGGTAGTTTAGGTTAGGGTAGGGTAGGGTAGGGAAGGTTAGGTTAGGCTAGTCTAGACTAGGCTATGTTAGGCTAGGATAGGATAGCCTAGTTTATTCTAGTCTAGGATAGTCAAGGCTAGGGTAGGTTATTCTACGGTAGGTTAGGCTAGGTTAGGCTAGGCTAGGTTGGGGTAGTGTAGGCTAGGCTATGCTATGCTATGCTAGGATACATTGGGGTAGGCTAGGCCGGGAGTAGGCTAAGTTATGCTAGTTTAGGATAGGTTACGTTAGTAGTATAGGCTAGGCTACATAAGTTTGGGTTAGGCTAGGTTAGGCTACGCTACGCTAGGCTAGGCCAGTTTAGGTTAGGGTAGTTTAGGTTAGGGTAGGGTAGGGTAGGTTAGGTTAGGTTAGGTTAGGCTAGTCTAGACTAGGGTAGGGTAGGCTAGGATAGGATAGGCTAAGATATTCTAGGCTAGGATAGTCGAGGATAGGGTAGGTTAGTCTACGGTATGTTACGCTAGGTTAGGCTAGACTAGGTTAGGCAAGGCTAGGTTGCAGTAGTGTAGGCTAGGCTACGCTACGCTATGCTATGCTATGCTAGGATACATTGGGTTAGGCTAGGATAGGTTAACTTAGGTTAGACTAGGTTAGGTTAGGCAAGGTTAGGTTAGGCTAGCTAAGGTTAAGCTAGCAAAGGTTACGCTAACAAACTTTATGATAGGCTAGGCTAGTTTAGGCTAGGCTAGGTTAGGCTAGGCTAGGTTAGGCTAGGTTAGGTTATGCAAGGATAGGTTGGGTTAGGCTAGGTTAGCTTATGCTAGGCTAGATTATCCTAGGTTGGGCTAAGATAGGCTACTCAAGGCAAGGTGAGGTTTCACAAGGCAAGGCGAGGATACCCAAGGCAATGCTAGGTTAAGTTTGGGTAGGTTAGGCTAGGCTAGGCAAGGACATGTTAGGCTAGGATAGGTTATGCTAGGTTAGGCTAGGTTAGGTTAAGATAGGTTAGGCTAGGTCAGGTTAGGCTAGGATAGGTATGGTTAGGCTAGGAAAAGCTATGTTAGGTTAGTCTAGGGTAGGCTAGGTAAGGCTAGGCTAGGTAAGGATAGGCTAGGTAAGGCTAGGATATGTTAGGCTATGCTAGGATACTTAAGGCTAGGATACGTTAGGCTAGGTAATGCTAGGTTAGGCTAGGCTAGGGAAGGTTATGTTAGGTTAGTCTAGCGTAGGCTAGGAAAGGTTATGTTAGGTTAGTCTAGGGTAGGCTAGGTAAAGCTAGGCTAGGTAAGGGTAGGATAGGTTAGGCTAGGCTACGATAGGTAAGGCTAGGATACGTTAGGCTAGGTTGGGATAGGTAATTCTAGGTTAGGTTAGGTTTGGTTAAGCTATGTTAGGCAATGATAGATTAGGCTAGGCTAGGTTAAGTTATGCTTGGTTAAGCTAGGTTAGTCTGGGCTAGGCAAGGTAAGTCTAGGATAAGAAAGGTTAGTCTAGGCTACGCTAGGCTAGGCTAGGTTACAGAAGGTTAGTCTAGGCAAGGCTAGGTTAGGTTAGGTTAGGCTAGGTTATGCTACGCTAGGTTAGGCTAGGTTACTCTAGCATAGTTTAGGCTAGGGTCTATACGCTATGTTGGAGTAAGATAGGTTTGGGTAGGCTAGGCTGGGATAGGTTTGGATAGGCTAGGATGGCCTGGGTTTGGATAGGCTAGGATGGCCTAGGTTTGGATAAGCTAGGCTAGGATAGACCAGGCTAGGATAGGATAGGGTAGGCTAGGCCAGGGTAGGCTAGGGTAGGCTAGGCTATGATAGGATAGGTTAGGCTAGGTTAGGTTAGTCTCAATTATGCTAGGCTAGGTTAGGCTACGTTATGGTAGACTCGATTAGGCTAGGCTACGTTAGAATTGGTTAGCCTACGTTGGGATAGGCTAGGCTAGGTTAGGTTAGTTTAGGTTAGGTTAGGTTAGGTTAGGCATGCTTAGGCTAGGCTAGCTAAGGTTAGGCTAGCAAACGTTATGATAGGCTAGGCTAGTTTAAGCTAGGCTAGGTTAGGCTAGGTTAGGTTATGCTAGGATAGGTTGGGTTACACTAGGTTAGCTTATTTTAGGCTAGGCTAGGTTAGCCTAGGTTAGCCTAGGTTGGGCTAGCCTAGGCTATGTAAGGCTAGGCGAGGTTACAGAAGGCAAGGCTAGGTTAATTTTGGGTAGGTTAGGCTAGGGGAGGCAAGAATATGTTAGGCTAGGATAGGTTATGCTAGGTTAGGCTAGGATAGGTATGGTTAGGCTAGGAAAGGTTATGTTAGGTGAGTCTAGGGTAGGCTAGGTAAGGCTGGTCTAGCTAACCCTAGGATAGGTTAGGCTAGGATGAGGTAAGATAGGCTAGGCTAGGTAAGGCTAGGTTAGGTTAGGCTAGAGAAGCTTAGGTTAGGTTCGGTTAGGCTAGGTTAGGCAATGATAGGTTAGGCTAGGCTAGGTTAAGTTATACTAGATTAATCTAGGCTAGTCTATGTTAGGCAAGGTAAGGCTACGCTAAGCAAGGTTAGTCTAGGCTAGGCTAGGCTAGGCTTGGCTAGGTTACGCTATGCTAGGCTAGGTTAGGGAAGGCTAGGCTAGGAAATGCTAGGTTAGGTTAGGTTAGGCTAGCCTAAGTTAGGCTAGGTTATGCTAGGCTAGGTTAGGCTTGGTTAGGTTAGGATAGGCTAGGTTAGGCTAGGCTTTGTAGGCTATGTTGGACTAGGATAGGTTTGGATATGCTAGGCTGGGCTACGTTTGGATAGGCTTGGCCATGCTAGGTTTTGATAAGTTGGACTAGGATAAGCTAGCATAGGCTAGGTTAGGCTAGGATAGGTTAGTCTAGGTTAGTTTAGGCTTTGCTAGGGTAGGATAGGTTAGGCTTGGTTAGGCTTGGATAGGTTAGGCTAGGTTAGGTTATGTTAGGTTAGGCTAGGCTAGGTTAGGTTAGTTTTGTTTTGGTTCAGTTAAGTTAGGCTAGGCTAGGCTAGGGTAAACTAGGTTAGGCTAGGCAAGGAAAGGTTAGGTTAGGCTATCCTAGGCAAGGCCAGGCTAGGCTAGCCTAGCCTAGGTTAGGTTAGGCTAGCCTATGTTAGGTTAGGTTAGGTTAGGTTATCCAATGTTAGGTTAGGTTAGGCTAGGTTCGGTTAGGTTAGTTTAGGCTAGGTTAGGCAAGGCTAGGTTAGGCTAGGTTAGGTAAGGTTAGGTTAGAATAGGTTAGGTTAAGCTAGGGTAGACTAGGATAGGCTAGGAAAGGCTAGGTTTGCCTAGGGTAGCCCAGGGTATGTTAGGTTCGGTTAGTATAGGTTAGGCTAGACTCGGTTAGGTTAGGTTAGGCTAGGTTAGGCTAGGTGAGACTAAGGTAGGCCAAGTTAGGTTAGGCTAGGCAAGGCTATGTTAGGCTAGTCTATAGGAGGCTAGGCTAGGCTAGTATAGGTTAGCCTAGGCTAGGGTGGGCTAGGTTAGGTTAAGCTAGGCTAGGCTAGGATAGGTTAGGCTAGGCTAGGAAAGTGTAGGATAAGTTACACTAGGTGGTTGTAGTCTAGGCTTGACTAGGTTATGATAGGCTAGGGTAGGCCAGGCTAGGCTAGGCTATGCTAGGTTAGGCTAGGCTAGGTTAAGCTAGGCTAGGTTAGGCAACGCTAGGCTAGGCTAGGCTAGAATAGTCTAGACTAGAATATTTTAGGATGGAGTAGGCTAGGATAGAGTACGTATGGCTAGGCTACGTTAGGCTAAGCTAGGATAGAGTAGACAAGGATATAGTAGACTAGGATAGAGTAGACTAGGCTAGGTTAGGATAGGGTGAGATAGAGGCTAGAATAGGCTAGAGTCGACAATGTTAGGATAGACTATGCTAGGATAGAATAGGTATGGCTAGGCCAGGTTAGGCTCGGCTAGGCTAGAGTAGAATAGGTCAATCTATGATAGGGTCAACTGGAGTAGGTTATGTTAGGCTAGAGTAGGCTATGCTAGGTTATGCAAGAGTAGGCTAGACTAGAGTATTTTTGAATAGAGTTGTTTAGGATAGAGTAGGCTAAGCTAGAGTAAGCTAAACTAGACTAGCATAGAGTGGGGTACGGTAGTTTAGACTAGAGTATGCTCAATTAAAGAAGGGTAGGCTATCGTAGCAAAGAGTAAGCTAGCTTAATCAATAGTAAACTGTAGGCTAAGTAGGCTAACCTAAATTAGACGAAGCTAGGCTAACCATGAGTAGGCTAACCTAAATTGACAGAAATCTAGGCTAGAGAACACTAGGCTAAACTAGAGAAGGCTAGGGTAGACTATAGTAGGCTAGGTTATGCTAGGCTAGTGTAGGCTAGTGTAGGCTAGGCTAGGCTAGGCTAGAGCATGTTTGGCTAGAAAAGAGTCACCAAGGCTAGGAAATAGTAGGCTAGGTTAGGATCTAGAAGGCTAGGCTAGGTTAGAGTAGGCTTGGTTATGATAGGTTAGTCTAGGCTAGGATAGAGTAGGCTAGTCTACACCATGAGATGTTAGGATAACCTAGAGTAGACTATGCTAGGTTAGGCTGGAGTAGTCCACGCTAGATGAATATAGGCTAGGGTAAGCTAGGTTTGGTTTCTTGGAGGAGATAAAGGCATGTCAAAAGGACAAGATATAGATGTCATTTCCACATATTATTCTTGCAATTTGAAGATGAATACGCTAACCTAAAAATCATATAAAAAATCTAAAACACTTGTAGAAACTATAGAAATACCCATGAAAGGAAACGATTACCTGAAGGGGAGTGTGAGTGATGGTAAATGTATATGGTAATAAAGAAGTATGAAGGGAATTCTTATATTCGCTATGAGAATTCCTCCTTATTAACCTGCATAGCAACATGTCACATCCCAATATAATTCAAAAGGAATATAAATTATTTAAAGTAAATACCACTTGCAAGAGTTAATTTTTTTATTGAATAAAAGATATTTTGTTTCGAGTCAAAAGTTACAACTATTATTTTTTTTCCAAACCCTTTCCTTCATTACCAAGACATATAAATTTTTTATTTGAGCAATATTATAAGCACTTCCAATAATAATATTTCATTTTTCCTCCATTTATCTTGATATATTATGTTCTTAAGGTATCATAGTTTATTCCCCTACAATAGGCTATGTATATTTCTTTTTATTTCACTAAAAAAAGTTTCTAACTTTTGTAACTTTGTCTTCATGACAGTTTCCGTAGTTCTCGCAAGATATGTAAACCTCTATAGCACATACAATAACACACATTGACCCTTTTGATGCTCACCATAATATCTGCATACATATTGAATTTAAGATTTTGATTTTCTAACTATGGTCGATATTCATAATGAAAATGTGGTCATTTGATTTAATTGTATTTATTACTATGAAGCATAGTTAAGATAAAAACAAAGATCGAAGATAAAAATAGTCCAATCCATACATCAAAATGCATCCATCATGCAAAATAGTCCTCCAAGGAAAAATTTAAAGTTCTCTAGAGATAGAGAGATCCCAAGTCAAGTGATGATACAAATGAATCCAACTAAATTCTATTTATACATTGATTAGGAGTTGATAGAATTAGCTTATGGGCCTACATTAGCCCATAAACATAAAATAATATGCAAGTAAGCCTAAATTTTGGTGAAAATCCGACCACGCTATCAGCTCATACATGGAATAATAAGCCTCACAAGAGATCAACTTATGTCGTAGGGCCTTCTAGAAGGCATACTTGGGTCCATGAGTGCCATAATGATGCATGGGACCCATCAAAAGTGTTGGAAAGGGTGATTGAGCCCTAGTTGTATTCCTTGTTTCAGTGTGATTGTAAAGGGTCAAGATCCATGTTACATGAGCTCTAGCTTGCTGTATTGTAGTTTGTAATATAATGAAGAAGGGTTTGAAAATGGGAAAATTATCATGTGCACTAGTTGATTCCTTGCTTTATGTAAATTTCATTGTGCATTAAAGAAGAGTGTTCTGGCACTTGAGTGTGTTTTTATTAAATATTCTAAGACAAAACCCAGATTCTCATGTGTCGTGGAAATTGAAAATATGCATTTTTCACCTAAAAGCTACCTATAACTCATCTTATGCTACTCATGTCCAATTTCAACTCATCCAACTTAACAAGTTACCAAGACAAGGCTCACATCCAACTGTGGGAGTAAAATAAATTAGCAACAGAGTTTACATCTTAACATCCCATATCGCATAGCGCGTCTTAGAATCCCTTGGCATTATCTGTCATGTGTTAGCATCCCCTCCATTCCTTGCCATGATTTCACACTCCCTAGCACACACTAACACTCCATGACATGTCCTAGCACTCTAGCATACATTGGAATTTACTAGCATATAACCTTGCTACTCCCTCCTTATCACACTTGAAACTCATTGACAGTCCCTATCACACATCCTTATTCGTTCATTTTCATGCATTTTGAACTAGTTCTCCCTTGTGTTTCCATGGCACTCCCTAGCATGCATTGACGCAACCTAGCACTTGGCACATCCTAGCATGTCACCCTCGCACTCTAGAATTCCTTGGCACTACCTAGCATACCTTTAAAATCCCTCCTTAGCACACCTAGAACTCATTGATACTCATTGTTACACACTCTTATTCATTCACTTCCATGCGTTTGAGACAAGTGCTCCCTTATTTTTTTGAGCCACTCCCAAACACTCCACTCTAGCAAGCATTGGCACACCATGGAACCTAGCACATATTTTCATGTGTTCCCTGGCCTCTAGCATGCCTTAACACTTCCTAACATTACTTGATGTCACTCCCTCCTTAGCACACCTGAAAGTCACTGACACTTCTGTTGGGTCATAAACGTGACTGTTATAGCCAATTTTGATGCTTCTCATTCAATTGATGCTTCTTTGATAGTATATGCAAGTGATATCAAAGAACCCCTACTCTATATTACCATAAAGAGGACTATCTAATTCTCAAAGCTCAATCAATTCAAAGGGAAATGGAATTGTAAAATTATGTTTAACTATTCTGTCTAAGTGCAGAAAAGAGCAACCTATGATTGAACAACACACAAATGAATTGAACAACAGTCCTACGGAATTGAACAACAACTTCAATAAATTGAATAGTAATTTCTTATCTAATTTTGCAATGGAATTCTCTTTTTAACTTAAATAGATGACATCTCTCTGAATCAATTAACAACTAGATGCCTTACATTACTGATGGAAAGATCCAACTCTTAGCTATTTACATAATTGAACAACAGTCATGCTAAAACAAATGAAACGAGTATAAAAGCATTGGGAAATGATGAAAGCATCTAAAAACTATGAAAGCATTCATTGTAAACAAGGAAACATGAATAATGAACTACTATAATGAAAGAGAAAGTTGTAGTATATTATGTTCAAAATTCAACCAATTAAATGATATCTCATAAAATGTATTTGATGACTGAAACGTAAATTTTGTAATTGAATGTATAGCATAGAGATTAGCAGAAAAATTCCCAGGCTGGGCCTAAACCACCAGAAGTCTACCGCTACGGAAAACTCATAAATTGACTATAAAAATTCCAAGACCTTTATTAAGCTGAAAGTTAATACATTGATATAATTGGACAATCCTGTCCTGATACATCTATTATAGAATAAAGTCTCTATTTTGATCTGTCTATATTGTTCGTTTTTGGCCTTTTCAAGGCGATTACAACAGTGGTAACGGTATTTTCCATACGAGATTTTGCTGCTTGTGGATGTTGTTTGAGTTCTTCAGACATGGAGGTGCCTTTCCCTCTTCCGCCTGTCCATGGTAGTCCTCATGGTTCCGTTAGTCTCTATCTGTCAACTATCTTCTGGTCATCATTGATTCAACTAGTTATTTCCCCGTAAATAAAGATATAACAAGTCAATTTCCCGTTGTAAAACATCCCTTTTACTGTTAGTTCAATTTTTCCTGATTTTACATTAATCTTCCTTTCCTTTACTGTTAAGATGAGGAAAAATTCGTAAAGGTGGATAAAAAATTTTGGTAAAGGAAGGGTGAAAATGTACCAAAAGAGAGGAAAGCCTGGAACTAAATATCTTCTATAAAGGGGCTAGGATTACTGTCCCTATCCTCCTCTAAGAAGAATTTGTGCATGTATAGTTCACAAAAGAGGTATTGGACCTACTCATTTTTATCATTGCAACAATGGACAAATTCCTCTATGGTTTTAAAAGTCACGGGCTTCCCTGCCCAGACGGCCTTGATCTTCAGTAACAGCTACCGTTCTACTAGAAATAGGGCATAGTTGGTGGCTAGTGCCCTACATGTTAGCACATCATAGTACAGAGAGCAAACCATAGTGGCTTGCTTCTTAGCTTGTCCCACCTGATCCTCTGCTTTCTTTACCTTCAATTTTTCTTCTCTGAGTTGAGAAAATGTCTCATGCTCTATTGCAGAAAGGTCTATGAATTTCTTTAATAGTGCCTAATACTCTTGTGTGGGCACTACTTCCTTTCTGCATTGTGTTAAATCATGTTGTGTTCGAATTAATTCATTATGCAATTTTTGATTGGCAGCCTTTTCTACCAGAAGAGCGTAGGCAGGGGCTTCCACCGTTTGGGTTCCCTTTTCTTCTCTAAATTCCAGCCTAGTTTGCACAAAGGCTTCAATAGTGTCCACTAGGTCTATCTGTACCTCAATCTCAGCAGTAGTTTCTAAGTCAGTCTGTACCTCAACCTCAACAGTGTCTATCAAATTGGTGACAAGCTTTGTTTGGGGTTCTGTGGTAACTAATTCTTTCTTAGGCTTTAGAACCTTGATTACTTCCTTCAGTTGTTTCCTCAAATGTTTTATCATTTTCCTTAACCTTTTGCAAGTTCTTGTCATTTTCTTCAACTTATTTTCAGCAAAATTCTCTTCTGGCCTGGTTTTGGCAGGGGATGGAGGAGCAGCAACCTTGTTTTCAGGAATGGTGGTGCCAGTTTCAAGGTTTTCTGTGATGATATTTTCTACTTGTACTCCAGAGCTTAATTTTGCATTAATTTTCCATGCTTGCATTTTGTTCTAAGGGGATGGTTTCTCCTGACTGATTTTCAGATTCTGCTACACCTTCTACCTGCTCTTCCCTATTCACCCCATCACTCTTGGGAGCAGACAAGCCCCTAAAACCTTGTGATTCATCTTGGTGAGGTAATATCTAACTACGGCCAGAGCTTCTGGCGGTGGAAGATTGGTTTAACAGTTCCTCTCATTCCTCAGCTATTCAGATGGGCTTCTAGTTTCACAGGATGCCCTCATTTTCTCTATAAATCGATCCATATCTTTCTGATAGTCTTATAATGGTATGTTTTGAGGGCTTCAAGGTGGTGAATGGGATGGCCCTGCCTCCTCTGACGTTTCCAAGGTTTCTTGTTGTAATTTCAGTCTTTTGGACCGTGTTCACTTGCTTGGTTTTGTTTTCGAAGCATGGGTCTTTTTCATTCTTGTTCCTCAAGGTATGTTAATTTTAGGGAGCTCAATTTCGGTCCCGACAGGGATTTCCTCATGTGCATGCACGACATGGTTAACAAATTTGTCCTAGGATATCTGTTGTTTGCCCAATTCATGCATGATAATTAACTTGATTAAACCATGGTGGTTGATGGTTGCTTGGGGGTTTTTAGCCTTTCTCATTCGAAAAATAGTGTCATGGACAGAATTTAAGCAAGAAGGCAGATTAACTGAAATCTTTTTTTTAAGAACAACTACCAATTTGAGTTGACAAGGTTTTACCACGTCTTAGCGTCTATCGCATGTGATTAATATTTAGATGAATGCTACCAATTCCTGCCACGATTGTTGTAGAGATGTAGGTTTAATCCCCTTTCGTTTATGTTCCAATGGTTCTCCTGGATCCTGGTACACTGTGATTGCCTCTCATAGAAGAAGGTGCTTTTTGGTCAATATTTCTCCCTTTTCTGGCATTCCAGAAACTTCAGCAATGATATCCTATGTGACCGGTATAATCCTTCCATTGAGTCTGGTATGTCCCTCCTGTAGGTTATGCAGGAATTCAATTGCTATCTCTGTGTCAAACCCTTGCAATTTGAGTAAGTATGGAAGCCAACCAGCTTGTTGGAGAATGGTGTGAGTTGCGTCTGAGATTGGTAAGGTCGTAGGTTCATTTCGGAGAGAGTTCCCTCCCATGGCTAATGTGTTCTATTGAGCTAATTTCTCCTTCTGTCTATGTTTCCTTTCGGCCCTATCGGTTAGAATAAACACTTCATACAAGAGAAAAATAAATTGCAGCCTTCTGTCATAAATGTAGGTAACTTCATATCGTAATTGCAATGATCTTTTGGTCTTATCAGTGTATCCAACAAAATTTTTGCAGGGAATTCACATGCTTAATATTGATGGATATTTACACCCCCTCTCTCGAAATAAGGGCATCCACGTCCTTAAGTACAAGAGATATTTAATCAATCTTGAATGCATATGTGGGAAAATGTCAGGGATCAGTAATCACAGTCTGTACACGATAACGATGTACGTGGCCTTGGAGCTCAATAAAAGAGGAGTGATTGTAACAATTATGAACGCATGCGGTTTTAAAGGTTAGAATTGGAATTTATCATAAGTGTATCTCATGCAGAAGTGACCGAAGATGGGAAGAAAGAAATACAACAATTATTATGATAGGATGTCCTTATTTAATGGTATGGTGTGATGGAAGCATGACTATGATAGATAATGATTGGTGCTGTCATCCCAGAATTCAAGCATGAAATAATAGTTCATTTATAGCTACTTATGCATTCAAATAGTATTATCACTAATTTGAGTAGTTGATCTATCTTGGAAATGGATGGAAATAAGAGATAAGGTATATGTAAGAGTAATTGGCTATCGTTATAATATACTCTCAAACCAAAAACAGAGCCACTGCTGCTAGCTAGCATTCATAGCATCGACAGGGTTTCTATTTTAACCCGAAAAATGAGCCAGAATCCTTTATGTAAAAGTAGTTATTTTTCCAATTTTATGGAGAGATCACCGTGCTGGTTTGGTGGCCAGATAGTCAAGGCGCCACTCACTAGAATTCTAATAGAGTGATCAGGCCGGCTCGTGATGAGACCTCCTGTCCTTGATGCAATTGAGAAGGTCATTACACTGGTGTGTTGGCCATTCTGGGCATGTGACCTGCTAAATCCTTATGATCATGGTAGGTTGGCTCGTGATGAGTCCCCCTATTCTCTCTTAACAATTTTCATATAGACATAGTACTTATTTTTTTTAAAAGTAGGCATTTCGTTTTGTTTTATGAAGAGACCACTGTGCTGGTGTCGTAGCTAGATAGTCACAGTGCCATTCACTGGGATTGTAACAGAGTGATCAGGCCGGCTCGTGATGAGACCTCTTGTCCTTCAAGTAGTTAAGAAGGTCATTACCCTGGTGTGTTGGCCATTGTGGGCATGTCACCTGCTAAACCCTTATGATCATGGTAGGCTGGCTCATGATGAGACCCCCTATTCTCTTTTAAAAAATTTCGTGCAAGCATAATATTTATTATTTATACATGAAGGGAGGCTCATTAACTCCTTAAGAGTTAGGGATGGTGTGTGAAGTAAAATAAAGAATGAAAATACAATTAATACTCCTTATTCCTAAATATTTATGTCAAAGGGAAATACTACTCGAGAGTGTAGAAAGATATACCATTATAAGACTATGTATCGTGTAATAACATGATTAAATAGGAGATGTCTTAGCCGTCCATTGCATAGATGTACCATGTCAGCTTCCGAAGTAGAGATTTCCATTAAATTTTCAAAGGATCATCATATTAGTAATATTGCTACATTTTTCCTCTTCAGGTGCCAATTCCGACTCAAAGATGTGTTTTACAACTACGGTGTGGGACAAGGAGAGGTTTTTGTGAGGAGAGATCATCAAAAAAAAGAAAGAAGAATGATGCTTAAAGAGGGAAAAAATCAGTTGTTCTATATGATTAAATAGCAAAGTAAACCACAAAAAAACACGACTGTTCAATCCGATTGAACAGCAGTTGTTCAATTGGATTAAATAGCAGTCGTTCAAATATTTTAACAACAGCCATAAAAATGCAAAACACGGTTGTCCAGTCTGATTGAACAGCAAGTGTTCAATTGGATTGAACAACAACCGTTCAAATATTTGAACACCAATGAATAAAAACACAAAAACATAGCTGGTAAACCCGATTGAATAGTAGTTGTTCTATGGGATTGAACATCAGGCATTCAAAGATTTTAACTACAAAGAAAAAACACAAAAACACGGTTTTTCAACCTGATTGAAAAAAAACTGTTCAATGGCACTTAACAATAGTCGTTCAAAGATTTGAAAAACAGAGAAATAAATCGCAAAATCACGGTTGTTCAATCCGATTGGACAACAACTGTTCAATGGGATTGAAAAGTAGTTGTTCTAATATTTGAACAACAAAGAGAAAAAAAAACAAGGGGTGATGAGGGAAAATGACACCATTGTGAATATGAAGAATGTACAATAGAATAATAAAAAAATTGCAGGAAAATTATATACAATATTTACAAAAGGAAACAAAAGGCTCTTATGTATTTAAAGTTGTGGGGTTATCACCCCCTTATGCTAGAACTTGGATAATAGGATCATTGCGTACCTGATGGCAGAAAGTCTCCTTTGTAAGAGGTTTGTGATAGAGGCACACTCTGTGCCTGTTGACTCGAAATGTAGAACCGGGCCCATCTATGGCGGTCAAGGTGAGGGTACCATTGTTGTGTACTTCTTGAACTTCGTATGGACTGAGCCACCTTGTTTGCAACTTCCTTAGAAAATATTGAATATGGAGTCATAGCGAAGTGCCCAATCTCCTTTTTGGAATGTCTTCTTTTTGATGAGGTTGTCATGCTACTTAGCTCGTTGTTGTTGTATGATTTCTGTGCGTTGCAGACCCAGTAGTCGTATTTCATCTAGCTCATTTATTTGTTGGAGTCTTTTAATCTAAGCCTCCATCAAGTCCAACCCTACCTCCTATGTTGTCCTTAAGGTCTTTATCTCGAATTCAATAGGAAAAATAGGCTCTCTTCCAAAGACCAGATGATACAGATAATATCCTATGGTGTTTCGCCACATTGCGCGGTAAGCCCGGAAGGCCTCTAGTAGTCTAGTGGCCCAGTCCTGGTGATGTGTTGATACTGTTTTAGTAAGAATTTCCTCAAGGACTTTGTTGGTACTTTCAACCTGCCTGTTTTCCTGTAGGTGGTAAGGAGACGTGACTCTATGGATGATATGGTGATTCTTTAGGGTGGCTGTAATTTTATTACCCACAAATTGTGCCCCGCCATCGGTTATCACTTCTCGTAGTAAACAATATCTCACAAATAGCTCAAAAAGGAATTTAATTACAGATTATTTCGTGGCTCTTGATAAGGCCACTTTTTATACCCACTTTGTTACATAATCTATGGCAACTAGTATGCATATTTTATGGTTCGGTGGTGGGTTGAATGGTCAAACAAAATCCAGTGCCCATCGTTCAAATGGTTCTACTACCAATTGTGGTTGAAGTGGCATTTCATCTCTTGTCACCACCATCAACTCTTGAATTTATCAATGATTTAAAACTCTCATCTCTTCATATTCTCAAATATATAAATAAAAAATCCCTTTAACCTACTATATTTTTTTATCCCGCGAGATAATCACCAAATAAGTTGTAATGACCTATTGTGTCTTCTCTTTTCCAAATTTTAACAACATAAACTTATAGTTCTCAAGTATCATAATAAGATATATTCTCTTTAAAACGTTGACTATATATACATATATTCATTATCTTCCATATTGCACTCCCCTGAGAATTGTTGAAAATTCTACCATTACAAGCATGATGAAAATTACCTTTAAAATATTCATACAAACATTAAATTATGAATAATTATTGACTAATATATAGGTTATTGCTGAGGAAAAAAAAAGAGGAAGCTAATTTTTGTTAAAGTTGAAAGATAAGTTCTTTAGCAAAAAAGGAAAGAGCAAGAAAACATAAGGTTGGAAGAACTATAAAAACCTAGAGAAATGGTTGAGGGCAAAAGAAGAGAAGAGGTGCAAGTAAATATAGCTATGGAAGAATAATTACCAAAGAGGTCAATCCTAGAGTGAAGGTAGAAATGTTAATGAAGAGTAGAATCTGAAAAGAAAGCCAATTTTTATGCAGAAGATAAGAAGAAAATAATGCAAGAGATTGAATCCAAGAAGAAACAAGCAACAAGGAATAAATGCGAGGAAAACGTTGAAACTAACATCAAGATATTTGAAGTGGAGAAAGATAGGAGAAAAGAAGAAAAACAAGGAGCTGGAGTTGAAATAGAAAAAATAAAGCAATAGGAACTAGCTAAAAGAGAACTTGAAGATAATGTTGAAGAGTAGAGGAGAATAGGAGAAAAATCGGGATGAAAAAAAAGTTTATGAGACAAGAAAAAAATGAAAATAATTGGCACAAAATACCAATGCCAATGAGTTCAATATGTACGAACAACATTCTGCATAAATGAAATAAGTCATCACTACTCAAACCTTCGCTAATAAATTGGGGTGTAAGCATGGTTGTAGGTAGTGATGATTTTAATCCAAAACTAGTTGAAAAAGTTATAAATTTGCAGTTATTTATATTTGATAAGTAGATAAGTATATGAAGCAAAGTAATAAGGTAGAGGCACAAATCTATGAGAATTTCCTTGGAATTATGAGACCATGGTGATGATTTTTTTTTTAATTTTTATTTATTGCTAGTTTACTCTATCAAAAGCTGGTGTCCATAAGACTATTGACATTGGGAAGAATATAAATTATTATGAGAGAAAAATCATTGTGCTAAAACATTAGCTCACTAGTATAAATCTAGCAAATGTCAAACTTTTGATTTTATCAATTTTGTTTTCAGGGTGCAAATGAAATTAAACACTAAACAAAAATAATTTTATGATATATTACAACAACTACAAGTCCAAGACGACAATATTGTTGATGTCATGACCCATATCCAAGCATGGGAACTTGTCTATCAACTAACTTTGTTACATTTTGAAAAAGTTAAATATTGGTAGTCCTCCCTAGAAAAAAATCTCCCATGAAGCCTCTATTTTCACTTCCAATAAAGACAATATTTACCTAAACTCTTAAGCTCTTTCTCTTTAACATATTTTTGAAAACTCTCATTACTCATCAATATTTATCAATATTTATAAAACCTATACCAAAAACTAAAATATATTTATTTCTATTAACAATTTTTATATATTTTGATTTTTCTTATATTTATATTTATTTCTATATTACCTATTTTTATATTTTTTTTCTTATATTTATATTTATTTCCATTTTACTAATAATTTTTTATAATTATTTTGTTACAATTTTATAAATAATTATTCTTATACAACTATACATTGCAATGCATTAAATAACATGTCACTCAACATCCATACCTATCGACTAAGAAATGACAAATGACCATTTTAATAATATATTTTTATAATTTGTAACATCATTTTTAAAATTATATTAGTTTAAATAAATATATATATACATGATATTATTGGCAGTAACTTGAACGATCATAAAAAAAAACGGGAAAACAAATCATTTTACTAATCACTTTAGTTGCACTACACTCATACGATATTAGGTTTAATATATATAAGGTTTATAATGTTAAGGTTTTTATGTATCATGGTTTATAATATTAGGGCTTATGTTTTATATATTAGCATTTAATATTAGGTTTTATAATATTAGCTTTAAAATATTGGGTTTTAATACATATTTATTTTATTAATGATAAGTAAAATCTTGTACTGAATGCAAAACACAATTTTATTCTTAATGCAAGTTCCATATTATGCTATCCACTTACAGCGTTTCTTTAAGCGAAGAAGATGGCGTAGAGAATAGCAACACCAGTGGAACAAAGCTGTGAGATCATAATTGCCAGACGAGAACATATTTGGTGGTAACAAATAATAATTTTTCTTTTTTAATAATAATAGCTTTAAAAAAATATATATACGCAGAGGCTCGTGTTGAGAATGCAAATTCAAATTTAAAGTTTAAGGACCATTCTCAGGGCTCTAATAATTAACCCAGAAATCTCAACGAACAAAGGAGCGCTGGTAGTTGTTTTATTGTTACATTTTAGATGTTTTTTGTTTTCTAATTCCAGAGGCAAAAATTCTTTCATCTATGTATGTTTGGTGTTATAGTAAAATCACATTTATTGATTTTTTACAAAGAATCTGGTTTTCAATTTTTATTTCCCTTTGGTATATTGTGTTGATTAAGGTTTTTGATTTTTTTTAATGTTATATATATATATATATATATATATATATATATTGGTAAGATGGTGAAGTGATATTTATAAGAATTACAATTTACTATTTTAATTGCATTTATAACATCAAATATCAATATTATATCAGTAACTTTATATTAACTTAGCAAAAGTCTTGACTTAGTTCCTTGTAGCAATGGTCACTTGCTTTTTGAGTATCTGCAGAAAACAAATCATTTTACTAATCACTTTAGTTTCACTACACTCATACGATATTAGGTTTAATATATATAAGGTTTATAATGTTAAGGTTTTTATGTATCATGGTTTACAATATTACTGCTTATGTTTTATATATTAGCATTTAATATTAGGTTTATAATATTAGCTTTAAAATATTGGGTTTTAATACATATTTATTTTATTAATGATAAGTAAAACCTTGTACTGAATGCAGAACACAATTTTATTCTTAATGCAAGTTCCATATTATGCTATCCACTTACGGCGTTTCCTTTGCAACATCTGGTGCAATTGCTAGTTTAATACACTATTGAGATTAAAATTGTTACTTTATTATATTATTTACTTTCTAGATTGTTATTTATCAATATATTATTTAGTTGAAATGATCATTTCAACTGATTTCATGTCAAATTAAAATAAATTTTAATTGATTAAATCACAAGAGTTCGGAGATAGTCACAGCCGTCACATGGCTGGTCATTGCATTGTTCGGCAACAATGCAATCGGGCCTTTAATGACATGCTTCACATGACTGAAATGGAAACACTGTACAAAATATGATACATAGCGGCATTTGTTCCTTTGGTTACATTGATGAGGTTTCTGAATTTGATTCTGATGCCATTGCGATGTTGTATTCATAACTCCTGGCTTTTCTTCCAAACTAACAAAATTGAGCAAGCTATGCAGAATACGAATGGATGTTTGGTTTTATTTTCTGAGTTAGCTTATCAACTCCATAATACTCCCCAGACTGTCACATTATGCCCATGAATATGGGCCTCCTCCCCCTTCTACACTCGACTTTGTTGCATCTGAACCCCGCCCCAGATCTCTTTTACAGAAGACAAATGGTATAAGAAAATCGCATATTATCTCATAGATAAATTTGTCCGTGAGCTAAAATGCCAATATAGGAATTGTTTTGATCCTTCGTTATGAACTATCGTTCATTTTCTAATGTTTCTTTCAATTTTCATGACAGACATTAGAGTCTATTACCTTTATTTAATGAATGAATGGATGAAAATAAGTAGCCAACTATGAGGGCTGAGCTTTGGTTCAACGGGAGTGGCCAGTGCCATCTCGATTTTGGAAACCGATTCTCCATGATGCCTTGCAAAGAATTAAGTTGACATGCCCAATACAACATGATAGCTAGTCCATGGCTGAGGAAATCAAAGAGAAAAGGTAGCATTATTGGCAGTAGTTTGTGCGGGACGAAGCCTGAAGTTTTTCTTATTAATGACAACTACATATAGAATAATTACATATAGAATAATTTCATTCCTTGCATGGTGAAAGAAGTATAATAAATATCAATCAGGATTTCGTTTATTTATGTTATTTATTCTCTCTACGGCATGACCCTAAAATTATATGTACTCTGGTTTGTAGAAAACCTACCACTACTATTGGTAATGCATCTCAAACAATCTAATGATATAATTTTGTGCTTTTAAATAAAAATCTTATATTTTGTTTGTGATTACTTTTTTCCGTAGGTTTTTTTTTTTTTTGTACCTTTATTTGTGCTTTCACATAAAAAAAAATCTTATATTTTGTTTATGATTATTTTTTACTTTGCAGCTTTAGTCATTCAAATGCACAAGGGATTATTGCTGAGATCTTTGAAATCCACTTTCCCATGGTTCTAAATATGAAAATAAAGTGCTCATTATCTATGCATTCGTTATTGAATATAAATGAGCTACACGAAACTACTATCTTGAAAATAAATGAGTTACAAGAGGATGTGAATAGTATTCCAAGTATTGATGGATGATCTCACGGGATAAATAGGAAAATGATAATGCATTTTCTCTTTCTTTCTTTTTTTTCTTTCTACTTTTTCTATCTTTTAAGAAATATAAATATGTATATATATGTTATTTTAAAAAATCAAATTGATATTTTTTAACATATTCAATATTGATTTTTATAATTTTCTTGTAATAGTAGATTTAGGTGTAACTTAACTCATGAAATATTTTTCATTTATATGGCTAATACTTTCATTTTTTCCTCATTATATAGAAAAGATATGGTTAACAAAGTGGGAAAGTTTAATTTTGTAGTTTAATTTTCAATTTAATAATTTTTTTTAAAATCAATTTAGAATCTTTTTAATGAAGGGAAATAAATATTTGATCTAGATATAATCCTTGATATTTATATAATATATTATTTAATATTATTTATTATAATTATATAATATTATTAGAAATATTTTTAATAATCATTTCGTTTAGTTTATATATATATATATATATATATATATATATATATAATATTTCGTTTTGTTTTTATTTATATAATTATATGATATTATCATTTATATATGCATAATTTTCTTATGGTGTTATTTTGAGTATTTATAGAAGTATTTCTTTTAATCTTGGCAAGATTACATCTTCAACATGTCCAATATATCATTCTGATCTAGCCGCGGAATTGAATGAGTGACTTACATGTTAGTGTACTCTAGCACTGTGTGGTCCCTCTCTTGATGCCAAGTTCTCCATCTCGTGTACAGGTCATTTTAGTTTAAAACAGGAGGATGGTATTGCTCCTTGGTTTACTTATTTGGTGGGCCCTCTAAATAAGTCACCCCCAAGATGTGGGCCCTCTAAATGAGTCACTCCCCAAGCTTCCAATTCCTCTCCCTTTTGTCTAGCCTCCTTACGCATCCTTTAGGGAATCAACAAAAGCTACCCAATTGTATCAAGGAGTACCTTAACAAAGCATCCCATCATTGTATATCCATGACCCTGTGGATCTTTATCAAAGCATTTTTAATATAAATTTGTTTATATATTTATAAAACTTTTGGTAAGAGTTAGAAAGTCAAGATTTTATATTGGCAATATGTTGTATAATTTCATGTATACAAACAATTTATATTAATCCAAAATTTTATATTAGTAATATCTTTTCTAATTTTACAAAATCTAATTTTTATATTGTTAAAGCATTTTAAATACATGAATGATGAAATTTTTAGATTAAATTTTGTATAATTGTAGTGGAAAATCATACAAGTCTAAGATTTTTGTCGCAAAATTACACACACACACACACAAAACCTTGAAATTATTAATGTAAGCATTGGAGACATATTTATTGATAGAAACATAGAAGAAATAATCTGGAAGGCCTAATCTATATGGTTAGTTTAAGAAGTTTTCCATGCCAAAGCCATATTTGCTAAGAAGGTCATGAGGTCAAATTCACATGGGGGTTTGAGGTTAGGTTTATATGTTTTTTTCTAGTAGAACTTATCCTAGGAACCATTACCAAAATGTGGGTAAGTGCCTAGAGGGATTTTCCAAGGGAATTTTCCATTAAAAAAAATAGTGCCCAAAGGTTTCACTAGATTGATAGATGCTATTGTGTTAAGTCTAGAAATGTATTAGCATTAAATATCATAGTGTAATATAGGGTTACAAGCCTCCCATACATTTATGGTTGATTTACCCTCAATATAAAAAATTCCAAGGAGAATTGGCATGGTACCAATACATTAGTTATTTTATTAAGTGCGTGAGCATGGGGTGACATTATTTCATTTTCTAATGTTTCTTTCAATTTTCATGACAGACATTAGAGTCGATTACCTTTATTTAATGAATGAATGGATGAAAATAAGTAGCCAACTATGAGGGCTGAGCTTTGGTTCAACGGGAGTGGACAGTGCCATCTGCAATTTTGGAAACCGATTCTCCATGATGCCTGGAAAAGAATTACGTTGACATGCGCAATACAACATGATAGCTAGTCCATGGCTGAGGAGATAAAAGAGAAAAGGTCGCATTATTGGCAGTAGTAAGTGTGGGACGAAGCTTGAAGTTTTTCTTATTAATGGCAACTACATATAGAATAATG
Source organism: Pinus albicaulis (assembly GCA_034641835.2). NCBI lineage: Eukaryota > Viridiplantae > Streptophyta > Pinopsida > Pinales > Pinaceae > Pinus > Pinus albicaulis. The sequence goes on along the minus strand of JAXQQM020087220.1, from coordinate 270,805 downwards.
TCATTCCTTGCATGCTGAAAGAATAATAATAAATATCAATTAGGATTTCATGTATTTATGTTATTTATTCTCTCTACAGCATGACCCTAAAATTATATGTACTCTAGTTTGTAGAAAACCTACCACTACTATTGGTAATGCATCTCCAACAATCTAATGATATAATTTTGTGCTTTCAAATAAAAATCTTATATTTTGTTTGTGATTACTTTTTTCCGTAGGTTTTTTTTTAATTTTGTACCTTTATTTGTGCTTTCACATAAAAAAATATCTTATATTTTGTTTGTGATTATTTTTTACTTTGCAGCTTTAGTCATTCAAATGCACAAGGGATTACTGCTGAGATCTTTGGAATCCACTTTCCCATGGTTATAAATATGAAAATAAAGTGCTCATTATCTATGCGTTCGTTATCCAATATAAATGAGTTACACGAAACTACTATCTTGAATATAAATGAGTTACAAGAGGATGTGAATAGTATTCGAAGTATTGATGGATGATCTCACGGGACAAATAGGAAAATGATAACCTTTCGACTTTTTTTATCCTTTAAGAAATATAAATATGTATATATATGTTATTTTAAAAAATCAAATTTATATTTTTTAACATACTCAATATTGATTTTTATAATTTTCTTGTAATAGTAGATTTAGGTGTAACTTAACTCATGAAATATTTTTCATTTATATGGCTAATACTTTCATTTTTTCCTCATTATATAAAAAATATTTCTGAGAGAAAAGTTTTATGGTTAACAAAGTGGGAAAGTTTAATTTTGTAGTTTAATTTTCAATTTAATAATTTTTTTAAAAATCAATTTAGAATATTTTTAATGAAAGGAAATAAATATTTGATCTAGATATAATCCTTGATATTTATATAATATATTATTTAATATTGTTTATTATAATTATATAATATTATTAGAAATATTTTTAATAATCATTTGGTTTAGTTTATATATATAATATTTCATTTTGTTGTTATTTATATAATTATATGTTATTATCATTTATATATGCATAATTTTCTTATGGTGATATTTTGAGTATTTATAGAAGTATTTCTTTTAAGATTGGCAATATTACATCTTCAACATGTTCAATATATCATTCTGATCTAGTGGGAGAATTGAACGAGTGACTTAGATGTTAGTGTACTCTAGCACTGTGTGGTCCCTCTCTTGATGCAAAGTTCTCCATCTCGTGTACAAGTCATTTTAGTTTAAAACAGGAGGATGGTATTGCTCCTTGGTTTACTTATTTGGTGGGCCCCCTAAATAAGTCACCCCCAAGATGTGGGCCCTCTAAATAAGTCACTCCTCAAGCTTCCAATTCCTCTCCCTTTTGTCGAGCCTCCTTACGCATCTTTTAGGGAATCAACAAAAGCTACCCAATTGTATCAAGGAGTACCTTAACAAAGCATCCGATCATTGTATATCCACAACTCTGTGGATCTTTATGAAAGCATTTTTAATATAAATTTTTGTATATATTTATAAAACTTTTGGTAAGAGTTAGAAAGTCAATATTTTATATTGGTAATATGTTGTATAATTTCATGTATACAAAAAATTTATATTAATCCAAAATTTTATATTAGTAATATCTTTTCTAACTTTACAAAATCTAATTTTTATATTGTTAAAGCATTTTCAATACATGAATGATGAAATTTTTAGATTAAAGTTTGTATAATTGTAGTGGAAAATCATACAAGTCTAAGATTGTTGTTGCAAAATTACACACACACACACACCGAAAACCTTGAATTTATTAATGTAAGCATTTGACATATATTTATTGATAGAAACATAGAAGAAATAATCTGGAAGGCCTAATCTTTATGGTTAGTTGAAGAAGTTTTCCATGCCAAAGCCATATTTGCTAAGAAGGTCATGAGGTCAAATTCACATGGGGGTTTGAGGTTAGGTTTATATGTTTTTTTCTAGTATAACTTATCCTAGGAACCATTCCCAAAATGTGGGTAAGTGCCTAGAGGGATTTTCCAAGGGAATTTTCCATTAAAAAAAAATAGTGCCCAAAGGTTTCACTAGATTTATAGATGTTATTGTGCTAAGTCTAGAAAGGTATAAGCATTAAATATCGTAGTGTAATATAGGGTTACAAGCCTCCCATACATTTATGGTTGATTTACCCTCAATATAAAAAATTCCAAGGAGAATCGGCATGGTTCCAATACATTAGTTATTTTGTTAAGTGCGTGAGCATGGGAAGACATTATTTGCTTAGAATATATACATATTTTTCCAAGTGAAAACTCATGGGATCCATCCGTCTTCCCTAGAATATTTGGATGGAGGGTAATGAATTACCTAGTTACAATAATGACTAGTAACATTAAATAAGTTTACCAAATTTGAACCCTTTGCTTATGGCCTCCTTATTAGCAACATGACCTTAGTTGATGGTTCAATTGATTAATGTAAACTTTGGGGTTGTTAAAGCACACACACAACAATATCTAATCCCACCCTCATACAATTATGCAAGAATAGGATAACTAGTACATTGTTAGCTCTAAATGGCCCATGAAGGGAAAACATGCCATAAAGTGGGATATGAACATAAGTGTTTTCATGTGCACACACAAAAAAAAGAAACTCATCCCACCCTTAATAACTTAAGTGAGAATGAGATAATTGGTAGATTCTCACCCTTAATAAATTAAGGGAGAATGATATGATATAACTAGTACATTATTAGATTTAATCAGCCAATGAAGGGAAACATGTCATAAGGTAGGATATGAACATAGGTGTATACAGGTGTACAAAAACACAAGCAACATCTCATTCCAACCTCAAGCACTTAGGTGAGAATGATAACTTAAGAGAGAATGAGATGAGATAATTGGTACATTGATAGATTCAATCAATCAATGAAGGGAAAACATGTCATCAAGTAGGATTTGAGCATAGGTTTATGTAGGTGTACACACACGCAAAAGAAACATCTCATCTTACCCTCAAACATTTATATGAGAATGATATTATTGGTACCTTGCTAGCTTTAATTGGTTCAAAAATAGAAAACATGTCATAAAGTGGGATTTGAACTTGTGTGGGGAGGATAACAATTTCACCTCTTAACCATCCAAGCTAGATCCAATTCATTCACTCTCTCTCTCCATCTCTCTCTCTCTCTCTCTCTCTCTCTCTCTCTCTGGCTGTACACACACACTGCAATGGAAGAATTGTGACCTTCCCATTAGCAACACCCCATTGGGATATGGTCCTTTCCCTTGAAAATGTTTCCCTCTTATTTGAGTGTTACTTGGTGATTGTTGAGCATGTGGAAGTTGTTGGGAGTGGTAGGAGAATACAAAGTAATATATCGGCTAGTTATGGAGCCCTATGTATGAGTTAAGCCCTTATGAATTTTACTTGGGTGCATTCTCGTGAATTGCGTGAGGTCATCGTATTATGTTTTTTAGCTTGTGTGGTGAGTGGGGGGCTTAGTAGATGATTGAATCATTATGGTGCTTGTTGTATAGCTAATAAACCACACGGAAAATATGAAAAGAAAATAGGAAAACCATCTTGGCAGAGTGGATTCCAATTCCTGAAACGAAGCAATACCCCATCTAAAATTTTGGTGAATCCTTGTGAATGAACTAAAAGATAAGACTGAGTCATTATGGTGCTCACTACTAAGAGAAATTGATAAACCAACCTAGCGCTTGTTATAGGTGCAACAAGTAAACCACCTTGGTGGTTGCTTTTAAAGGTAAGTTGATAAACGACTTGGGCAGTGGGCTACATAACGTGGATGAAAAGCCATGCTTTTGGTGTGAATTCCCTAAGAAATAATTTCCTCAGACATAAGAAAGCTTCATTGTAGCTGGCTTATAGTTGGGTGCATAGTGGAAGTCCCTCCCTTAGTTTCCAACTAGTTTAAGATATAAAAATAGGTATATTACTTATGCATATTTGAATCATGAACCATGCTGTTGAATGCTATTTTTTTATTTCTATGAGATTTGGTATGTATATGGTTTTAATGAATGTATATACTTTGTTTTTTAATATTATGTTGCTAATTTATGTGTGAAAATATGTTTTTATGTTATCTTATTGATAACAACGGCTTATGAGAATAGTAGCTCGATTTTTTTGGAGGAGTGCTATGTATGTGTTGATGGTTGAAAATGTATCTCCAACAATAAGGGGATCTCCGCGGTGCAAAATCCAAATTAGATTCTACAATGTTTGGTTTAAGGATCCCATCCGGTATGTAGGGAATCCAAATAAGAGTCTTTAATTTATCTTTCAAGTCGTTTTCTCGACTTAAGAGAATAACCAAATAAGTATGAGAAAATTAAAATATAATGTTATAAGTTATATGTGTGTTCCTATTACTTAAAATTTTCTATAACATTAATATGTAAGTTCTATTGTGAATGGTAATGGTTTCGTGCCCTGTTGACAGTTTTAAAGTATGTACTATGGTAAAACCGATAAATAATATGGTAATCCAAACCAGAAGACAAAACTCATTAACTGGCCACCAAGGAGCAATGGTATAACAAAAATAAAACCTTTAATATAAGAATATAGTTCGCGATGAATCAAACTATAGATAGACATTAGTTAAGTTCAAAGAGGATTCTAGAACAGTATGATACCAAACCTTAGAAAAATTATGTACACCACATGGGCAGATGGAAGTCCGGGGGTACAGGGTCCTCTCTATTGGATGTTTCTTTAGAAAATAGCCATGAATAAATGATATACATTACATAAAATTTATTAGAAATAACATTAAGCTATGAGTCAACTAAACTAAAACAGTGTGTAGCAAAACCTTCATGGTGTAAGAAATCAAGTATAACAATTTACAAAATTTCATGAATAATATTACAGTTACAACAATAATAACCAAACAGGTACATGGATTAATTCAAGGTATTATACTAGTTTCATATATTAATGTAACTGTAAATTAACAAATAACTCTTGTTGGAAAGATGACAGGAACCCTAAAAACAGTGCCAGCCTAAAATGGTAATGGCAAGGGACTGTAATTCGATATGAAACCAAAAACAATGGATTATCACCCAAAAATTTTTACACATTTAAATCATAGCATTACATCGTGAAGACTTGGAAGCTCCAAGGGTAAAGAAAAACCATATTAGAAAAGGCAGCCTAATGTATGTGAGAAGAAGAGCTAAAAATAACCTTGGCTGAAACTGATTTCAAATAAACAATATTGAAATATTATTTACACACACTCCGTTGTAACAAATACATCCATTATGAAAATTTTTGAAGGAACAAACCCAGTTCATGAATGGCTCTTAACCTAACCCTTAAATACATTAAAAGTAGCGAGGTAAAAGGAATTAAACCAAAAATCTAGAACAATCGTGGCAAAGATGAGGAGGGCTAGTGGCGTTACGAGTGGGTGGTCCCATAACCTACCAAAACACAAACAAAAGACAAAAACTTAAGAACGGTATACAATTTCACCTTTGAATGCCTACGAGCTAAGAACAGTTCTATGCAAAGCAAACAGACTTACCAGAGGGAGTGTTGTGTGCAAATGCACCGTACGCCACAGTGCCTATCTCTCTCAGTGCCTCGAAATCCCGTCGAGACCAAAAGATATGAATTGGCAGTGAGCTTCCAAACGAGTAACCAAGGATGAAAAATTATTTAGGTTCAGAGTCAAATACCAATAGAGAGAAAACTAACTAGAGATAAGGGTAGTTGATGACCATATCTGTGCATAGTAAGGTCTCCATAGCTGTAGAGCTTCATCTGGGAAAAAAAGGGAAGAAAACTCCAAGAATGAGCCGGGGTATTGGTCCTGGTTGGTTACACTAACCCTATCATGGCCAAATAGAATCGTCAGATTGGGCCTAGGTAGATCGACAACTCAAAAGGGCCAAATGTCCCTATGTGTAGCCTATAGGGTTGGTGGTCACTGAAAACTGCAGGTAGGTATTCTAGAAACATCTCCAAGCCGAGTACAATACGTTTACCATAGTGGATCATATCGAGGCATACTGGCCATACATTTAGCTTGGCTTATGAAATGAGTTAGCTACATTGGATATCAGCAATATGGCATGTCGAATAATGCATGGTGTGTCATTACTATTAAACAAAAAGAACTACTGTATTTTTAATATAAATTATTACAATGTATTTTGACTTGAAAACTATGATGGGTGCTAACATAACGTTTTGATAATTTCCTTCCAGCTATAGCAATTATTTATGTGTTTTTTTACAATGGTTAATTTGCATAAAGAGATAGGATAAAAATGTAGTTTGTAAGGAGTTGTGTGTTACAGTGCATTTTGAATAAAAATTTGAGAAACTTAATTTAATTAATTAATAATTAATATATGGATGACCGAGATTTAATATTTGCAAAATATTTACAAAATATTTTTATCAATAGTGAAAAAAGAATGTTGAGATTTATCTTAAAGGTAATTTTTCTCTTTTTTCTTTTCAACTTAATTAAAAAATATTATAAATAAAATATATATTTTCTATTTAAGTAAAGTTGTGGACATTTAGGTATATGGAATTGATAAGTTATTAGCCTATAGTATTGTAAAAAAACTTATTTAAAAGATAAGAATTTCCATGGTAAAAAGAATACAAATCTCCATTATTAAGAATCCTATTACATACCTTTTATTTATTTATATACTAATCTTTTTTAATAATAATAATTTAAAATAAAATTATAATTTAATTAAATTTTATATGTTTTTTAAATTTTAACAATGTGAAATAAATATTTTGATATTTATTATACATTAATGTCTATCAATATTTGCAATAAATTTAATTTATATAATTAGGTTCATTTAATTTAGGTAATTACATTCATTTATAAAAATAATTCTTTACTAGTGTTAAACTAAACTCCTCATGCATTTACATATTAAACTTTTAATCTATATTGCTTAATATACATGTTAAGTACATTCATTTATAAAAATAATCTTTTAGTGGTGCTAAACTAAGCTCATAATGCAACTACATATGCATTTACATATTAAACTTTTAAATAAAAGTGCTTGAGATACATGTTAAATGCAATACCCAAATATAAAATTATTAATCAGTTTGATATTTTGAAGATTTATGTGGTGTGAGTTTTTGAGGAGGGTTATTTGACATCTCCACGGTATCCATTTTTATGTCTACAATTATTAGTCAAATTATTAATTAAAATATACTTAATGGGATTAAGGATAATCAACTCTATGGTTATTGTTGGGATTATGGATAATCAACTATTATGATCATTGATGGGATAATGGATAATGAACTCTTATGATTATTGATCAATTATGGATAAAGTTTGATCTTTGTCCAAACTTTTTTCATTATATAATATTTGATTTCCTTACAATAACATTAGTTAATACTATGTGAATATAAAATCAATCTGCGAAAATGATTATGGATTAATTTATTAATTATCCATAGTTATAGTTATTTTTATTAATAAATTAATAGATAATCATCATAATTGATTGATTTTATAATTTTTTCTATGTTTTGTGGATAAATATATCTCCAACATTTATAGTAATAATTTGAAGGCTTTGTTTATATATATATATATATATATATATATATATATATATATATATATATAATTTTGCAACAATAAAGTAGACTGGTATGATTATCCACTACAATTGTACAATTTTTATCCAAAATTTTCATCATTCATGTATTCAAATTAATTTACCATTATAAAAATTTAAATTTTGTAAAATAAAAAAAAATATATTACTAATAAAAAAATTGAATTAATATAAAGTTCAGTATGCATTAACTAATTCTTCTATTATGAAATCTTGACTTTTAACTCTTACCTAAAAAACACACACACACATATAATACTAAAACAAAATTATACATATATACTTGACAATATTACATAATTATATAAATGAAATGAAAATAGAATACAATATATATGAAATTAAAACTAACCTAAATAACTATTAAAAATATTTCATATATATATATATATATATATATAATAAATGAAATTAAATATAATATATTATACATATTAATGATTATAATATTTCAAATATTTATTGAAATATTTTTATTTGCCAAAAAAATTTAAATTAGAGTTTTATACCTTCATGAAAACTTAAATCATAAAAATTAAACTTATAAAGCTTTTTTTTCAAAAATCTTTTTCATATAAGTGAGGAAAAATAATATTATTCATCATATAAGTGAAGAAAAAGATATCACAAATTTGTAAGTTAATAAATATTTCTCAAAACTGTAAAGTAAGTGCAACAAATCTACTATTAAAAATAAATAAATTATAAAAATCAATTTTAAATATGTCAAAAAAGATTGATTTCATTTTTAAAATAACACTTACATAGACTTACATATTTCTTAAACCAATGAAAAAAAAAATAGAGCATTATCATTTTCCTATTTATCTTATGAAATCTTCCATGAGTACCTTGAATATTATTCACATTCTCTTGTAACTCATTTATATTGAAGATCATAGATTCTTCTAACTCATTTATATTGTACAATCATCTATTAAAGGGCATGCAGAGATAATGAACACTTCTTTTATACATTTATAACCACTCTAAAGTGGATTCCAAAGCTGAGCTCTGCAGTAATATCTTGTGTATTTGAATGAATAAAGGTGAAAAAAAACCACTAAAAAAAGTAATCACAAACAAAATGTTTGAAAGCACAAAATTATATCATTAGATCGTTGGAGATGCATTAGCAATAGTAGTGTTGGGTCTTCCATAAACATAAGTACATACAATTTTAGGGTTGTGGGGTTGACAGAATAGATAAAATAAACAGACGAAATCCTGATTGAGATTTAATGCGCCCGATAGCAACCATTCACCATACATAACCATGCTATGCTTCCGGAAGCTGCATCTAAGATGTGACATGTGCCGTTTGTTTTGCAATCACTCCGTCCATCTTTCCAAGCAGGCGAAATGTCGTAGTTAATGAAATAAATGTACGTTGCATCTATGTTTGATTTTATGCAGTATTCTCGCGCTTTCTCACACTAACTCAGTGGTGGGTTCCCATTTGAATTTCAATTTTATTGCATTGCCATGTGCGCATTTGAATTTCAAATTTGTCGTCGTGTTGGAATTCAAATATTCATTTAGCACAAGTGGAATTTTACGGTAAACAATAAATCGTAAGTTATACAATATTAAATGTCCTAGGGAAGTATATGCTCATAATTACATTTAAATTAGTTTAAATCTAAGAGTAACCCTATACAACATTTTAACATCCTATAAACCATAAGTAACCCTATACAGCATTTTAATATCTTATAGCTTATGCTTTATGTCTTTGGAGGAAGACAACTCAGCCCTCAAGCCATAGCCGTTGAAGTAACCTTTATGGCTTTGTATCAACTCAGCCCTTTATGGATTTCTATCAACCATGGCTGTCAATTGAAGTAACCGTTGGAGTAAAAAAAACATGGATAGCAGGGATGATCTGTTTCTATCAACCATGCCCTCAAGCCATAGCCGTTGAAGTAACCGTTGCAGGAAAAAAGCCCATGATTCGGGGGATGGTTGGAGAGGAGGTAGGAGCCTCAAATATGTATATCAATGGACAGTTCCAGAAGCGCCAAAAATATATATGTATATCTCGAGTCCTATCATTTTTCACCATTTCGTCCTCAACTATATATGTTCTCTATGTTCTCTGTGTCTTTTCAGTCTGAGACGGTGAGAGAATTTCAAACGAGAATCCGAAGACGGTGAGAGACTTTCATCAAAGGGAAAAGTACTTACATGATCAAGAATCCGAAGATCTCAAAGCATGGCAGTACTTCTTACAAAGTGGCAGTCAGTTTGTTCGCAACTGTAGTGATTTTTATTTTCTTAGCGGAAGTCGAAACCCGGACAGAACTTTAAAGTGGAGCTATGAACAGTATGTCCGAAGTGATGGCGAGGAAATACTCGTACAAAGAAATCAATATCGTATTGGGCCTGGATTACATTATTCATCTGGATGTCAAGCCTCAAAACATTCTTCTGGATGAGAATTTTGTGGCGAAGGTCTCCGACTAGATAGCGGCGTCATTATGATTTTGATAGAAAGAAAGCGATCAGAGTATTGAAGATCGGTTTATGTTCATACTAGACCTTCGATGAGGGCGGTAGTGCCTCTGCAAGAGAATTTTTAGTTTGACATAGGAAAGAGAATGAACCGGAATTCAAGATTACCGTCCCATGGCAGTAATTTGGGGGTGATGTATATTCATCTATTATATCTCTATTATCAGCAAGATAGACGTGAGATGACTGGAATTTGTAATGAATTTTCTTTATCTTATAATTTTGTTTGAATTCATGGAAGATATTGATATTAGTCCCATAGCCCACAGTTAAATCTTTAAAGCGAAGGGCATCTTGTAGATCTTATGATTCTCTTTCAATTGTATGAGGATTTCTGAACCCCAAACAGTTTTCGAGCTCATGCAGATCAATGATAATATTTCTTCAGCATGGTAATCGCATGGAATTCCATTTAATCTCATCGCTCTGTATTCCGTTGCCTTGTTTTTTTTTAATTGTAAATTACTGGGTAGCGAAAATGTTGCTAATATTGCTGAAAAATAAATGAATGTTACAGGTCATTTGAGGGTGCTTCTAATGTTAGCTGAAGAAATGAAATCAAATCCCAATTCCAATTCCAGTTCCAGGTATGGTCCTATTATCTAGTGCGTCAGCAATTTTTATTGAATGTAAAGCTCTGCCGCCTCCTGACTGTTTTAAACGACTTTTATGTGTCCACCACTTTAATTTAGGTGACAGATACCTGAAAGCTGATTGGAGGTCCTCCATGATGAAACCCTATAAACCCTAAAATCAGGATCGCTTAAGAAGTTGTCAGGAGTATGGTACAATTTACCCTGGCTAATTAACGGTGTATGCACTCCTAACAGCTGTGATACCCTCGACCAAACCTGACAGAGTTTCCAGAACCTTACAAGGGCAAAGAAATATAATGTGAAAACCAGAAAATTGGGGGTAGAATGAGTAACCATTGTAAAAAAGGTTACTTACCTGTCGATGGAGTTGCTAGGAAGAGAATTCATACTGAGAACTAAGAGAAAAATCTACAGGGTTGAGGGATAGAACCTATAAGCACATTATGAAGAGAGGCAATCCAAAATTAAAACCCCATTAAAAATTAGGTGCCGGACGGTTGGTCTGTGAAAGGTAACGCAAACAATAATGGGTACATAATCAATGGAGAAAGAATCCTTCGGTTGTAAGGATTTCAACACCAGAGTTAAAAATGAAACTGAATTGAAAAAAAAAGGAGTTGTAGCTCACAGGTGAGTACTGCCTAGAGACTGCACTCAACCAGAGAGAACACTCTTAGTTTTCTCTACATTCATGAATGAGGCATTACATCATTAAGTACATCACTAGGAATTAGGAAGTTGCAAACAAACTCCTAAATTGTAGGAACTAATCCTAAACTAAGGAGATACGTTACAACTTGTGTAACCATTTCTCCATTAATATAAAATAATATTAATTATTTTCAACTCCCCCCCTTAATGGAGAAAGGATTATCCTGAACTCCTAGCATCCTTCTAAACAATTCAAAATTTACACACCCACGAGGCTTAGTAAATATATCAGCCATATTGTCACAAGTTTTACAATATTCAACAAATATCTCTTTTGACTGTAGTTTCTCTCGAACAAAATGGAACTCAATATCGATGTGCTTGGTATTTTTATGAAATAATGGATTGTATGCAAGCTTGATGGTACTCTGGTTGTCATATTTGATGATAGTTGATTCTTTCTGTTCTCCTCCTGCATCGTTGAGAAGTCTTCTCAACCGGATAGGTTCACATGTGGCTGTGCACAATGCTTGGTACTCAGCTTCACATGAAGATAAGGGTACAATTCTTTGTTTTTTGCTGCTCCATGCCATGACCCCGGATCCAATGCTGAAAGCGTAACCTGTGATAGACCTTCGATCATCCAAGTTACCTGCCCAATCTGAATCTGAAAAACCTGCTAGAGTAACATCAGAAGTGTCAGTGTACAAAATACCATAATTACTAGTACCACTAAGATACCTCAACACACTTTTTGCTGCGATCCAGTGACTTTCGAGTGGTTTTGACATGAACTGGCTCAATGTACTAACAGAGTATGCCAAATCTGGTCTAGTTGTAGTAAGATATATCAAACTGCCAACTAGTTGTCTATACATAGTGGCATCCACCTCTTTAGTACCATCATCACTGCTCAACTTTAAGTTCTGCTACAATGGTGTTGCTGCTGATCTACACTGCTCCATTCTGAACTTTTCCAGCAAGCTTCTGGCATACTTCCCTTGAGTAAGAAAAGTTTGTCCAGAATCTCTCCATACTTCCAATCCCAAACAGTAATGGAGATTTCCGAGATCTTTCATCTCAAATACTTGTGACATCTGCCATTTGATTTCTTTGATCAGATTGTTAGCATCCCCTGTTATGATCATATCATCTACATACAAAGAAATCAAAATAATTTTCCTCTGTTTATTTAACTTGGTATACAGATTTGGATCATTCAAGCTCCTATGAAAGCCATGCTGTACAAAAAATGAGTCAATCCTCTCATACCACGACCTGGGTGCTTGTTTTAAACCATAAAGTGCCTTTTTCAATTTACAAACAAGATGTTCCTGCCCCTTTTTCACAAAACCTTCAGGCTGAACTAAATAAATTTCTTCTTTCAAGTCACCATTCAGAAATGCAGACTTAACATCTAGCTGGTGTCGCTGCCATTTATGTTTTGTTTCTAAGGAAATTAGCATTCTAATGGTGTTTAATTTGGCTACAGGAGCAAAGGTGTCATCGAAATCTATTCCCTCTTGCTGTGAGTAACCCTTTGCTACCAGTCTAGCTTTAAGTTTTTCTATACTCCCGTCTGCATTTATTTTAGGTTTGTACAGCCATTTGCATCCTATGGGGGTTTTACCTTCAGGCAATTCAACCAAATCCCAAGTATTGATTATATTTCCTCATGCATTGCAGCCCTCCATTCATCAGATTTACTTGCTTCCTCATAATTTGCAGGTTCTACAATGTCTAAAATCTTTGACATTAATGCATAGTCTTTCAATTTAGATGGTAATTGAGTCTTCCTACTTGATCTCCTTGGTAGGGGACTTACCTCAAATCTGTCTATTTCAGCCTTCTCTGGGCTTGCATCATTCATTACATTACCTGTTACTTCTTCTTCTTGTTTCTGCTCCTGTTCTTCATCATCCTCACTGTTTTCTTCCATTAGCAATGGAATGTGCCAATCTCTGTTACGGTCATCCTTTCCTTCTTCAACCTGTTCATGAAATATGACATCTCTGCTTGCAAAAACCTTATGAGTCACAGGATTAAATAACTTATATGCCTTGAACCCAGTGCCATATCCAACAAAGATACATTTCAAGGCTTTTGGATCTAACTTCTTCCTATCTGCCTTAGGTATATGAGCATAAGCTTTTGACCCAAATATTCTTAAATGACTCACTGCTGGTTTGAATCCAAACAATGCCTCAAAAGGGGTTTTGAAGCCTAGACATTTAGTAGGACTCCTATTCTTTAAGTAGACAGCAGTGTTAATAGCTTCTGCCCAAAAACCATTTGATATACCCTTACCTTGAAGCATGCTCCTTGCGCACTCCACAAGAGTTCTGTTCTTTCATTCAGCCACTCCATTCTGCTGAGGAGTGTGGGGCACTGTGAACTGTTAAATAATCCCATGCTGCTTGCAGAAATTCATGAATTCTCCCAACCTGTATTCTCCCCCTTGATCTGAGCGGAGAATTTTTATCCTTTTTCCTGTCTGGTTTTCTACCATAGATTTAAACTCTTTAAAATACTGAAAGGCTTGACTCTTTTTACTCAGAAAGTATATGCATGAGAACCTAGTGCAATCATCTGTAAATAAGAGAAAATAATATGCACCTCCTAATGACCTAGTCTGCATAGGTCCGCATATATCTGTATGCACCAGTTCTAAGATATCTCTTTCTTTTCCATTAACATGCAAAGGGAACTCTTCTCTATGCATTTTCCCCAATGCACATCCATCACAATCCAACTTAACATTATGGAAAACAGGGAGTCCATCAACCATACCTTTTCTCTGAAGTAAGATGAGGTCTTGCAGATTAAGATGGCCAAATCTCTGATGCCAGAGATCTTCAACTGTCGATCCAGTTGCAACCATTGCTTGCTTTGTCATACTTTTCACGTCTAATCTGTACAAGCTCCCCACACGCACTCCTGTTGCAACTGTTTCCATCTGGCTATCCTTTATGACACAGTTAGTCTTAAAGAATTGAACTTGCATGTCCTGATCAGTAATCATTGAGATAGAGATCAATTTTTTCTTAATTCCGGGCACATACAATACATTTTTAAGATGTCTAATGTTACCGCTAGGTAATTTTACCGGAATGTCACCATATCCTTTGATCTCATATCCACTATCATCCCCTAAATAAATTTTCGACCCACATGAAGTTTCTTCAAGACATTCAAACCAATCCTTCTTACCTGTCATATGTGAGGATACACTAGAGTCGACATACCATGTGTCGTCCTCATCTCCCTTTGAAGCTGAAAGAGCACAATCAACTGTAAATAGTCGAAGTTCGTGGCTATGATCCTCATCTTCCTCAACGGAGTATCCTCTGTGCTTTCTCTGTTTATTTCTTACTTCGTCTGCCTGCCTCTTATAACATTCTTTAATCTGATGACCAGGTTTTCCACAGTAAAAACATTTCTTGCTGGGAAAATTATTAGCAGACATACCTTTAAATGGTCTCTTTTGAAACGTGTTGGCTCCTTTCTGCTGATGTTGATGCTGCTCTGGCTGCTGTTGCTGTTGTGACTGATTCCCTCTATACTGCTGCCTTTTCGCCATCAGAGCAAGGTCATTGCTCTGCGATTTCAAATTTTGTCGTCGCTCTTCTTCTTGTAGCAGAATCCCTGTCAACTCTTCAAACGCAGGGGCTTTCTCCCTTGCTACCAGCCCTGTGATAAACATCTGGTATTCATCTGTCATTCCGTTCAACGTGATCATGACGAGATCCGAATCGGAAACTTTCTCTCCGATATCTCCCAATATGTCCTTCAGGTCTTTGACTCTCGTAATGAATCTAGCAATGGACTCATTCTCCTCCATCTTCATCGCAAACAACTTGCCTTTGAGTGACAAGACACGGTTTTTATTCTGCGTCTGGTATAGGTTTTTAATCATCGTCCAAAT
Organism: Pinus albicaulis; assembly: GCA_034641835.2. Classification (NCBI taxonomy): domain Eukaryota; kingdom Viridiplantae; phylum Streptophyta; class Pinopsida; order Pinales; family Pinaceae; genus Pinus; species Pinus albicaulis. The sequence goes on along the minus strand of JAXQQM020087220.1, from coordinate 255,469 downwards.
GTCAGTGGCTGATTTACAGTCTCTAATATGCGGGATAATATTGTCCTTGACAGACATCTTCAATATGACCTTTGCTTTTGTCTCCCTTTTATCCCAGTCTTGTTCTTGTGCAGCTGATCCTGGTCTGAGATCACTTCCTGTAACGATTGACCACGCATTTGCGCTTTCAAGTAAAGTCTGTATCTTGAATTTCCAGTTGGAGAAATTCGATCCATCGAGTTTGCCAGACTCGTGGAGATACGATTCTATACTATTATTCATATTGGACTGATAAAATTTTTGATCCTCTGATGAATAATTCTACCCAACTGAATAATTGTAGGATACTAAAAAAAAATCACCAAATACCAGATCTTGACCATAACAATCTGATCTGCCTCCTCCGGACGAATCAGAAACTTCACTGCGCCACCACCGGGCAAGTCCGATTTCTGCTGCCACTGAGCAAATCAGGAACTTCAATGCGCCACCACCGGGCAAGTCTGATCTGCTACCACCGAGCAAATCAGGAACTTCAATGCGACACCACTGAGCAAGTCCGATCTGCTGCCACCGAGCAAATCAGGAACTTCAATGCGCCACCACTGAGCAAGTCTGATCTGCTGCCACCGAGCAAATCAGGAACTTCAATGCACCACCACCGGGCAAGTCCGATCTGCTGCCACTGAGGCGAATTCAGAACTTCAATGTGCCACCACCAGGCAAGTCCGATCTGCCACCACCGAGGGCCGATCCTCCGCAAAAAATTGCGTACCTTCGCAAAGAGAAAGAGGGCCGGGCGTTTTTCGATGTTGTAAAAATCACCATCAAAATGCGTGCGAGTCCCAACCCTGGCGCGACTTTTGCATGTACTTCCGCGCCAATAGCGTATTTTGGCGCGTTGGCGCGCTTATCTCCCTCAAACCCGCGCCAATGGCGCGACTGTTCGCGAAAAAACCGCGCCAATCCTTTCTCCTGCTCAGAGATGATCAGTCATCTGAGACCTGTGTTTCAGGTGTTATTGCAGTCCACCTGAATCTACAAAAACTTCTGTAAGCTCCTCCGCCACTACGGTTCTGTAATCAATGATGCATCCTAAAATAAAAAATTAAGGCTGTCCATACTCTGTGCTCTGATACCAAGATAAAAATGACACTGAATTGAAAAAGGAGTTGCAGCTCACAAGTGAGTACTGCACCTGGAGACTGCACTCAAACAGAGAGAACACTCTGAGTTTACCCTGCTTTCATGAATGAGACATTACATCATTAAGTACATCACTAGGAATTAGGAAGTTGCAAACAAACTCCTAAATTGTAGGAACTAATCCTAAACTAAGTAGATACGTTACAACTTGTGTAACCATTTCTCCATTAATATAAAATAATATTAATTATTTTCAACTTACGGTTTTGGAGGATGGGATCACGAGTATATTATTCCTGTGTATTATGCTACCTGTCATATTACCTAATTTAATATTTTCACTTGAGCACTGTATCCATTACAAAAAGGGGCGCGATGGGGAAATCGTATATAAATAGTGATTGCACGGTAAACTGAGGTTTGCGATTAGATGAATACCTATTGAAGTTCCTGCTTTTACGTGTGCAACACATTTAATTTATTTCAGATAAAAAATTTTATATTTTAGTTTTTATTAATAGTTTTTAATTTATTTTGTTTCTGAACTATTTCTTTATCAATATGATTTAGTTTAATTTATTTTTTAAAATGATTTTGAAATTGAAATATTTAATATATTATTTAATTTTATTATACTTTATCAATGGTATATTTTTTTAATTAAAATAACTTGAATGTATAAAGTAAAATTGTTTAAATTTATATAATATAAAGTGATAATATATATGATAAAATTAAATTATACTATAAAAGTTAAGATTCCTTTTGAACATATATTTAGGAGTAGTCTAACTAGGCTAGGTTAGGTTAAGCTAGGTTAGGGTAGGTTGGGTTCGGTTAGGGTAGGGTATCTTATCTTAGGCTAGGGAAAATTAGGTTAGGTTATGCTAGGATATGCTAGCCTAGGTTATGTTAAGTAGGTTAGGTTAGGCTACGATAGGCTAGAGTAGGCTAGGCTAAGCTAGGTTATGTTAAGTAGGTTAGGTTAGGCTAGGATAGGTTAGGCTAGGTTAGTTTAAGCTAGGTTAGGCTAGGCTAGGCTAGGCTAGGCTAGGCTAGGCTAGGTGAGGTTAGGTTAGGCTAGGTTAGTAGGATAAGCTAGCCTAGGTTATGCTAGGCTAAGCTAGGCAAGTCTAGGTTAGCTTAGGTTAGGCTAGGCTAGGCTAGGCTAGGTGAGGATAGGATAGGATAGGCTAGACTAGGTTAGGCTAGGCTAGGCTAGGCGAGGAGAGGATAGGATAGGATAGGATATGTTAGGTTATGTTAGGCTAGGATAGGTTATGTTAGGCTAGGCTAGGCTATGCTAGGCTAGGCTAGGATATGGTATGATAGGATAGGATAGGCTAGGTTATGTTAGGGTAGGATAAGTGAGGCTAGGTTAGGCTAGGGTATGGTAGGGTAGGTTAGGTTAGGCTAGGCTAGGCTAGGTTAGGCTAGGGTATGGTAGGGTAGGTTAGGTTAGGCTAGGCTAGGCTAGGTTAGGTTAGGTCAGGATAGGCTAGGTTAGGTTAGGCTAGGCTAGGGTACGCTAGGCCATGATAGGAAAGGCTTGGCTAGGGTAGGGTAGGGTAGGCTAGGATAGGTGAGACTAGGTTAGGTTAGGCTAGAGTATGCTAGGTTATACTATATTATTGATGTTAAGGTTAGACTATATTATTGTGGGTTAGGTTAGGCTAGGCCACGATAGGTTAGGGTAGGCTAGGTTAGGTTAGTGTAGGCTAGCTTAGGATAGGTTAGGCTAGGTTACGCTAGGCTAGGATTTATGCTAGGTTAGGCTAGGTTAGGCTACACTATAGTAGGCTAGGATATGCTATGATAGTCCAAGCTAGGATAGGATAGGGTAGCGTAGGGTAGGGTAGGTTAGGCTAGAGTAGGCTAGGTTAGACTAGGTCAGGTAGGGTAGGCTAGAGTAGGCTAAGTTAGACTAGGTCAAGATAGGTTAGGTTATGTTACACTAGGCTAGGATAGGCTAGTGTAGGGTAGGGTAGGTTGGGTTAGGTTAGGTTAAGCTAGGTTAAGCTAGGCAAGGGTAAGCTAGGCTAGGTTAGGTTAGTCTAGGCTAGGCTAGGGTAAGGTAGGGTAAGGTAGGGTAGATTAGGTTAGGTTATGTTAGGTAAGGATTGGCTAGGCTAGGCTAGGCTAGGCTAGTTTAGGTTAGGCTAGGCTAGGCTACGCTAGGCGAGGCTAGGCTAGGCTAGGATAATCTAGGTTAGGTTAGGAGAGTCTAGGCTAGGATAGGCTTGGATCAGCTAGAGTAGGTTAGGTTAGACTAGGATATTGTATGCTAGGTTAGATAGGTGAGGCTAGGCAATTCAAGGGTAGGTTAGTTAAGGATAGGCTAGCTTAGGCTAGTCTAAAGTAGGCTAGGCTAGGATAGGCTAGAATAAGTTGGGCTAGGCTAGGGTTGGCTAGAGAAAGCTAGGTTAGACTAGGTTATTGCCAGCTAGGTTAGACTAGGCAAGAGTGGGCAACGCTAGGCTAGGATAGTCTAGGTTAAGTAAGCTAAGTAGGCTAATTAAGATAGGTTAGGCTAGGCTAAGTAGGCTAATTAGGCTATGTGGCTAGGATAAGTAAGCTAAGTAGGAAACCTTAGGCTAGGTAAGGTTAGGTTAGGTTAGGCTATGTAGGCTAGGTTAGTTTATGTAGGTTAGGATAACCTAGGCTGGGTTAGGCTAGGTTTAGCGAGGGTACGCTAGGCTAGGCTAGGCTAGGTTACATTAGGCCAGGTTACGCTATACTAGGTGAGGCTAGGCTAGGCTAGTCTCGGTAAGGTTGGGCTAGGTTAGGTTATGCTAGGCGAGGTCGGGGTAGGTTAACTTAGGCTAGTTTAGGTTAGGCTAGGTTAGTAGGATATGCTAGGCTGCGTAAGGTTGGGTTAGGCTAGGTTAGGTTAGGTTAGGCTAAGTTAGGCTAGGCTAGGCTAAGCCAGTTTATGTTAGGGTAGCTTAGGTTAGGTTAGGTTACGTTAGGGTAGGGTATGGTAGGGTAGGGTAGGGTACGCTAGGTTAGGTTAGGCTAGTCTTGACTAGGCTATGTAAGGCTAGGATAGGATAGCCTAGGATATTCTAGGCTAGGATAGTCGAGGCTAGGGTAGGTTAGTCTATGGTAGGTTAGGCTAGGTTATGCTAGGCTAGGTTAGGCTAGCCTACGTTGGGCTAGGTTAGGTTAGGCTAGGTTGCGGTAGTGTAGGCTAGGCTAGGCTAGGCTATGCTATGCTATGCTAGGATACATTGGGGTAGGCTAGGCTGGGGGTAGGTTAAGTTAGGCTAGTTTAGGTTAGGCTAGGTTAGTAGGATAGGCTAGGCTCCGTTAGGCTAGGCTAGGCTAGGTTAGGCTAGGCTAGGCTAGGCCAGTTTAGGTTAGGGTAGTTTAGGTTAGGTTAGGTTAGGTTACGTTAGTGTACGGTAGGGTAGGGCAGGGTAGGTTAGGTTAGGTTAGGTTAGGCTAGTATAGACTAGGCTAGGGTAGGTTAGGATAGGATAGGCTAGGATATTCTAGGCTAGGATAGTCAAGGCTAGGGTAGGTTATTCTATGGTAGGTTAGGCATGTTAGGCTAGACTAGGTTAGGCTAGCCTACGTTGGGCTAGGTTAGGCGAGGCTAGGTTGGGGTGGTGTAGGCTAGGCTAGCCTAGGCTATGCTATGCTATGCCAGGATACATTGGGTTAGGTTAGGATAGGTTAAGTTAGGTTAGACTAGGTTAGGTTAGGCAAGGTTAGTTTAGGCTAGCTAAGGTTAGGCTAGCAAAGGTTACGCTAACAAACGTTATGATAGGCTAGGCTAGTTTAGGCTAGGCTAGGTTAGGCTAGGTTAGGTTATGCTAGGATAGGTTGGGTTAGGCTAGGTTAGCTTATGCTAGGATAGATTATCCTAGGTTGGGCTAAGCTAGGCTACGCAAGGCTAGGTAAGGTTACACAAGGCAAGCCGAGGTTACCCAAGGCAAGGCTAGGTTAAGTTTGGGTATGTTAGGCTAGGCTAGGAAAGGACATGTTAGGCTAGGATAGCTTATGCTAGGTTATGCTAGGTTAGGTTAGGATAGGTTAGGCTAGGTGAGGTTAGGCTAGGATAGGTATGGTTATGCTAGGAAAGGTTATGTTAGGTTAGTCTAGGGTAGGCTAGTTAAGGCTAGGCTAGGTAAGGCTAGGATAGGTTAGGCTAGGCTAGGCTAGGTAAGGCTAGGATACGTTAGGCTAGGCTAGGCTAGGTAAGGCGAGGTTAAGTTAAGCTAGGGAAGGGAAGGTTAGGTTTGGTTAGGCTAGGTTAGGTAATGATATATTAGGATAGGCTAGGGTAGGCTAAGTAAGGGTAGGATAGGTTAGGCTAGGCTAGGATAGTTAGGCTAGCCTACGTTGTGCTAGGTTAGGCTAGGTAATGCTAGGTTAGGTTAGGCTAGGAAGGTTATGTTAGGCTTGGTTACTATGCTTAGGCAATGACAGATTAGGCTAGGCTAGGTTAGGGTATCATAGGTTAAGCTAGCTAGTCTAGGCTAGGCAAGGTAAGTCTATGATAAGAATGGTTAGTCTAGGCTACGCTAGGCTAGGCCAGGTTATGCCATGCCAGGCTAGGTTATAGAAGGTTAGGCTAGGCAAGGCTAGGTTAGGTTAGGTTAGGCTAGGTTAGGACACGCTAGGTTAGGCTAGTTAGTCTAGCGTAGGTTAGGCTAGGCCCATACGCTATTTCAGTGGGGCAGGCTTGGGCAGGCCAGGGCCGGGCCCGGGCTAGGCTCGGATAGGCCAGGATGGCTCAGGTTTGGATAAGCTAGGCCAGGATAGATCAGGCTAGGATAGGACAGGCAGGCCTGGCCGTGTAGGCCAGGGCAGTTTGAGCCAGGACAGGCTAGGCCAAGGCTAGGTTAGCCTCGGCTATGCTAGGCTAGGTTAGGCTACGCAGTGGTGAGACTCCTGCTAGGCTAGGCTAGGTTAGAATTGGTTAGGCTACGTTGGGATAGGCTAGGCTAGGTTAGGTTAGTTTAGGTTAGACTAGGTTACGTTAGGCATGCTTAGGCTAGGCTAGCTAAGGGTTAGGCTAGTAAACGTTATGATAGGCTAGGACAGTTTGCTAGGCTAGGTTAGGCTAGGTTAGGTTATGCTGTGTTACACTAGGCGATTTTTTAGGTTAGGCTAGCTGATGCTAGGCTAGGTTAGGCTATCCTAGGTTAGCCTATGTTGGGCTAGCCTAGGCTATGTAAAGCTAGGCGAGGTTACAGAAGGCAAGGCTAGGTTAAGTTTGGGTAGGTTAGGCTAGGTGAGGCAAGGATATGTTAGGCTAGGATAGGTTATGCTAGGTTAGGCTAGGTTAGGTTAGGCTAGGTTAGGCTAGGTGAGGTTAGGATAGGATAGGTATGGTTAGGCTAGGAAAGGTTATGTTAGGTGAGTCTAGTGCAGTCTAGGTAAGGCTGGTCTAGCTAACCCTAGGATAGGTTAGGCTAGGATAGGCTAGGTAAGGCTAGGCTATGATAGGTAAGGATAGGGAAGGTTAGGTTAGGTTCGGTTAGGCTAGTTTAGGCAATGATAGGTTAGGCTAGTCTAGGTTAGGCAAGGTAAGGCTACGCTAAGTAAGGTTAGTCTAGGCTAGGCTGGGCTAGGCTTGGCTAGGTTACGCTATGCTAGCTATGCTAGGCTAGGTTAGGAAAGGTTAGGCTAGGAAAGGTTAGGTTAGGTTATGTTAGGCTAGGTTATGCTAAGCTAGGTTAGGCTTGGTTAGGTTAGGATAGACTAGGTTAGGCTAGGTTCTGCAGGCTACGTTGGACTAGGATAGGTTTGGATATGCTAGGCTCGGCTACGTTTGGATAGGTTGGGCCATGCTAGGTTTGGATAAGCTGGGCTAGGCTAAGCTAGGATGAGCTAGGCTAGGCTAGGATAGGCTAGGCTAGGCTAGGGTAGGTTAGTCTAGGTTAGGTTAGGCTCGACTAGGGTAGGATAAGTTAGGCTCAGTTAGGCTAGGATAGGTTAGGCTAGGTTAGGCTATGCTAGGTTAGGCTATGCTAGGTTAGGTTATTTTTTTTTGGGTTCAGTTAATTTAGGCTAGGCTAGGCTAGGGTAAACTAGCTTAGGCTAGGCAAGGCAAGGTTAGGTTAGGCTAGGCTAGGCTAGGCTAGGCTAGCCTAGGTTAGGTTAGGCTAGCCTATGTTAGGTTAGGTTAGGTTAGGTTATCCAATGTTAGGTTAGGTTAGGCTAGGTTCGGTTACGTTAGTTTAGGCTAGGATAGCCAAGGCTAGGTTAGGCTAGGTTTGGTAAGGCTAGGTTAGGCTAGGTTAGGTTAAGCTAGGGTAGACTAGGCTAGGCTAGGAAAGGCTAAGGTAGCCTAGGGTAGCCTAGGGTAGGGTAGGTTAAGCTAGGGTAGACTAAGCTAGGCCAGGTTAGGTTGGGCTAGGCAAGGCTATGTCAGGCTAGTCTACAGAAGGCTAGGCTAGGCTAGTCTAGGTTAGGCTAGGCTAGGGTGGGCTAGGTTAGGTTAAGCTAGGCTAGGCTAGGATAGGTTAGGTTAGGCTAGGAAAGTGTAGGCTAGGTTACACTAGGTGGTTGTAGGCTAGGTTTCAATAGGTTATGATAGGCTAGGTTAGCCTAGGCTAGGCTAGGCTACGTTATGTTAGGCTAGGCTAGGTTAGGAAACGCTAGGCTAGGCTAGGCTAGAATATTCTAGACTACAATATGTTAGGATAGAGTAGGCTAGGATAGAGTAGGTATGGCTAGGCTACGTTAGGCTAAGTTAGGATAGAGCATACTAGGATATAGTAGACTAGGATAGAGTAGACTATGCTAGGTTAGGTTAGGGTGAGCCAGAGGCTAGAATAGGCTAGCGTAGACAATGTTAGGATAGACTATGCTAGGATAGAGTAGGTATGGCTAGGCCAGGTTAGGCTCGGTTAGGCTAGAGTAGAATAGGACAGGCTACGATAGGGTCAACTGGAGTAGGTTATGTTAGGCTAGAGTAGGCTATGCTAGGTTATGTAAGAGTAGGCTAGACTAGAGTAGTTTTGAATAGAGTAGTCTAGGATAGAGCAGGCTAACCTAGAGTAAGCTAAAATAGACTAGCGTAGAGTGGGGTACAGTAGGTTAGACTAGAGTATGCTCAGTTAAATAAGGGTAGGCTATCATAGCAAAGAGTAAGCTAGCTTAGGCAATAGTAGACTGCACTAGGCTAAGTAGGCTAATCTACTGTATCCTAGGTTAGGCTAACCATGAGTAGGCTAACCTAATTTGAGAGAAATCTAGGCTAGAGAACACTAGGCTACACTAGAGAAGGCTAGGGTAGACTATAGTAGGCTAGGTTTGGCTAGGCTAGGCTAGGCTAGAGCATGCTTGGCTACGAAAGGGTCACCAAGGCTAGGAAATAGTAGGCTAGGTTAGGAACTAGAAGGCTAGAATAGGTTAAGTATCCTAGAGTATTTTAGGCTAGGATAGAGTAAGCTATTTAGTGTAGGAAATGCTAGAGTAGCCTAGGCTAGGCTACGTTAGAGTAGGCTTGGTTAGGATAGGTTAGGCTAGGATAAGATAGAGTAGGCTAGTCTACACCATGTGAGGTTATGATAACCTAGAGTAGAATATGATAGGTTAGGCTGGAGTAGTCCACACTAGAGGAAGATAGGATAGGGTAAGCTAGGTTTGGTTTCTTGGAGGAGATAAAGGCATTTCAAAAAGACAATATATAGATGTCATTTCCACACAAGATTCTTGCACATTAGAAGATGAATACGCTAACCTAAAAATCATATAAAAAATCTAAAACACTTGTAGAAAATATAGTAATACCCATGAAAGGAAACAATTACCTGAAGCGGAATGTGAGTGATGGTAAATTTATATGGTAATAAAGAAGAATGAAGGAAATTCTTATATTCGCTATGATAATTCCTCCTTATTAACTTGCATAGCAACATGTCACATCCCAATATAATTCAAAATAAATATAAATTATTTAAGGTAAATACCAATTGCAAGAGTTAATTGTTTTATTGAATAAAATCTATTTCGTTTTGAGTCAAAAGTTACAACTATTATTTTTTTACCAAGTTCTTTCCTTTATTACCAAGACATATAAATTTTTTAATTGAGCAATATTATAAGCACTTCCAATAATAATATTTAATTTTTCCTTCTTTTCTCTTGATATATTATGTTCTTAAGGTATCATATTTTATTCCCCTACAATAGGCTATGTATATTTCTTTTTATTTCATTAAAAAATGTTTCTAACATTGGCAACTTTGTGTTCACGATAGTTTCCCTAGTTTTCACAAGATATGTAAACCTCTATAGCACATACAATTACACACATCGACCCTTTTGATGCTCACCATAATATCTCGATACATATTGAATTCAAGATGTTGATTTTCTAACTATGGTCGATATTCATAATGAAAATTTGGTCACTTGATTTAATTTTATTTATTACTATGAAGCATATTTAAGATAAAAAAAAGCTCGAAGATAAAAATAGTCCAATCCATACATCAAAATGCATCCATCATCCAAAATAGTTCTCCAAGGAAAACTTCAAAGTTCTTTAAAGATAGGGAGATCCCAAGTCAAGTGATGATACAAATGAATCCAACTAACTCCTATTTACACATTGATTAGGAGTTGATAGAATTAGCTTATAGGCCTACATTACCCCCTAATCATAAAATAATATGCAAGTAACCCTAAATTTTGGTGATAATCCGACCAAGCTATCAGCTCATACATGGAATAATAAGCCTCACAAGAGGTCAACTTATGTCTTAGGGCCTCCTAGAAGGCATACTTGGGTCCATGAGTGCCATAATGATGCATGGGACCCATCAAAAGTGTTGGAAAGGGTGATTGAGCCCTAGTTGTATTCATTGTTTCAGTGTGATTGTAAAGGGTCACGATCCATGTTAAATGAGCTCTAGCTTGTTGTATTGTAGTTTGTAATATAGTTAAGAGGGGTTTGAAAATGGGAAAATTATCGTGTGCACTAGTTGATTCCTAGATTTGTGTAGATTTCATTGTGCATTAAAGAAGATGTGTTCTGGCACTTGAGGTTGTTTACATTAAATATTCTAAGACAAAACTCAAATTCTCATGTGTCATGGAAATTAAACATATTCCTTTTTCACCTAAAAGTTACCTATAACTCATCTTATGCTACTCATGTCCAATTTCAACTCATCCAACTTAACAAGTTACCAAGAAAAGGCTCACATCCAACTGTGGGAGTAAAATAAATTAGCAACAGAGTTTACATCTTAACATCCCATATCACATAGCGCATCTTATAATCCCTTGGCATTATCTATCATGTGTTAGCATCCCCTCCATTCCTTGGCATGCTTCGACACTCCCTAGCACACACTAACACTCCATGACATGTCCTAGCACTCTAGCATACCTTGGAATTTCCTAGCATATAACCTTGATAATCCCTCCTTAGCACACTTGAAATTCATTGACACTCCCTATCACACTTCCTTATTCGTTCATTTTCATGCATTTTGAACTAGTTCTCCCTTGTGTTCCCATGGCACTCCCTAGCATGCATTGACGCAACCTAGCACTTGGCACATCCTAGCATGTTGCCTTCGGACACTAGCATTCATTGGCACTACCTAGAATACCTTTAAAATCCCTCCTTAGCACACCTATAACTCATTGATACTCATTGTTACACACTCTTATTCATTCAATTCCATGCGTTTGAGACAAGTGCACCCTTATTTTTCTGAGCCACTCCCAAACACTCCAGCCTGGAAAACATTGGCACACCATGGAACCTAGCACATATTTGCATGTGTTCCCTGTGTTGAACCTTTAGTTAAGCTAAGAGGGGGGGTGAATCAGTTTAACACATTCCTGATCTTTTAGAACTTTTCATTAAACTTAATTACACCTTCATTTCACATCCAATTTAATGTGTGAGTAATCTTAAAATGTAAGCAGCAAGTGTTAGTATAATATAGCAGTAGACTTAATATGAGAGCAGTAGATATTAAGCAGATGATACATATCAGATCAATACATAAATATCATGCACAGAGACACCAGATATAAGTGGAAACCCATAAAGGGAGAAAACCACATCTTATTATTATTGTGATGCAAAGGCAAGCTCCAACTCCCTCTCACCACTGTTTTTCTGCAGGCACCAACCTACAGGAGGCTCCTACCTCAATTCTGCAAGCTACAACTTGCAAGGAAGCACTAACTCCCTTCAATTTTCTGCAGGCACCAACCTACATGAGGCTTCAACCTCAGTCAGGTACAAATGACAGCTATCAAGCAACAACTTGATAGGGAAGCTCCAACATCCTCAATTCAACAACCTAAATGTTTGCTGATTTACCTTAGATATCAGCTCTGTTCTGTAGCTTCTCTTTCTTTTCTTAATCTTCTCTGCCTTATTCTTCTATATTCTGTATTCTCTGTATTTTCTCTCTCTCTCTCTCTCTTGAGCTTATCAAATTGATATTATATATAGAAATTCTCACATGATTGTTTGTATTTCACAAGGAATTTGAAGTGAACAGTCATGACTCTTTGGCTTCTGTCTTCTTATTCCTTTTTCAACTCAATTTTAGAATTACTACAATATGTACAAGTTTCATGCTACAGTGGGATTTTTTCTTTTCCTTAGGATACTTGCCTTTGCATCACAAACAATAAAAAATAATTACATCATTTACATTCACATTCTAAATTACATATTTCAATATCACTCAGCTCCTCTTCTGAACTTTGGCTTACTGGATTTTGTCTTTTTCTACTGCTGTTAAGAAACTGTTCTGCATCATCTTTGTTTACTGTCATCTGTACATTTCACCTGTTCACTGCTCTTTTGAATCCCTGTATTTTTCTTGTTCATTCCAGTTATATAACAGCTGTATGTACAACTGTCTTTTAGTCAAACTTAAATATAACTCTGCGTTTTTATAAACCCTTTTTAATCACACGGATATATCAGTGCTCCCAATCTTTACCATATGCCATCAACTGTATAATATTTGGTTTCATTTCACAAGAAACGCTTTGCCTTATTAACAAAACAAATATCTGCTCCCACTTTTTAATTGCATTCAAAGTTTCGTGTCCAACCATTTTCTCATCCGGCCATTTCCCACTTCTCTTTAATTCCACGCTGGCAACTTTAATTTAAATAAACAAGTCTGGTTTATCTAAATTCAAAGGATTTAGATATTAATTCCATACTCCTGTATAATTATAACCCGACATTCTCTTATATGTACATATGCGCTAACTTCGCACTGTAACCCTCATACGCAACATAATAGTTGACTATTGAACCGTATTATTTAATTCTCAACAAATAAACCCACAATCACATATTTCATAATTATACGAAATATATCCATATATTACGACGTTCAACCAGACCTTGTACTAAGGTTAATAAACCAAATTCGTTACATTTATCTCCGCCCCAGGCCCACAATACAACCAAACGACCAACCAAACGAACGCATCGTACCTGGCTTAACTTCCGGGCTCTTCTATTAAACCTCATGCAAGTCCCGCGAACGATCGTCGTTGGATGTCGACTCTCCAAATCAACGGCATATGTTAATTTCTCTCCACGTCTTCAGTCGACGTATAACGCGCGAAGGCGCACTTTAAACAATGGTTTTGAAGTGTTGGTCGGGACACGTGTCGATTCCTGTATGGAATCGCTCCTCCTCCGGGCAATACCACTTATGGTCGATAGGCGGTGCGGAGAATACCACTTCCAACCTTTACTGTTCACCAAACCACGTTTACTGTTCACCAGTCATGGTTCCGCTTCCTCCAGGTTCCGTCTTCATCCTTTTACTCCGATTTATGCCCGTTATATATGAAAGGGTTCTTTTCATTTATTTAATCTGACCTAGGGTTCCAGCCTACGCTCCATGTTCCGGTCCGCATTTGTTATTTATCAAAACGTTCACTATTCAATGTATTTTTATTATTCGACTCCGCTCCATTCAATTATATATATATATATATATATATATATATATATATATATATATATATATATATATACGGTCAACTAGGAAAGTATCCATTTCCGTTGGATATTGGGTGTATATATATATAAGTTATATATATATAACGCACCTACATATATATAATGCAGTTCTACCATATCAATCGAATACAAGTGCTCGTTAAAACTTATCTTATGTGTAACACACAAATTTTAATAAAGATTCTAGGAATTTATCTATATATGTGCATATTTTTGAAATAACAACGGTTTCTACTGTGACTATTGTGGCTCTTGCCTGCAGCCAAACATGTCACTCTGCCTCTGCCTCTACTACTGTGACAACAGCTCTATCTCCATATTTGCTTCCTTTGTCTCTGCCTTTCTCTTCATTTCCTCTTTGCTCCATTGTCTGTCTTAGTCTCCTTGTAACTGTTCCTGTTTCTGCATCTGCTACCTCCTTTGCCATCAATGACAACATTTCCAACACCGCAGCTGTGTCATACATAACACTTCTAACATCAGACATCACACCCTCCCTTAGCACACCCCAAAGTGTAGCCTTATACCTTCAGGTCATAAGGTATTGTTATAGCTAATTTGATGCTTCTCATTCAATTGTCAACCTAGGGTAAGTATTTTTATTTCAAGAGTGTGAGCATAGTATATGCAAGTGATATCAAGGACAACTACTCTATATTACTTTGAAGAGGACTATCTAATTCTCGAAGTTCAATCAATTCAAAGGAAATGGAGTTGTAAAATTATGTTTAACTATTCTGTCTAAGTAAGTGCAGAAAAGAGCAACCTATGATTGAACAACACACAAATGAATTGAACAACAGTCCTACGGAATTGAACAACAGCTTCAATAAATTGAATAGTAATTTCTTATCTAATTTTGCAATGGAATTCTCTTTTTAAATTAAATAGATGAAATCTCTCTGAATCAATTAACAACTAGATGCCTTACATTACTGATGGAAAGATCCAACTCTTAGCTATTTACATAATTGAACAACAGTCATGCTAAAACAAATGAAACGAGTATAAAATCATTGGGAAATTATGAAAGCATCTAAAAACTATGAAAGCATTCATTGTAAACAAGGAAACATGAATAATGAACTATTATAATGAAAGAGAAAGTTGTAGTATATTATGTTCACAATTCAACCAATTAAATGATATCTCATAAAATGTATTTGATGACTGAAAAGTAAATTCTGTAATTGAACGTATATCATAGAGATTAACACAGAAATTCCCGGGGCTGGGCCTAAGCCACCAGAAGTTTGCCACTACGGAAAACTCAGAAATTGACTATAAAAATTCCAAGACCTTTATTAAGCTGAAAGTTAATACATTGATATAATTGGACAATCCTGTCGTGATACATCTATTACAGAATAAAGTCTCTATTTTGATCTATCTATATTGTTCGTTTTTGGCCTTTTCAAGGCGATTAAAACAGTGGTAATGGTCTTTTCCAGACGAGATTTTGCTGCTTGTGGATTTCGTTTGAGTTCTTCAGACATGGAGGTGCCTTTCCCTCTTCCGCCTGTCCATGGTAGTCATCATGGTTCCGGTAGTCTCTATCTGTCAGTTGTCTTTTGGTCATCATTGATTCAACTACTTATTTCCCCGTAAATAGAGATATAACAAGTCAATTTTCTGTTGTAAAACATCCCTTTTATTGTTAGTTCATTTTGTCCTGATTTTACATTAATCTTCCTTTCCTTTACTGTTAAGATGAGGAAAAATTCATAAAGGTGGATACAAATTTTTGGTAAATGAAGGGCGAAAATGTACCAAAAGAGAGGAAAGCCTGGAACTGAATATCTTCTATAAAGGGGCTGGGATTACTATCCCTGTCCTCCTCAAAGAAGAAGTTGTGCATGTATAGTTCACACAAGAGGTATTGGACCTGCTCATTTTGATCATTGCAGTAATGGACAAATTCCTCTATGGTTTTAAAATTCATGGGCTTCCCTGCCCCGACGGCCTTGATCTTCAGTAACAGCTAGCGTTCTACTAGAAATAGGGCATAGTTGGTGGCTAGTGCCCTGCATGTTAGCACATCAGAGTACAGAGAGCAAACCATAGTGGCTTGCTTCTTAGCTTGTCCCACCTGATCCTGTGCTTTCTTTTCCTTCGCTTTTTCTTCTTTGAGTTGAGAAAATGTCTCATGCTCTGTTGCAGAAAGGTCTGTGAATTTCTTTAATAGTGCCTAATACTCTTGTGTGGGAACTACTTCCTTTCTGCATTGTGTTAACTCATGCTGTGTTCGAATTAATTCATTATGCAATTTTTGATTGGCAGCCTTTTCTACCACAAGAGCGTAGGTAGGGGCTTCCACCATTTGGGTTCCCTTTTCTTCTCTAAATTCTAGCCTAGTTTGCACAAAGGCTTCAATAGTGTCCACTAGGTCTTTCTGTACCTCAATCTCAGCAGTAGTTGCAAAGTCATTCTGTACCTCAAACTTAGCAGTGTCTATCAAATTCGTGACAAGCTCTGTTTGGGTTTCTGTGGTAACCAATTCTTTCTTAGGCTTCCGAGCCTTGATTACTTCCTTCAGTTGTTTCCTCAAATGTTTTATCATTTTCCTTAACCTTTTGCAATTTCTTCTCATTTGCTTCAACTTTTTTTCAGCGAAATTCTCTTCTGGCCTGGTTTTGGCAGGGGATGGAGGAGCAGCAACCTTGTTTTCAGGAATGGTGGTGCCATTTTCAAGGTTTTATGTGATGATATTTTCTACTTATACTCTAGAGCTTACTTTTGCATTAATTTCCCGATTGGGTGAGATATTATTCCCTTCAGGCGTTAGAGGGACTGTTTCCATGCTTGCATTTTGTTCTAAGGGGATGGTGTCTCCTGACTGATTTTCAGATTCGGCTACACCTTCCACCTGCTCTTCCCTATTCACCCCATCACTCTTGGGAGGATACAAGGCCCTAAAACCTTGTGATTCATCTTGGTGAGGTAATATCTAACTGCGGCCAGAGCTGCTAGCGGTGGTAGATTGGTTTAACAGTTCCTCTTACTCCTCAGCTATTGAGATGGGCTTCTAATTTCACAGGATGCCCTCATTTTCTCTAGAAATCGATCCATTATTATAATGGTATGTTTTTAGGGCTTCAAGGTGGTGAATGGGATGGCCCTGCCTCCTCTGGCATTTCCAAGGTTTCTTGTTGTAATTGCAGTCTTTTGGACCGTCTTCGCTTGCTTGGTTTTGTTTTCGAAGCATGGGTCTTTTACATTCTTGTTCCTCTAGGTATTTTCATTTTAGGGAGCTCAATTTCGGTCTCAACAGGTTTTTCCTCATGTGCATGCACGACATGGTTAACAAAGTTGTCCTAGGATGTCTGTTGTTTTCCTAATTCATGCATCATAATTAACTTGACTAAACCATGGTGGCTGACGGCTGCTTGGGGGTTTTTAGCCTTTCTCATTTGAACAAGAGTGTCATGTATAGAATTTAAGCAAGAAGGCAGATTAACTGAAATATTTTGTTTAAGAACAACTAACAATTTGAGTTGACAGGGTTTTGCCATGTCTTGGCATCTATCGCATGTGATGAATATTTAGATGAATGCTACCAATTCCTGCCACGGTTGTTGTAGAGAGGTAGGTTTAATCCCCTTTCCTTTCTGTTCCAATGGTTCTCCTGGATCCTGGTACACTGCGATTGCCTCTCGTAGAAGAAGGTGCTTTTCGGTCAATTTTTCTCCCTGTTCTGGCATTCCAGAAACTTCAGCAATGATATCCTATGTGACAGGTATAATCCTTCCATTGGGTCTGGCATGCCCCTCCTGTAGGTTATGCAGGAATTCAATTGCTATCTCTGTGTCAAACCCTTGCAATTTGTGTAAGTATGGCAGCCAACCAACTTGTTGGAGAATGGTGTGAGTTGCGTCTGAGATTGGGAAGGTCGTAGGTTCGTCTCGAAGAGAGTTCCATCCCATGGTTGATGCGTTCTATTGAGCTAATTTCTCCTTCTGTCTATGTTTCCATTCGGCCCTATCGGTTAGAATAAACACTTCATACAAGAGAAAAATAAATTGCAGCCTTCTGTCATAAATGTCTGTAACTTCATATCGCAATTGTAATGATAATCACCAAATAAGTTGTAATGACCTATTGTGTCTTCTCTTTTCCAACTTTTAAGAACATAAACTTATAGTTCTCAAGTATCATAATAAGATATATTCTCTTTAAAACATTGACTATATATACATATATTCATTATCTTCCATATTGCACTCCCCTGAGAATTGTTGAAAATAAAAAAGTTACGATGAATCTTCTACCATTACAAGCATGAAGAAAATTACCTTTAAAATATTCATACAAACATTAAATTATGAATAATTATTGACTAATATATAGGTTATTGCTGAGGAAAAACAAAGAGGAAGCTAATTTTTGTTAAAGTTGAAAGATAAGTTCTTTAGCAAAAAAGGAAAGAGCAAGAAAACATAAGGTTGGAAGCACTCTAAAAACCTAGAGAAATGGTTGAGGCCAAAAGAAAAGAAGAGGTGCATGTAAATATAGCTATGGAAGAAGAACTACCAAAGAGGTCAATCCTAGAGTGAAGGTAGAAATGTTAGTGAAGAGTAGAATCTGAAAAGAAAGCCAATTTTTATGTAGAAGATAAGAAGAAAATAATGCGAGAGATTGAATCCAAGAAGAAACAAGCAACAAGGAATAAATGCGAGGAAAACGTTGAAACTAACATAAAGATATTTGAAGTGGAGAAAGATAGGAGAAGAGAAGAAAAACAAGGAGCTGAAGTTGAAATAGAAAAAATAAAGCAATAGGAACTAGCTAAAAGAGAACTTGAAGATAATGTTGAAGAGTAGAGGAGAATAGGAGAAAAATCGGGATGAAAAAAAAGTTTATGAGACAAGAAAAAAATGAAAATAATTGGCACAAAATACCAATGCCAATGAGTTCAATATGTAGCAACAACATTCTTCATAAATGAAATAAGTCATCACTACTCAAACCTTAGCTAATAAATTGCGGTGTGAACATTGTTGTAGGTAGTGATGATTTTATTCCAAAACTAGTTGACAAAGTTATAAATTTGCAGTTATTTATATTTGATAAGTAGATAAGTATATGAAGCAAAGTAATAAGGTAGAGGCACAAATTTATGAGAATTTCCTTGGAATTATGAAATAATTCTCACTACTGAGACCATGGTGATGAATTTTTTTTTTTTACTTTTTTTATTTTTTTTTACTGCTAGTTTACTCTATCAAAAGCTGGTGTCCATAAGACTATTGACATTGGGAAGAATATAAAGTATTATGAGAGAAAAATCATTGTGCTAAAACATTAGCTCACTAGTATAAATCTAGCAACTGTCAATCTTTTGATTTTATCAATTTTGCTTTCAGGGTGCAAATGAAATTAAACACTAAACAAAAATAATTTTATGCTATAGTACAACAACTACAAGTCCAAGACGACAATATTGTTGATGTCATGACCCATATCCAAGCATGGGAACTTGTCTATCAACTAACTTTGTTACATTTTGAAAAATTTAAATATTGGTAGTCCTCCCTAGAAAAAAATCTCCCATAAAGCCTCTATTTTCACTTCCAATAAAGACAATATTTACCTAAACTCTTAAGCTCTTTCTCTTTAACATATTTTTGAAAACTCTCATTACTCATCAATATTTATCAATATTTATAAAACCAATACCAAAAACTAAAATATATTTATTTCTATTAACAATTTTTATATATTTTGATTTCTCTTATATTTATATTTATTTCTATATTACTTATTTTTATATTTGTTTTTCTTATATTTATATTTATTTCCATTTTACCAGTAATTTATTATATTTATTTTATTACAATTTTATAAATAATTATTCTTATACAACTATACATTGCAATGCATTCAATAACATGTCACTCAACATCCATACCTATCGACTAAGAAATGACAAATGACCATTTTAATAATATATTTGTAACATCATTTTTAAAATAATATTAGTTTAAATAAAAATATATATACATGATATTATTGGCGGTAACTTGAACGATCATAAAAAAAGGGTATTTTTTAATGCACTATTGAGATTAAAATTATTACTTTATTATATTATTTACTTTCTAGATTGTTATTTATCAATATATTATTTAGTTGAAATGATCATTTCAACTAATTTCATGTCAAATTAAAATAAAGTTTAATTGATTAAATCATAAGAGTTCGGAGATAGTCATAGCCGTCACATGGCTGGTCATTGCATGGATGCCTTTAATGACATGCGTCACATGACTGAAATGGAAACACTGTACAAAATATGATACATAGAGGCATTTGTTCCTTTGGTTACATTGATGAGGTTTCTGAATTTGATGTTGTATTCATAACTCCTGGCTTTGCTGCCAAACTAAGCTATGCAGAATACGAATGGATGTTTGGTTGTATTTTCTGGGTTAGCTTAGCAACTCCATAATACTCCCCAGACTGTCACATTATGCCCACGAATATGGGCCTCCTCCCCCTTCTACACTCGACTTTGTTGCATCTGAACCCCGCCGCAGATCTCTTTTACATAAGACAAATGGTATAAGAAAATCGCATATTATCTCATAGATAAATTTGTACGTGAGCTAAAATGTCAATATAGGAATTGTTTTGATCCTTCGTTATGAACTATCTATCGTTCATTTTCTAATGTTTCTTTCAATTTTCATGACAGACATTAGAGTCGATTACCTTTATTTAATGAATGAATGGATGAAAATAAGTAGCCAACTATGAGGGCTGAGCTTTGGTTCAACGGGAGTGGCCAGTGCCATCTGCGATTTTGGAAACCGATTCTCCATGATGCCTGGGAAAGAATTACGTTGACATGCCCAATACAACATGATAGCTAGTCCATGGCTGAGGAAATCGAAGAGAAAAGGTCGCATTATTGGCAGTGGTTTGTGCGGGACGAAGCTTGAAGTTTTTCTTATTAATGGCAACTACATATAGAATAATTTCATGCCTGGCATGGTGAAAGAATAATAATAAATATCAATCAGGATTTCGTGTATTTATGCTATTTATTCTCTACGGCATGACCCTAAAATTATATGTACTCTGGTTTGTAGAAAACCTACCACTACTATTGGTAATTCATCTCCAGCAATCTAATGATATAATTTTGTGCTTTCAAATAAAAATCTTATATTTTGTTTGTGATTAGTTTTTTTGGTAGGTTTTTTGTAATTTTGTACCTTTATTTGTGCTTTCACATAAAAAAAAAAGTCTTATATTTTGTTTCTAATTATTTTTTACTTTCCAGCTTTAGTCATTCAAATGCACAAGGAATTATTGCTGAGATCTTTGGAATCCACTTTCCCATGGTTATAAATATGAAAATAAAGTGCTCATTATCTATGCGTTCGTTATGGAATATAAATGAGTTCGTTATCGAATATAAATGAGTTACATGAAACTACTATCTTGAATATAAATGAGTTACAAGAGGATGTGAATAGTATTGGAAACTCATTTTCTTTTTCTTTCTTTTTTTTTCATTCTACTTTTTTATCCTTTAAGAAATATAAATATGTATATATATGTTATTTTAAAAAATCAAATTTATATTTTTTAACATATTCAATATTTTTTTTTATAATTTTCTTGTAATAGTAAATTTAGGTGTAACTTAACTCATGAAATTTTTTTCATTTATATGGGTAATACTTTCATTTTTTTCTCATTATATAAAAAAGATTTTTTAGAGAAAAGTTTTATGGTTAACAAAGTGGGAAAGTTTAATTTTGTAGTTTAAGTTTCAATTTAATAACTTTTTTTAAATCAATTTAGAATCTTTTTAATGAAGGGAAATAAATATTTGATCTAGATATAATCCTTGATATTTATATAATATATTATTTAATATTATTTATTATAATTATATAATATTATTAGAAATATTTTTAATAATCATTTGGTTTAGTTTATATATATAATATATTGTTTTGTTTTTATTTATATAATTATATGATATTATCATTTATATATGTATAATTTTCTTATGGTGTTATTTTGAGTATTTATAGAAGTATTTCTTTTAAGCTTGGCAAGATTACATCTTCAACATGTCCAATATATCATTCTGATCTAGCAGGGGAATTGAACGAGTGACTTAGATGTTAGTGTACTCTAGCACTGTGTGGTCCCTCTCTTGACGCGAAGTTCTCCATCTCGTGTACGGGTCATTTTAGTTTAAAACAGGAGGATGGTATTTCTCCTTGGTTTACTTATTTGGTGGGCCCACTAAATAAGTCACCCCCAAGATGTGGGCCCTTTAAATAAAAAAAATATCTTATATTTTGTTTGTGATTATTTTTTAATTTGCATCTTTAGTCATTCAAATGCAGAAGGGATTACTGCTCAGATCTTTGGAATCCACTTTCCCATGGTTATAAATATGAAAATAAAGTGCTCATTATCTATGCATTCATTATCCAATATAAATGAGTTACACGAAACTACTATCTTGAATATAAATGAGTTACAAGAGCATGTGAATAGTATTCGAAGTATTGATGGATGATCTCACGGGATAAATAGGAAAATGATAATCTTTCGACTTTTTTTATCCTTTAAGAAATATAAATATGTATATATATGTTATTTTAAAAAATCAAATTTATATTTTTTAACATATTCAATATTGATTTTTATAATTTTCTTGTAATAGTAGATTTAGGTGTAACTTAACTCATGAAATATTTTTCATTTATATGGCTAATACTTTCATTTTTTCCTCATTATATAAAAAATATTTTTGAGAGAAAAGTTTTATGGTTAACAAAGTGGGAAAGTTTAATTTTGTAGTTTAATTTTCAATTTAATAATTTTTTTAAAAATCAATTTAGAATCTTTTTAATGAAGGGAAATAAATATTTAATCTAGATATAATCCTTGATATTTATATAATATATAATTTAATATTATTTATTATAATTATATAATATTATTAGAAATATTTTTAATAATAATTTGGTTTAGTTTATATATATAATATTTCGTTTTGTTTTTATTTATATAATTATATGATATTATCATTTATATATGCATAATTTTCTTATGGTGTTATTTTAAGTATTTATAGAAGTATTTCTTTTAAGCTTGGCAAGATTACATCTTCAACATGTCCAATATATCATTCTGATCTAGCTGGGGAATTGAACGAGTGAATTAGATGTTAGTGTACTCTAGCACTATGTGGTCCCTCTCTTGATGCGAAGTTCTACATCTAGTGTATAGGTCATTTTAGTTTAAAACAGGAGGATGGTATTGCTCCTTGGTTTACTTATTTTTTGGGCCCTCTAAATAAGTCACCCCCAAGATTTGGGCCCTCTAAATAAGTCACTCCCCAAGCTTCCAATTCCTCTCCCTTTTGTCGAGCCTCCTTATGCATCTTTTAGGGAATCAACAAAAGCTACCCAATTGTATCAAGGAGTACCTTAACAAAGCATCAGATCATTGTATATCCACAACCCTGTGGATCTTTATCGAAGCATTTTTAATATAAATTTGTGTATATATTTATAAAACTTTTGGTAAGAGTTAGAAATTCAAGATTTTATATTGGTAATATGTTGTATAATTTCATGTATAATAAAAATTTATATTAATCCAAAATTTTGTATTAGTAATATCTTTTTTGATTTTACAAACTCTAATTTTTATATTGTTAAATCATTTTCAATACATGAATGATGAAATTTTTAGATTAAAGTTTGTATAATTGTAGTGGAAAATCATACAAGTCTAAGATTGTTGTTGCAAAATTACACACACACACACACACAAAACCTTGAAATTATTAATGTAAGCATTGGAGATATATTTATTGATAGAAACATAGAAGAAATAATCTGGAAGGCCTAATCTTTATGGTTAGTTTAAGAAGTTTTCCATGCCAAAGCCATATTTGCTAAGAATTTCATGAGGTCAAATTCACATGGGGGTTTGAGGTTAGGTTTATATGTTTTTTTCTAGTAGAACTTATCCTAGGAACCATTCCCAAAATGTGGGTAAGTGCCTAGAGGGATTTTCCAAGGGAATTTTCCATTAAAAAAAAATAGTGCCCAAAGGTTTCACTAGATTGATAGATGCTATTGTGCTAAGTATAGAAAGATATTAGCATTAAATATCATATTGTAATATAGGGTTACAAGCCTCCCATACATTTATGGTTGATTTACCCTCAATATAAAAAATTCCAAGGAGAATCGGCATCGTACCAATACATTAGTTCTTTTATTAAGTGCGTGAGCATGGGAAGACATTATTTGCTTAGAATATATACATATTTTTCCAAGTGAAAACTCATGGGATCCATCCCTCTTCCCTAGAATATTTGGATGGAGGGTAATGAATTAACTAGTTACAATAATGACTAGTAACATTAAATAAGTTTACCAAATTTGAACCCTTTGCTTATGGCCTCCTTATTAGCAACATGACTTGAGTTGATGGTTCATTTGATTAATCTAAACTTTGGGTTTGTTAAAACACACACAAAACAACATCTAATCCCACCCTCATACAATTATGCAAGAATAGGATAACTAGTACATTGTTAGCTCTAAATGGCCCATGAAGGGAAAACATGCCATAAAGTGGGATATGAACATAAGTGTTTTCATGTGCACACACACAAAAAAGAAACTCATCCCAGCCTTAATAACTTAAGTGAGAATGAGATAATTGGTAGATTCTCACCCTTAAGAAATTAAGGGAGAATGATATGATATAACTAGTACATTATTACATTTAATCAGCCAATGAAGGGAAACATGTCATAAGGTAGGATATGAACATAGGTGTATACAGGTGTACAAAAACACAAGCAACATCTCATTCCAACCTCAAGCACTTAGGTGAGAATGATAACTTAAGAGAGAATGAGATGAGATAACTGGTACATTGATTGATTCAATCAATCAATGAAGGGAAAACATGTCATAAGGTAGGATTTGAGCATAGGTTTATGTAGGTGTACACACACGCAAAAGAAACATCTCATCCCACCCTCAAACACTTATATGAGAATGATATTGTTGGTACCTTGCTAGCTTTAATTGGTTCACAAATAGAAAACATGTCATAAAGTGGGATTTGAGCTTGTGTGGGGAGGACAACAATTTCACCTCTTAACCATCCAAGCTAGATCTAATTGACTCTCTCTCTCTCTCTCTCTCTCTCTCTGTACACAAACACTGCAATGGAAGAATTGTGACCTCCCCATTAGCAACATGCCATTGGGATATGGTCCTTTCCCTTGGAATATGTTTCCCTCTTATTTGAGTGTGCCCAGCTAATTGTTGAGCATGTGGAAGTTGTTGGGAATTGGTAGGAGAATACAAAGTAATATATCGGCTAGTTGTGGAGCCCTATGTATGAGTTAAGCCCTTATGAATTTTGGGTGCATTCCCCGTGAATTGTGTGAGGCCATCGTATTATGTTTTTTAAGCTTGTGCGGTGAGTGGGGGGCTTAGTAGATGATTGAATCATTATGGTGCTTGCTGTATAGATAATAAACCACCTGGAAAATATGAAAATAAAATAGGAAAACCATCTTGACAGTGGATTCCAACTCCTGAAACGAAGCAATACCCCATCTAAAATTTTGCCGAATCCTTGTGAATGAACTAAAAGATAAGATTGAGTCATTGTGGTGCTCACTACTAAGAGAAATTGATAAACCAACCTAGCGGCTTGTTATAGGTGCAACAAGTAAACCACCTTGGTGCTTGATTTTAAAGGTAAGTTGATAAATGACTTGGGCAGTGGGCTACATAACGTGGATGAAAAGCCATGCTTTTGGTGTGAATTCCCTAAGAAATAATTTCCTCAGACATTGGATCTAAATCAAGGGTGGTCAGTTATAAGAAAGCTTCATTGTAGCTGGCTTATAGTTGGGTGCAGAGTGGAAGTCCCTCCCTTAGTTTCCAACTAGTTTAAGATATAAAAATAGGTATATTAATTATGCATATTTCAATCATGAACCGTGATGTTCAATACTATTTTTTTATTTCTATGAGATTTGGTATGTCTATGGTTTTAATGAATGTATATACTTTGTTTTTTAATATTATGTTGCTAATTGATGTGTGGAAATATGTGTTTATGTTATCTTATTGAAAACAATGGCTTATGAGAATAGTAGCTCGATTTTTTTGGAGGAGTGCTATGTATGTGTTGATGGTTGAAAATGTATCTCCAACAGTAAGGGGATCTCCGCGGTGCAGAATCCAAATTAGATTCTACAGTGTTTGGTTTAAGGACCCATCCGGTTTGTAGGGAATCCAAATAAGAGTCTTTAATTTATCTTTCAAGCCATATTCTCTACTTAAGAGAATAACCAAATAAGTATGAGAAAACTGAAATATAATGTTATAAGTTATATGTGTGTTCCTATTGCTTAAAATTTTATATAACATTAATATGTAAGTTCTATTGTGAATGGTAATGGTTCCGTGCCCTGTTGACATTTTTAAAGTATGTACTATGGTAAAACCGATAAATAATATGGTAATCCAAACCAATAGACAAAACTCATTAACTGGCCACCAAGAAGCGATGGTATAAAAAAAATAAAACCTTTAATCTAAGAATATAGTTTGCGATGAATCAAACTATAGATAGACATTAGTTAAGTTCAAAGAGGATTCTAGAACAGTATGATACCAAACCTTAGAAAAATTATGTACACCAAATGGGCAGATGGAAGCCCGGGGGTACAGGGTTCTCTCTATCGAATGTTTCTTTAGAAAATAGCCATGAATAAATGATATACATTCCATGAAATTTATCAGAAATAACATTAATTTATGAGTCAACTAAACTAAACCAGTGTGTAGAAAAACCTTCATGGCATAAGAAATCGAGTATAACAATTTACAAAATTTCATGAATAATATTACAGTTACAACAGTAATAACCCAACAGGTACATGCATTAATTCAAGGTATTATACTAGTTTCATATATTAATGTAACAATAAATTAACAAATAACTCTTTTTGGCAGGATGACGAGAACCCTGAAAACAGTGCCGACCTAAAATGGTAATGACAAGGGACTGTAATTCGATATGAAACCAAAAATAATGGATTATCACCCCAAAATTTTTACACATTTAAATCATAGCATTACATCGTGAAGACTTGGAAGTTCCAAGGGTAAAGAAAAACCATATTAAAAAAGGCAACCTAATGTATGTCACGAGAAGAGCTAAAAATACCCTTGCCGAAACTTATTTCAAATAAACAATATTGAAATATTATTTACACACACTCCATTGTAACAAATACATCCATTATGAAAATGTTTGAAGGAAAAAACCTGGTTCATGAATGTGTCTTAACCTAACCCTTAGATAAATTACAAGTAGCGAGGTAAAAGGAATTAAACCAAAAATCTAGAACAGTCGTGGCCAAGATGAGGAGGGCTAGTGGCGTTAAGAGTGGGTGGTCCAATAACCTACCAAAACACAAACAAAAGACAAAAACTTAAGAACGGTATACAATTTCACCTTTGAACGCCTACGAGCTAAGAACAGTTCTATGCAAAGCAAATAGACTTACCAGAGGGAGTGTTGTGTGTCCAAATGCACCATACGCCACAGTGCCTATCTCTCTTAGTGCCTCGAAATCCCGTCGAGACCAAAAGATATGAATCGACATTGAGCTTCCAAACGAGTAACCAAGGATGAAAAATTATTTAGGTTCAGAGTCAAATACCAGTAGAGAGAAAACTAACTAGAGATAAGGGTAGTCAATGACCATATCTGTGCATAGTAAGGTCTCCATAGCTGTAGAGCTTCATCTCGGAAAAAAAGGGAAGAAAACTCCAAGAATGAGCTGGGGTATGGGTCCGGGTTGGTTACACTAACCCTATCATGGCCAAATACAATCGTCAGATCGAGCCTAGTTAGATCGACAACTCAAAAGTGCCAAATGTTCCTACGTGCAGCCTATAGGGTTGGTGGTCACTGAAAACTGCAGGTAGGTATTCTAGAAACATCTCCAAGCCGAGTACAATACGTTTACCATAGTGGATCATATCGAGTTATACCTGGCCATACATTTAGCTTAGCTTATGAAATGAGTTAGCTACATTGGATATCAACAATATGGCATGTCAAATAATGCATGGTGTGTCATTACTATTAAAAAAAAGAACTACTGTATTTTTAATATAAATTATTACAATGTATTTTGACATGAAAACTATGATGGGTGCTAACATAACGTTTTGATAATTTCCTTCCAGCTATAGCAATTATTTATGTGTTTTTTTACAATGGTTAATTTGCATAAAGAGATAGGATAAAAATGTAGTTTTTGAGAAACTTAATTTAATTAATTAATAATTAATATATGGATGACAGAGATTTAATATTTGTAAAATATTTACAAAATATTTTTATCAATAGTGAAAACAGAATGTTGAGATTTATCTTAAAGGTAATTTTTCTCTTTTTTCTTTTCAACTTAATTAAAAAATATTATAAATAAAATATATATTTTCTATTTAAGTAAAGTTGTGGACATTTAGGTATGTGGAATTGATAAGTTATTAGCCTATAGTATTGTAAAAAAACTTATTTAAAAGATAAGAATTTCCATGGTAAAAAGAATACAAATCTCCATTATTAATAATCCTATTACATACCTTTTATTTATTTATTTACTAATTTTTTTTAATAATAATAATTTAAAATAAAATTATAATTTAATTAAATTTTATATGTTTTTTAAATTTTAACAATGTGAAATAAATATTTTGATATTTATTATACATTAATGTCTATCAATATTTGCAATAAATTTAATTTATATAATTAGGTTCATTTAATTTAGGTAATTACATTCATTTATAAAAATAAGTCTTTACTAGTGTTAAACTAAACTCATAATGCAACTACATATGCATTTACATATTAAACTTTTAAACAAAAGTGTTTGAGATACATGTTAAATGCAATACCCAAATATAAAATTATTAATCAGTTTGATATTTTGAAGATTCATGTGGTGTGAGTTTTTGAGGAGGGTTATTTGACATCTCCACAGTATCCATTTTTATGTCTACAATTATTAGTCAACTTATTAATTAAAATATACTTAATGGGATTAAGGATAATCAACTCTATGGTTATTGTTGGGATTATGGATAATCAACTATCATGATCATTGATGGGATAATGGATAATGAACTCTTATGATTATTGATCAATTATGGATAAAGTTTGATCTTTGTCCACACTTTTTTCATTATATAATATTTGATTTCCTTACAATAACATTAGTTAATACTATGTGAATATAAAATCAATCTGCTAAAATGATTATGGATTAATTTATTAATTATCCATAGTTATAGTTATTTTTATTAATAAATTAATAGATAATCATCATAATTGATTGATTTTATAATTTCTTCTATGTTTTATGGATAAATATATCTCCAACATTTATAGCAATAATTTGAACGCTTTGTGTATATATATATATATAATTTTGCAACAATAAAGTAGACTGGTATGATTATCCACTACAATTGTACAATTTTTATCCAAAATTTTCATCATTCATGTATTAAAATTACTTTACCATTATAAAAATTTAAATTTTGTAAAATAAAAAAAAATATTACTAATAAAAAAAATTGAATTAATATAAAGTTCCAGTATGCATTAACTAATTCTTCTATTATGAAATCTTGACTTTTAACTCTTACCTAAAAAACACGCACAAACATATAATACTAAAACAAAATTATACATATATACTTGACAATATTACATAATTATATAAATGAAATGAAAATAGAATACAATATATATGAAACTAAAACTAAACTAAATAACTATTAAAAATATTTCATATATATATATATATATATATATATATATATATATATATATATAATAAATGAAATTAAATATAATATATTATACATATTAATGATTATAATATTTCAAATATTTATTGAAATATTTTTATTTGCTAAAAAAATTTAAATTAGAGTTTTATACCTTCATGAAAACTTAAATCATAAAAATTAAGTCATATAAGTGAGAAAAAATAATATTATTCATCATATAAGTGAAGAAAAAGATATCACAAATTTGTAAGTTAATAAATATTTCTCAAAACTGTAAAGTAAGTTCAACAAATCTACTATTAAAAATAAATAAATTATAAAAATCAATTTTAAATATGTTAAAAAAGATTGATTTCATTTTTAAAATAACACTTACATAGAGCATTATCATGAAAAAAAATAGAGCATTATCATTTTCCTATTTATCTTATGAAATCTTCCATGAGTACCTCGAATATTATTCACATTCTCTTGTAACGCATTTATATTGAAGACCATAGATTCTTCTAACTCATTTATATTATACGATCATCTATTAAAGGGCACGCAGACATAATGAACACTGAATTTATACATTTATAACCACGCTAAAGTGGATTCCAAAGCTGAGCTCTGCAGTAATCTCTTGTGTATTTGAATGAATAAAGGTGGAAAAAAAAAACCACTGAAAAAAGTAATCACAAACAAAATATTTGAAAGCACAAAATTATATCATTAGATCGTTGGAGATGCATTATCAATAGTAGTGTTGGGTCTTCCATAAACATGAGTACATACAATTTTAGGGTTGTGGGGTTGACAGAATAGATAAAATGAAATCCTGATTGAGATTTAATGTGCCCGATAGCAGCCATTCACCATACATAACCATGCTATGCTTCCGGAAGCCGCATCTAAGATGTGACGTGTGCCGTTTGTTTTGCGATCACTCCATCCATCTTTCCGAGCAGGCGAAATGTCGTAGTTAATGAAATAAGTGTACGTTGCATCTATGTTTGAGTTTATGCAGTATTCTCGCGCTTTCTCACACTGACTCAGTGGTGGGTTCCCATTTGAATTTCAATTTTATTGCATTGCTGTGTGCGCATTTGAATTTCAAATTTGCCGTGGCCTTGGAATTCAAATATTCATTTAGCACAAGTGGAATTTTAGGCCAAACCATAAATCGTAAGTTATACAATATTAAATGTCCTAGGGCAGTATATGCTCATAATTACATTTAAATTAGTTTAAATCTAAGAGCAACCCTATGCAGCATTTTAATATCCTATAAACCATAAGTAACCCTATACAGCATTTTAATATCCTATAGCTTATGCTTTATGGCTTTGGAGGAAGACAACTCAGCCCTCAAGCCATAGCCGTTGAAGTAACCTTTATGGCTTTGTATCAACTCAGCCCTTTATGGCTTTCTATCAACCATGGCTGTCAAACATGGACAGCAGGGATGATCTGTTTCGTCCTCAACTATCTATGTTCTCTATGTTCTCTGTGTCTTTTCAGTCTGAGACGGTGAGAGACTTTCAAACGAGAGCAATTTTATTTTCATCAAAGGGCAAAGTACTGACATGATCAAGAATCCGAAGACCTCAAAGCATGGCAGTACTTCTTACAAAGTGGCAGTCGGTTTGTTCGCAGCTGCAGTGATTTTTATTTTCTTAGCGGAAGTCGAAACCGGGACAGAACTTTCAAGTGGAGCTATGAACAGCATGTCCGAAGTGATGGCGAGGAAATACTCGTACAAAGAAATCAATATCGTATTGGGCCTGGCTTACATTATTCATCTGGATGTCAAGCCTCAGAACATTCTTCTGGACGAGAATTTCGTGGCGAAGGTCTCCGACTAGATAGCGGCGTCATTATGATTTTGATAGAAAGCAAGCGATCAGAGTATTGAATATCGGTTTTCTGTTCATACTAGACCTTCGATGAGGGCGGTAGTGCCTCTGCAAGACAAGGGCCGGATGCCTCTGCAAGAGAATTTTCAGTTTGACATAGGGAAGAGAATGAACCGGAATTCAAGATTACCGTCCCGTGGCAGTAATTTGGGGGTGATGTATATTCATCTATTATATCTCTATTATCAGCAAGATAGACGTGAGATGACTGAAATTTGTAATGAATTTTCTTTATCTTATAATTTTGTTGAATTCATGGAAGATATTGATAAAGCTAAGGGCACCCTGTAGATCTTATGATTCTCTTTCAATTCTATGAGGATTTCTGAACCCCAAACAGTTTTCGGGCTCATGCAGATCAATGATCATCTTTCTTCAGCATGGTAATCGCATGGAATTCCATTTAATCTCATCGCTCTGTATTCCGTTGGCTTGTCTTTTTTTAATTGTAAATTACTGGGTAGCGAAAAGGTCGCTAATATTGCTGAAAAATAATGAATGATACAGTTCATTTGAGGGCGCTTCTAATGTTAGCTGAAGAAATGAAATGAAATCCCAATTCCAATTCCAGTTCCAGGTATGGTCCTATTATCGAGTGCGTCAGCAATTTTTATTGAATGTAAAGCTCTGCCGCCTCCTGAATATTTTAAACGACTTTTATGTGTGCACCACTTTAATTTAGGTGACAGATACTTGGAAGCTGATTGGAGGTCCTCCATGATGAAACCCTGTAAACCCTAAAATAAGGATCGCTTAAGAAGTTGTCAGGAGTATGGTACAATTTACCCTGGCTAATTAACGGTGTATGCGCTCCTAACAGCCGTGATACCCTCGACCAAACCTGACAGAGTTTCCAGAACCTAACAAGGGCAAAGGAATATAATGTGAAAACCAGAAAATTGGGGGTAGAATGAGTAACCATTGCAAAAAGGTTACTTACCTTGACGGGAAATTTACCTGTTGATGGAGTTGCTAGGAAGAGAATTCATGCTGAGAATTCATGCTGAGAAAAATCTACAGGGTTGAGGGATAGAACCTATAAGCACATTATGAAGAGAAGTAATCCAAAATTAAAACCCCATTACAAATTAGGTACCGGAGGGTTGGTCTGTGAAATGTAACGCAAACAATAATGGGTACATAATCAATGGAGAAAGAATCCTTCTGTTGTAAGGATTTCAACACCAGTACGGTTTTGGAGGATGGGATCACGAGGATATTATTCCTGTGTATTATGCTGCCTGTCATATTACCTGATTTAATATTTTCACTTGAGCACTGTATAACCATTTACCTGCCTGTCATATTTTTACCTGATTTACCTGGTTTGCGGTTAGATGAATACCTATTGAAGTTCCTGCTTTTACGTGTGCAACATATTTTAATTTATTTCAGATAAAAAATTTTATATTTTAGTTTTTATTAATAGTTTTTAATTTATTTTGTTTTTGAATTATTTCTTTATCAATATGATTTAGTTTAATTTATTTTTTAAAATGATTTTCAAATTGAAATATTTAATTTTATTGTACTTTATCAATGGTATATTTTTTTAATTAAAATAACTTGAATGTATAAAGAAAAATTGTTTAAATTTATATAATATAAAGTGATAATATATATGATAAAATTAATTTGTACTATAAAAGTTAAGATTCCTTTTGAATATATATTTTAGGAGTAGTCTAACTAGGGTAGGTTAGGGTAGGTTGGGTTCGGTTAGGGTAGGTTATCTTATTTTAGGCTAGGGAAGGTTAGATTAGGTTATGCTAGGATAGGCTAGCCTAGGTTATGTTAAGTAGGTTAGGTTAGGCTACGATAGGCTAGCGTAGGCTATGCTAAGCTAGGTTATGTTAAGTAGGTTAGGTTAGGCTAGGTTAGGCTAGGCTAGGCTAGGCTATGCTAGGTTAGGTTAGGTTAGGCTAGTCTAGGCTAGGTTAGATTAGGTTAGGTTAGGTTAGGTTAGGTTAGTAGGATAAGCTAGCCTAGGTTATGCTAAGCTAGGCTAGGCAAGTCTAGGTTAGGTTAGGCTAGGCTAGGCTAGGCTAGGAGAGGATAGGATAGGATAGGATATGCTAGGTTATGTTAGGCTAGGATAGGTTATGTTAGACTAGGGTAGGCTAGGTTAGGCTAGGGTAGGCTAGGCTAGGCTAGGCTAGGCTAGGTTAGGTTACGTTAGGATAGGTTAGGTTAGGTTAGGCTAGGGTAGGGTAGGGTAGGATAGGTTAGGATAGGATAGGATAGGTTACGTTACGGTAGGATAGGTTAGGCTAGGCTAGGCTAGGCTAGGTTAGGCTAGGGTATGGTAGGGTAGGTTATGTTAAGCTAGGCTAGGCTAGGTTAGGTTAGGTTAAGATAGTCTAGGTTAGGTTAGGCTAGGCTAGGGTACGGTAGGCCATGATAGGAAAGGCTAGGCTAGGGTAACCTAGGGTAAGCTAGGATAGGTGAGACTAGGTTAGGTTAGGCCAGAGTATGCTAGGTTATACTATATTATTAAAGTTAAGTTTAGAATATATTATTGTAGGTTAGGTTAGGCTAGGCCACGATAGGTTAGGTTAGGCTAGGTTAGGTTAGTATAGGCTAGCTTAGGATAGGTTACGCTAGGTTATGCTAGGCTAGGATTTAGGCTAGGTTAGGCTAGGTTAGGCTAGGCTATAATAGGGTAGGATATGCTATGATAGTCCACGCTAGGATAGGATAGGCTAGGATAGGGTAGGGTAGGGTAGGGTAGGTTAGGCTAGAGTAGGCTAGGTTAGACTAGGTCAAGTAGGCTAGGCTAGAGTAGGCTACGTTAGACTAGGTCAAGGTAAGCTAGGCTAGGTTTGGTTAGGTTACAGTAGGCCAGGTTAGGTTAAGCTAGGCTAGGTTAGGTTACACTAGGCTAGGATAGGCTAGTGTAGGGTAGGGTAGGTTGGGTTAGGTTAGGTTAAGCTAGGTTAAGCTAGGCTAGATTAGGTTAGTCTAGGCTAGGCTAGGGTAGGGTAGGGTAAGGTAGGGTAAGATAGGGTAGGTTAGGCTAGATTATGTTAGGTTATGTTAGGTTAGGATTGGCTAGGCTAGGCTATGCTAGGCTAGGTTAGGTTAGGCTAGGCTAGGCTAGGCTAGGCTAGACTAGGAAAATGTAGGTTAGGTTAGGAGAGTCTAGGCTAGGATAGGCTAGGATCGACTAGAGTAAGTTAGGTTAGACTAGGATATTGTATGCTAGGTTAGATAGGTGAGGCTAGGCGAAAGCGTAGGTTAGTCAAGTATAAGCTAGCTTAGGCTAGTCTAAAGTAGGCTAGGCTAGGATAGGCTAGAATAAGTTAGGCTAGGCTAGGATTGGCTAGAGCAAGCTATGTTAGACTAGGTTATCGCCAGCTAGGTTAAACTAGGCAAGAGTAGGCGATGCTAGGCTAGGTTAGTCTAGGTTAAGTAAGCTAAGTAGGCTAATTAGGCTAGGCTAGGCTAGGCTAAGTAGGCTAATTAGGCCATGTGGCTAGGCTAAGTAGGCTAAGTAGGAAACCTTAGGCTAGGTAAGGTTAGGTTAGGTTAGGCTATGTAGGCTATGTTAGTTTATGTAGGTTAGGATAACCTAGGATAGGGTAGGCTAGGCTGGGTTAGGCTAGGTTTAGCGAGGGTACACTAGGCTAGGCTAGGCTAGGTTACATTAGGTGAGGTTACGCTATACTAGGTCAGGCTATGCAAGGCTAGGCTAGTCTCGGTTAGGTAGGGCTAGGTTAGGTTAAGCTAGGCGACGTCGAGGTAGGTTAAGTTAGACTAGTTTAGGTTAGGCTAGGTTAGTAGGATATGCTAGGCTACGTAAGGTTCGGTTAGGCTAGGTTATGTCAGGTTAGGTTAGGCTAGGTTAGGCTAGGCTAGGCTAGGCCAGATTAGGTTAGGGTAGGGTAGGGTAGGGTAGGTTACGTTAGGTTAGGCTAGTCTAGACTAGGCTATGTTAGGCAAGGATAGGATAGCCTAGGATATTCTAGGCTAGGATAGTCGAGGCTGGGGTAGGTTAGTCTACCGTAGGTTAGGCTAGGTTAGGCTAGGCTAGGTTAGGCTAGCCTATGTTGGGCTAGGTTAGGCTAGGCTAGGTTGGGGTAGTGTAGGCTAGGCTAGGCTAGGCTATGCTATGCTATGCTAGGATACATTGGGGTAGGGTAGGCCAGGGATAGGTTAAGTTATGCTAGTTTAGGCTAGGTTAGGTTAGTAGTATAGGCTAGGCTGCATAAGTTTGGGTTAGGCTAGGTTAGGCTAGGCTACGCTAGACTAGGCCAGTTTAGGTTAGGGTAGGGTAGGGTAGGTTCGGTTAGGTTAGGTTAGGCTAGTCTATACTAGGGTAGGGTAGGCTAGGATAGGATAGGCTAGGATAGTCGAGGCTAGGGTAGGTTAGTCTACGGTAAGTTAGGCTAGGTTAGGCTAGACTAGGTTAGGCAAGGCTAGGTTGGGGTAGTGTAGGCTAGGCTAGGCTACGCTATGCTATGCTATGCTAGGATACATTGGGTTAGGCTAGGATAGGTTAAGTTAGGTTAGACTAGGTTAGGTTAGGCAAGGTTAGGTTAGGCTAGCTAAGGTTAAGCTAGCAAAGGTTATGCTAACAAACGTTATGATAGGCTAGGCTAGTTTAGGCTAGGATAGGTTAGGCTAGGTTAGGTTATGCAAGGAGAGGTTGGGTTAGGCTAGGTTAGGTTATGCAAGGATAGGTTGGGTTAGGCTAGGTTATCTTATGCTATGCTAGATTATCCTAGGTTGGGCTAAGATGGGCTACTCAAGGTAAGGCGAGGTTTCACAAGGCAAGGCGAGGTTACCCAAGGCAACGCTAGGTTAAGTTTGGGTAGGTTAGGCTAGGCTAGGCAAGGTCATGTTAGGCTAGGATAGGTTATGCTAGGTTAGGCTAGGTTAGGTTAGGATAGGTTAGGCTATGTGAGGTTAGGCTAGGATAGGTATGGTTAGGCTAGGAAAGGCTATGTTAGGTTAGTCTAGGGTAGGCTAGTTAAGGCTAGGTTAGGTAAGGCTAGGATAGGTTAGGCTATGCTAGGATAGGTAAGGCTATGATACGTTAGGCTAGGTAATGCTAGGTTAGGTTAGGCTAGGAAAGGTTATGTTAGGTTAGTCTAGCGTAGGCTAGGAAAGGTTATGTTAGTTTAGTCTAGGGTAGGCTAGGTAAGGCTAGGCTAGGTAAGGGTGGGATAGGTTAGGCTAGGCTAGGATAGGTAAGGCTAGGATACGTTAGGCTAGGTTAACTAGGTAATGCTAGGTTAGGCTAGGCTAGGGAAGGTTAGGTTAGGTTTGGTTAAGCTATGTTAGGCAATGATAGATTAGGCTAGGCTAGGTTAAGTTATGCTTAGTTAAGCTATGTTAGTCTAGGCTAGGGAAGGTAAGTCTAGGATAAGAAAGGTTAGTCTAGGCTATGCTAGGCTAGGCTAGGTTATGCTATGTTAGGCTAGGTTACAGAAGGTTAGGCTAGGCAAGGCTAGGTTAGGTTAGGTTAGGCTAGGTTATGCTACACTAGGTAAGGCTAGGTTATTCTAGCATAGGTTAGGCTAGGGTCTATACGCTATGTTGGAGTAAGATAGGTTTGGGTAGGCTAGGCTGGGCTAGGCTTGGATAGGCTAGGATGGACTAGGTTTGGATAAGCTAGGCTAGGATAGACTAGGCTAGGATAGGATAGGGTAGGCTACGCCAAGGTAGGCTAGGGTAGGCTAGGCTATGATAGGATAGGTTAGGCTAGGTTATGTTAGGCTCAGTTATGCTAGGCTAGGTTAGGCTACGTTAGGGTAGACTCGGTTAGGCTAGGCTAGGTTAGAATTGGATAGGCTACGTTGGGATAGGCTAGGCTAGGTTAGGTTAGTTTAGGTTAGACTAGGTTAGGTTAGGCATGCTTAGGCTAGGCTAGCTAAGGTTAGGCTAGCAAACGTTGTGATAGGCTAGGCTAGTTTAAGCTAGGCTAGGTTAGGCTAGGTTAGTTTATGCTAGGATAGGTTGGGTTACACTAGGTTAGCTTATGCTAGGCTAGGCTAGGTTAGCCTATGTTAGCCTAGGTTGGGCTAGGCTAGGATATGTAAGGCTAGGCGAGGTTACAGAAGGCAAGGCAAGGTTAATTTTGGGTAGGTTAGGCTTGGGGAGGCAAGGATATGTTAGGCTAGGATAGGTTATGCTAGGTTAGGCTAGGTTAGGCTAGGTGAGGTTAGGCTAGGATAGGTATGGTTAAGCTAGGAAAGGTTATGTTAGGTGAGTCTAGGGTAGGCTAGGTAAGGCTGGTCTAGCTAACCCTAGGATAGGTTAGGCTAGGCTAGGCTAGGTAAGGCTAGGATGAGTTAAGATAGGCTAGGCTAGGTAAGGTTAGGTTAGGTTAGGCTAGGGAAGGTTAGGTTAGGTTCGGTTAGGCTAGGTTAGGCAATGATAGGTTAGGCTAGGCTAGGTTAAGTTATACTAGATTAATCTAGGCTAGTCTATGCTAGGCAAGGTAAGGCTAGGCTAGGCTAGGCTAGGGTTGGCTAGGTTACGCTATGCTAGGCTAGGTTAGGGAAGGCTATGCTAGGAAATGCTAGGCTAGGTTAGGTTAGGCTAGCTTAAGTTAGGATAGGTTATGCTAGGCTAGGTTAGGCTTGGTTAGGTTAGGATAGGCTAGGTTAGGCTAGGCTCTGTAGGCTACGTTGGACTAGGATAGGTTTGGATATGCTAGGCTGGGCTACGTTTGGATAGGCTCGGCCATGCTAGGTTTTGATAAGCTGGGCTAGGATAAGCTAGGAAAGGCTAGGCTAGGCTAGGATAGGTTAGTCTAGGTTAGGTTAGGCTCTGCTAGGGTAGGATAGGTTAGGCTTGGTTAGGCTAGGATAGGTTAGGTTAGGTTAGGCTATGTTAGGTTAGGCTAGGCTAGGTTAGGTTAGTTTTGTTTTGGGTCAGTTAAGTTAGGCTAGGCTAGGCTAGGGTAAGCTAGATTAGGCTAGGCAAGGAAAGGTTATGTTAGGCTATCCTAGGCAAGGCGAGGCTAGCCTAGCCTAGCCTAGGTTAGGTTAGGCTAGCCTATGTTAGGTAGGCTAGGTTAGGTTAAGCTAGGGTAGACTAGGCTAGGCTAGGAAAGGCTAGGTTAGCCTAGGGTAGCCCAGGGTAGGGTAGGTTCAGTTAGGCTATGTTAGGCTAGACTGGGTTAGGTTAGGTTAGGCTAGGTTAGGCTAGGTGAGACTAAGGTAGGCCAAGTTAGGTTAGGCTGGGAAAGGCTATGTTAGGCTAGTCTATAGGAGGCTAGGCTAGGCTAGTCTAGGTTAGGCTAGGCTAGGGTGGGCTAGGTTAGGTTAAGTTAGGCTAGGCTAGGATAGTTTAGGCTAGGCTAGGAAAGTGTAGGATAAGCTACACTAGGTGGTTGTAGGCTAGGCTTGACTAGGTTATGATAGGCTAGGTTAGGCCAGGCTAGGCTAGGCTAGGCTAGGTTATGCTAGGCTAGGTTAGGCTATGCTCGGTTAGGCAACGCTAGGCTAGGCTAGGCTAGAATAGTCTAGACTATAATATTTTAGGATGGAGTAGGCTAGGATAGAGTAGGTATGGCTAGGCTACATTAGGGTAAGCTAGGATAGAGTAGACTAGGATATATTAGACTAGGATAGAGTAGACTAGGCTAGGTTAGGATAGGGTGAGCTAGAGGCTATAATAGGCTAGAGTGGACAATGTTAGGATAGACTATGCTAGGATAGATTAGGTATGGCTAGGCCAGGTTAGGCTCGGCTAGGCTAGAGTAGAATAGGTCAAGCTATGATAGGGTCAACTGGAGTAGGTTATGAGTAGTCTATGCTAGGTTATGCAAGAGTAGGCTAGACTAGAGTAGTTTAGGATAGAGTAGGCTAAGCTAGATTAAGCTAAACTAGACTAGCATAGAACGGGGTATGGTAGTTTAGACTAGAGTATGATCAATTCAGTAAGGGTAGGCTATCGTAGCAAAGAGTAAGCTAGCTTAGGCAATAGTAGACTGCACTACGATAAGTAGGCTAACCTAAAGTAGACTAGGCTAGGCTAACCATGAGTAGGCTAACCTAAGTTGAGAGAAATCTAGGGTAGATAACACTAGGCTACACTAGAGAAGGCTAGGGTAGACTATAGTAGGCTAGGTTATGCTAGGCTAGTGTAGGCTAGTGTAGGCTAGGCTAGGCTAGGCTAGAGCATGTTTGGCTAGAAAAGAGTCACCAAGGCTAGGAAATAGTAGGCTAGGTTAGGATCTAGAAGGCTAGGCTAGGTTAAGTATCCTAGAGTATTTTAGGCTAGGATAGAGTAAGATATGCAGTGTAGGAAATGCTAGAGTAGCCTAGGCTAGGCTAGGTTAGAGTAGGCTTGGTTAGGATAGGTTAGGCTAGGCTAGGATAGAGTAGGCTCATCTACACCATGAGAGGTTAGGATAACCTAGAGTAGACTATGCTAGGTTAGGCTGGAGTAGTCCACGCTAGACGAAGATAACTTCCTAACATAACTTGACGTCACTCCCTCCTTAGCACACCCGAAAGTCACTGACACTTCTGTTGGGTCATAAAGGTGACTGTTATAGCCAATTTTGATGCTTCTCATTCAATTGTCAACTCAAAGCAAGTCTTATTATTTCAAGACTGTGAGCATAGTATATGCAAGTGATATCAAAGAACCCCTTCTCTATATTACCATAAAGAGGACTATCTAATTCTCCAAGCTCAATCAATTCAAAGGGAAATGGAATTGTAAAATTATGTCTAACTATTCTGTCTAAGTAAGTGCAAAAAAGAGAAACCTATGATTGAACAACACACAAATGAATTGAACAACAGTCCTACGGAATTGAACAACAACTTCAATAAATTGAATAGTAATTTATTATCTAATTTTGCAATGGAATTCTCTTTTTAAATTAAATAGATGACATCTCTCTGAATCAATTAACAACTAGATGCCTTACATTACTGATGGAAAGATCCAACTCTTAGCTATTTACATAATTGAACAACAGTCATGCTAAAACAAATGAAACGAGTATAAAAGCATTGGGAAATGATGAAAGCATCTAAAAAATATGAAAGAATTCATTGTAAACAAGGAAACATGAATAATGAACTATTATAATGAAAGAGAAAGTTGTAGTATCTTATGTTCACAATTCAACCAATTAAATGATATCTCATAAAATGTATTTGATGACTGAAACGTAAATTCTGTAATTGAACGTATAGCATAGAGATTAGCACAGAAATTCCCAGGGCTGGGCCTAAACCACCAGAAGTCTGCTGCTATGGAAAACTCAGAAATTAACTATAAAAATGCCAAGACCTTTATTAAGCTGAAAGTTAATACATTGATATAATTGGACAATCCTGTCCTGATACATCTATTATAGAATAAAGTCTCTATTTTGATCTATCTATATTGTTCATTTTTGGCCTTTTCAAGGTGATTACAACAGTGGTAACGGTCTTTTCCATACGATATTTTGTTGCTTGTGGATGTCGTTTGAGTTCTTCAGACATGGAGGTGCCTTTATCTCTTCTGCCTGTCCATGGTAGTCATCATGGTTCCATTAGTCTCTATCTGTCAGTTGTCTTCTGGTCATCATTGATTAAACTACTTATTTCCCCGTAAATAAAGATATAACAAGTCAATTTCCCATTGTAAAACATCCCTTTTACTGTTAGTTCATTTTGTCCTGATTTTACATTAATCTTCCTTTCCTTTACTATTAAGACGAGGAAAAATTCGTAAAGGTGGATAAAGGGGCTGGGATTACTGTCCTTGTCCTCCTCTAGGAAGAAGTTGTGCATGTATAGTTCACACAAGAGGTATTGGACCTGCTCATTTTGATCATTGTAGCAATGAACAAATTCCTCTATGGTTTTAAAAGTCATGGGCTTCCCTGCCCCGACAGCCTTGATCTTCAGTAACAGCTACCGTTCTACTAGAAATAGGGCATAGTTGGTGGCTAGTGCCCTGCATGTTAGCACGTCAGAGTACAGAAATCAAACCATAGTGGCTTGCTTCTTAGCTTGTCCCACCTGATCCTGTGCTTTCTTTACCTTCGCTTTTTCTTCTCTGAGTTGAGAAAATGTCTCATTCTCTGTTGCAGAAAGGTCTGTGAATTTATTTAATAGTGCCTAATAATCTTGTGTGGGCACTACTTCCTTTCTGCATTGTGTTAACTCATGCTGTGTTCGAATTAATTCATTATGCAATTTTTGATTGGCAGCCTTTTCTACGAGAAGAGCGTAGGCAGGGGCTTCCACCGTTTGGGTTCCCTTTTCTTCTCTAAAGTCCAGCCTAGTTTGCACAAAGGCTTCAGTAGTGTCCATTAGGTCTGTCTGTACCTCAATCTCAGCAGTAGTTGCTAAGTCAGTCTGTACCTCAACCTCAGCTGTGTCTATCAAATTGGTGACATGCTTTGTGTTGGGTTTCTATGGTAACCAATTCTTTCTTAGGCTTCCGAGCCTTGATTACTTCCTTCAGTTGTTCCCTCAAATTCTTTTCTGGCCTAGTTTTGGCAGGGGATGGAGGAGCAGCAACCTTGTTTTCAAGAATTGTGGTGCCAGTTTCAAGGTTTTCTGTGATGATATTTTCTACTTGTACTCCAGGGCTTAATTTTTCATTAATTTTCCAATTGGGTGAGATATTATTACCTTCAGGCATTAGAGGGACTGTTTCCATGCTTGCATTTTGTTTTAAGGGGATGGTGTCTCCTGACTAATTTTCAGATTCGGCTACACCTTCTACCTACTCTTCCCTATTCACCCCATCACTCTTGGGAGGAGACAGGGCCCTCAAACCTTGTGATTCATCTTGGCGAGGTAATATCTAACTGCGGCCAGAGCTGCTGGCGGTGGCAGATTGGTTTAACAATTCCTCTTGCTCCTCATCTATTCAGATGTGCTTCTAGTTTCACAGGATGCCCTCATTTTCTCTAGAACTCGATCCATATCTTTCTCGTAGTATTATAATGGTATGTTTTGAGGGCTTCAGGGTGGTGAATGGGATGGCCCTGCCTCCTCTGGCGTTTCCAAGGTTTCTTGTTGTAATTGCAGTCTTTTGGACCGTCTTCGCTTGCTTGGTTTTGTTTTCGAAGCATGGGTCTTTTTCATTCTTGTTCCTCTAGGAATGTTCATTTTAGGGAGCTCAATTCCAGTCCCGACAGGGTTTTCCTCATGTGCATGCACGACATGGTTAACAAAATTGTCCTAGGATGTCTGTTGTTTTCCTAATTCATGCATGACAATTAACTTGATTAAACCATGGTGGCTGACGGCTGCTTGGGGGTTTTTAGCCTTTCTTATTCAAACAATAGTGTCATGTACAAAATTTAAGCAAGAAAGAAGATTAACTGAAATATTTTATTTAAGAACAACTAAGAATTTGAGTTGACAGGGTTTTACCACGTCTTGGCGTCTATCGCATGTGATGAATATTTAGATGAATGCTACCAATTCCTACCATGGTTGCTGTAGAGAGGTAGGTTTAATCCCTTTCCTTTCTATTCCAATGGTTCTCCTGGATCTTGGTACACTGCGATTGCCTCTCATAGAAGAAGGTGCTTTTCGGTCAAATTTTCTCTCGTTTCTGGCATTCCAGAAACTTCAGTAATGATATCCTATGTGACTGGTATAATCCTTCCATTGAGTCTGGCATGTCCCACCTGTAGGTTATGCAGGAATTCAATTTCTATCTCTGTGTCAAACCCTTTAAATTTGTGTAAGTATGGCATCCAACCAGCTTGTTGGAGAATCATGTGAGTTGCGTCTAAGATTGGGAAGGTCGTAAGTTGATTCCGGAGAGAGTTCCCTCCCATGGCTGATGCGTTCTATTGAGCTAATTTCTCCTTCTGTCTATGTTTCCTTTCAGCCCTATCGGTTAGAATAAACACTTCATACAAGAGAAAAATAAATTGCAGCCTTCTGTCATAAATGTAGTTAACTTCATATCGTAATTGCAATGATATTTTGGTCTTATCAGCGTATCCAACGAAATTTGTGCACGGAATTCACATGCTTAATATTGATCGATATTTACACCCCCTCTCTCGAAATAAGGGCATCCACGTCCTTAAGTACAAGAGATATTTAATCA
This sequence comes from Pinus albicaulis, assembly GCA_034641835.2. NCBI lineage: Eukaryota > Viridiplantae > Streptophyta > Pinopsida > Pinales > Pinaceae > Pinus > Pinus albicaulis. The sequence goes on along the minus strand of JAXQQM020087220.1, from coordinate 212,525 downwards.
ATCATGAATGCATATGTGGGAAAATGTCAGGGATCAGTAATCACAGTTTGTGCACGATAACGATGTCCGTGGCCTTGGAGCTCAAGAAAACAGGAGTGATTGTAACAATTATGAACGGGTGCAGTTTTAAAGGTTAGAATTGGAATTTATCATAAGTGTATCTCATGCGGAAGTGACCGAAGACGAGAAGAAAGCAATACAAAAATTATTATGATAGGATGTCCTTATTTAATGGTATGGTGTGATGGAAGCATGACTATGATAGATGATGATTGGTGCTGTCATCCCAGAATTCAAACATGAAAGAATAGTTCATTTATAGCTACTTATGCATTCAAATAGTATTATCACTAATTTGAGTAGTTGATTTATCTTGGAAATGGATGGAAATAAGAGATAAGGTATATGTAAGAGTAATTGGCTATCGTTATAATATACTGTCATACCAAAAACAGAGCCACTGCTGCTAGCTAGCGTTCGTAGTGTCGAGAGGGTTGCTATTTTAACCCGACAAATGAGCCAGAATCCTTTATATAAAAGTAGTTATTTTTCCAATTTTATGGATAGATCACCGTGCTGGTTTCGTGGCCAGATATTCAAGGTGCCACTCACTAGAGTTCTAACAGAGTGATCAGGCCGGCTCGTGATGAGACCTCCTGTCCTTGAAGCAATTGAGAAGGTCATTACGCTGGTGTGTTGGCCATTGTGGGCGTGTCACTTGCTAAATCCTTATGATCATGGTATGCTGGCTCATGATGAGTCCCCATATTCTCTCTTAACAATTTGCATATAGACATAGTACTTATTTTTTTTTAAAGTAGGCATTTCGTTTTGTTTTATGAAGAGATCACTGTGCTGGTGTGGTAGCTAGATAGTCACAATGCCATTCACTGGGATTGTAACAGAGTTATCAGGTCGGCTCGTGATGAGACCTCCTGTCCTTCAAGAAGTTAAGAAGGTCATTACCCTGGTGTGTTGGCCATTGTGGGCATGTCACTTGCTAAACCGTTATGATCATGGTAGGCTGGCTCGTGATGAGACCCCCTATTCTCTTTTAAAAAATTTCATGCAAGCATAATATTTATTCTTTATACATGAAGGGAGGCTCATTAACTCCTTAAGAGTTAGGGATGGTGTGTGAAGTAAAAAAAAAATGCCAATACAATTAATACTCCTTATTCCTAAATATTTATGTAAATGGGAAATACTACTCGAGAGTGTAGAAAGCTATACCATTATAAGACTATGTATCGTGTAATAACATGTTTAAATAGGAGATGTCTTAGCCGTCCATTGCATAGATGTACCATGTTAGCTTTCGGAGTAGAGATTTCCATTAAATTTTCAAAGGATCATCATATTAGTAATATTGCTACTTTTCTCCTCTTCAGGTGCCAATTTCCACTCAAAAATGTGTTTTATAGCTGGGTGTGGGACAAGGAGAGGTTTTTGTGAGGAGAGATCATCAGAAAAAAAAAAAAAAAGAATCATGCTTAAAGAGGGAAAAAATCAGTTGTTCTATATGATTAAACAACAAAGTGAAACACAAAAAAACATGATTGTTCAATCCGATTGAATAGCAGTTGTTCAATTGGATTAAACAACAGTCGTTCAAAGATTTTAACAACAGTCGTAAAAATGAAAAACACGGTTGTTCAGTCTGATTGAATAGAAAGTGTTCAATTGGATTGAACAACAACCGTTCAAATATTTGAACACCAATGAATAAAAACACAAAAACACGGCTATTAAATCCGATTGAACAGTAGTTTTTCAATGGGATTGAACATCAGTCGTTCAAATATTTGAAATGCAAAAAAAAAACACAAAAACATGGTTTTTAAACCTGATTGAACAACAACTGTTCAATGGGACTTAACAGCAGTTGTTCAAATATTTGAACAGCAAAGAAAAAAATCGCAAAACGACGGTTATTCAATCCGATTGAACAACAACTGTTCAATGGGATTGAAAAGTAGTCGTTCTAATATTTGAACAACAAAAATAAAAAATAAAAAAACAAGGGGTGATGAAGGAAAATGACACCATTGTGAATATAAAGAATGTACAACAAAATAATAAAAAAATTGCAGGGAAAATATATGCAATATTTACAAAAGGAAACAACAGGCTCTTATGTATTTGAAGTTGTGGGGTTATCACCCCCTTATGCTAGAACTTGGATAATAGGATCATTACGTACCTGATGGCAGAAAGTATCCTTTGTAAGAGGTTTGTGATAGAGGCACACTCTGTGCTCGTTGACTCGAAATGTAGAACCGGACCCATCTATGGCAGTCAATGTGAGGGTACCATTGTTGTGTACTTCTTGAACTTCGTATGGACTGAGCCACCTTGTTTGCAACTTCCCTAGAAAATATTGAATCTAGAGTCATAGAGAAGTACCCAATCTCCTTTTTGGAATGTCTTCTTTTTGATGAGGTTGTCATGCTACTTAGCTCGTTGTTGTTGTATTATTTCTGTGCATTGCAGAGCCAGTAGTCCTATTTCATCTAGCTCATTTACTTGTTGGAGTCTTTTAATCTAAGTGTCCATCAAGTCCAACCCTACCTCCTATGTTGTCCTTAAGGTCTTTATCTCGAATTCAATACGAAAAATAGGCTCTCTTCCAAAGCAGATGATACGGAGAATATCCTATGGTGTTTCGCCACATTGCGCGGTAAGCCCACAAGGCCTCTGGTAGTCTAGTGGCCTAGTCCCGACGATGTGCTGATACTGTTTTAGTAATAATTTCCTCAATGACTTTGTTGGTACTTTCGACCTGCCTGTTTGCCTGCAGGTGGTAAGGAGACGTGACTCTATGGATGATATGGTGATTCTTTAGGGTGGCTGTAATTTTATTACCCACAAACTGTGCCCCTCCATCGGTTATCACTTCTCGTAGTAAACCATATCTCACAAATAGCTCAAAAAGGAATTTAATTACAGATTCTTTCGTGGCTCTTGATAAGGTCACTTTTTCTACCCACTTTGTTACGTAATCTATGGCGACTATGGGAGTATTAGCAACTCCATAATACTCCCCAGACTGTCACATTATGCCCACGAAAATGGGCCTCCTCCCCTTTCTACACTCGACTTTGTTGCATCTGAACCCCGCCGCAGATCTCTTTTACAGAAGACAAATGGTATAAGAAAATCGCATATTATCTCATAGATAAATTTGTCTGTGAGCTAAAATGCCAATATAGGAATTGTTTTGATCCTTTGTTATGAACTATCGTTCATTTTCTAATGTTTCTTTCAATTTTCATGACAGACATTAGAGTCGATTACCTTTATTCAATGAATGAATGGATGAAAATAAGTAGCCAACTATGAGGGCTGAGTTTTGGTTCAACGGGAGTGGCCAGTGCCATCTGCGATTTTGGAAACCGATTCTCCATGATGCCTGGGAAAGAATTACGTTGAGATGCCCAATACAACATGATAGCTAGTCCATGGCTGAGGAAATCAAAGAGAAAAGATCGCATTATTGGCAGTAGTTTGTGCGGGACGAAGCTTGAAGTTTTTCTTATTAATGGCAACTACATATAGAATAATTTCATTCCTTGCATGGGGAAAGAATAATAATAAATATTAATCAGGATTTCGTGTATTTTTGTTATTTATTCTCTCTACGGCATGATCCTAAAATTATATGTACACTCCGGTTTGTAGAAAACCTACCACTACTATTCGTAATGCATCTCCAACAATCTAATGATATAATTTTTTGCTTTCAAATAAAAATCTTATATTTTGTTTGTGATTACTTTTTTCCATAGGTTTTTTTTTAATTTTGTAACTTTATTTGTGCTTTCACATAAAAAAAATCTTATATTTTGATTATGATTATTTTTTACTTTGCAGCTTTAGTCATTCAAATGCATAAGGGATTATTGCTGAGATCTTTGGAATCCACTTTCCCATGGTTATAAATATGAAAATAAAGTGCTCATTATCTATGCGTTCGTTATCGAATATAAATGAGTTACACGAAACTACTATCTTTAATATAAATGAGTTACAAGAGGATGTGAGTAGTATTCGAAGTATTGATGGATGATCTCACGGGATAAATAGGAAAATGATAATGCATTTTCTCTTTCTTAAATATGTATTTATATGTTATTTTAAAAAATCAAATTTATATTTTTTAACATATTCAATATTGATTTTTATGATTTTCTTGTAATAGTAGATTTAGGTGTAACTTAATTCATGACATCTTTTTCATTTATATGGCTAATACTTTCATTTTTTCCTCATTATATAAAAAATATTTTTGAGAAAAAAGTTTTATGGTTAAAAAAGTGGGAATGTTTAATTTTCAATTTAATAATTTTTTTTTTAAATCAATTTAGAATCTTTTGAATGAAGAGAAATAAATATTTGATCTAGATATAATCCTTGATATTTATATAATATATTATTTAATATTATTTATTATAATTATATAATATTATTAGAAATATTTTTAATAATCATTTGGTTTAGTTTATATATATATATATATATATATATATATATATATATATATATATAATATTTCGTTTTGTTTTTATTTATATAATTGTTAGGTCTCTGTAATAAGCAAGATTGGAAAAAGTCCGATCACAGAGTTAACATCATTTCAACCAACTTTGGGATTCTAGGATCTAGCCCTCCTGAATCCGGAGAGGGATCTCTCCAGTATGTACAAAGATGGATTTGTCTTTGAAGTTTGGGGTAATAATATTAGGCTAGTTATGAAGTCCAAGGATTTGTTTGGTTTTTTGGATGGTTGAACATAGTTGCTGTCTTAGGCGGAAAGATCTATATGCAAATAGGTTCAAAAGTGAGAAGTTGCAAGTAACTAGAATAAGCATTAGTTAAGATGAAAGATGATGGCAAGATTTCAGTCCATTGGGCTATGGAGTCATAAGGGGATTTAATTGAAACAATCAGGTTCAAGGGTGGTCAATGGGGCAAGTCATCTATGCCTCAAGATCTCTTTAAGGTTTGATTTATGGAATGGAGTGATACATTAAGAAGGGGAAAATAAACAGATGCAGAACAAAGAGCAGCCTAGGATCTGGTAAGTACTTTGAAACTATCTAGCCTTTGACCAGGCACTTAAGAAAGACATGAAAGCAAACTAGGATCTAGTAAGTACTTTGAAACTAGCCAGCCTTTGATATACTTCCAATAGAAAACATGTAAAAACAAAGGGAAACTTGAGGGAAACCTTTGGAGTAGAAACTAGCGGGCCGGGCTCACCACAAATCCTCTCCTAGCTCTTCTTTACTTGGTTGCTTTCAGGACAATCACAAAGATAACACAGAATGGCCTAAGATCTGATAAGTACTTTGAAACTAGTCAGCTTTTAACACATCCTAAGGGAAACAATCAAATAGTTGAGAAAATAAGAAAGGGACTCAGGGCTAACCTAAATTTCCTCAGTTCATCTTCACACAACATATATTGAAAGTAACATATAAAAATAACATTCAGTCAAGGCAATAAGATGAGGGAATGCCAACATGCCTATGCCTAGACTGAATTAATCATTTCCAAATAACAAATATAGAAGAAAACATCTAAATAAAGATTTCTGAGCCAAAGAAGGTTACTCGTATGCAGTAGGTCCTAACACTGTTTAAACTGTTCTTTACAGAAGAAAACGAAACATAATGAAAACAAAAACAAAATCACAAGTTACAATAAGAATAACATCACCGTCAACATAGACCAAGATCCCATAAATCAGCTTGTATTGATGCTCCAAACCGGTTACAATCTTCAAGTCCAGTGTTTTAATTCATCTCTCTTCACAACCTAACCTATGAGTTACAAGAAAAGCTCCAAGAGCCAGTGACAACACTATTTACAATCAGGAGTCTTCAGCTCAGTTACATAGAATGCTTCAGCAATTACATTGACAACCAACCCCTCACTCATCTTCTACTGAAGTATTTATAGAAGGATGAGGAGGTGAGATCTGATTAAAGATATCAAATACAATTAGTACAGAGTTAATGTTTTTTTGGCCCTTGGGAGGCTTAACGAAGAAACTATACAGGTGTTTCACTGTATTAATTGGTTTACACTTATGAATTAAGATCGGAGGGAGCCTTTGTTGACCTTTGAGGCTCTGTGTGATGTTAGGGCTACTCTGCAGACATTATTTCATTAAATTCCTGGCAGAAGTAACTCTTCGGCTGCGTCAGGGTAAAATATCTGATCCCAATCAATAACTTTTGTTCTTGATTGAATACTTTGAGGCACAGGGGGCACTGTAGTCGCTGGGAGGAATCAATTCGCCTCCATTTGTGGCGGTGGAGGGTTTTTCTGCTAAAACACTTTAGCTTTTTCTTTTAATCTATGTTTTAGATTGGGGATTAGGCTACGGATAATTGTCTTAGCTTTAATCCCAGCTAATCTATCCATCAATTCTCTGTTGCGCTCTGTCTTCTGCAACTGATACTCTTTTTCTGCGCTCCATTTGATGTTTTCAGGTTTAACCGGGGCATTTGGAACCAAGGATCATGAAACCTTGCTGGAACATGTGTATCTATACCCAGTGATCGACTTCCTTATGTATTTGAAGGCCAAAGGATCGTCATCCTCGGCCTGCAAAAATTTCTTCATTTTAAGCGAAAAAACCTTAGAATTTGCAAAAAACAAACGAATGTTACAAAAATCCTGCGTTTATAGGGCAATCTGCATCGGAGGATGTGCAGAGGGAGGACGGTCGTTGGATGGAATCATCCAATGACTGGGATTTAATCTCAGAATGGTTGAAAAGGCATGGGGGGAGGAAGATTAAATCAGAGCCGTCGATTCGCGCCGAGATCGACGGTCGGGGGTGACTACGGGGGGTTCGGATGTACAGAGGAAAAATCTTGGGGGCATACCCCCGTAGTGAAACTACGCTGTTGATCTGGATCAGTTTGGACGGTCAAGATGGAATCAGGGGGCGTTGAAATTCAAACGGAGGGAATCTGGAGGATGAGTTTTGGACCGTCGATCAGATCAGATCGACGGCGGAGATGTGATTTCCGCGCAGCGATGGCCTGTTTATCGCGCGCGCACCTTCGTTACCCATCGCGCAACTCTGGTTAGCGCTAACCGTTGGATGAGTGGGCCTAGATCGGACGACGGAGATCCATTTCACTGGGCATCCCTGGTCTGGACGTTAATGCACGGGGGAAAACTTTAATACGCGGGGACGACGGTTTTAGAACATGGTACGGAGGACACGTGGTGCTCATCGTATGGAATTGCTGGCTGACGGGAGAAAACAGCCTTTGGCCCGAAGGCATTGCGGAAAAGACTGTTGGTTTTGGGCAAACAACGCACGGGAGGCGGGGACCACATGGTAAGTCAGGGTCCGCACCGTTCGATCTACGGAGCAGATCGACGATCGAGATCGCTCCACCATTTATACGACGGAAAATTTCCGAAAATAAATTAAAACCCAAAAAATGATTTTGCAAAGGTTTTTCAATGGTTTGGCGGAGAAATATTAAATTTAAACGGATAAGCGCCCGACGGGCTTAGCATTCGGTTTTGGCACTCGGGCGCATGGACGAAAAAGGGTTAGAGGCTTGGCCTGAGGGGGCTTAAGCCCAGAACATAGAAAATATGCGTTTTCTATGGTTTTTCAAAGGAAATGAAGGTTGCGGTAAGGTTAAAAAGTGGGTTTTCAACCTTATAAAATGAATTTTGATGAGGGGAAAAAGGAGAAACATAGAAATGATGGATTTTCATGGGGAAATGGAGGGATAGAAAGGAGGTTAGTTTCGAGGGGAAGGAAGGGGAAAGGGATGTTTGTAGCAGTATTGGATTTTGGATTTTTGTAGGATTTCAGAGGTTTTTAGGATGTAAACAGCAGTGTGGGAAACTTGGACAGAGGCCTGAGGCCTTCAAGAGTCTTGAAGAGCCAACAGTTTTTTAATAGGGAAAAATTGTTCCTTGAAGGTTCAAAACAAATTTAGCCACCTTTGGTATGATCAAATTTTACAGGTGGCTAACAGTGGCTCCACTTGGGGATGGTGCCTTCTTGAAGGCATCAAGAATTCAAACTTGATTTCTCTGGGAGGCTGACTTGTGCCTGATCCTTGGACTGCTCTTCTTTTGCGGGAAGATCTTGCTCTTCTTCTGAAAAATAAGGTCAGTCATGAAATATAAATGGACTTCATCAATACAAATTTCTACCTACCCAATCCTACTGATCTAACATTTTTTCTTCTTCATTAGAGTGCACTCGGATTGGCAAACTCTATTCACAAAATTTTACTCTTTTGAAAGCATAAAAACTAATCTAATGCTACTCCTTATTTCTCCCTAAACTCAGATTAAACAGTGGAGCTCAGATATTTCTCTACCTAATCTACTGTCTGTTGGGATTAAACTGTCCAACAGACTTTCATTCCCTAAACTCTACAACAGAAATTTAAAAACAGTCAAGTCAAGATTAAGATGTTTGACTTGGTATGATATATGGCATAAAAACAAGCTGCACATAGATTATTATTTGCAGAAAAATAAAAACAAAATGGAAGGCTTAAGATCTGAAAATCTTGAAGCACTGCCTTCTCTTTTTACAGCTCTGTTTTTTACTTTGTTTGAGCTATTCTCTCTTTCTCTCTGGTTCAGATTTTGAGTTTGTTTAAACCTTCAATTTATAACCTAATCTCTCTACTGATAAGCCAAGATTAAACTGTTTGGCAAATCGAATTCACTATCCTATCAGTAGAAAAATTGAAGCTACTTAGTCAAGATTAAACAGTTTGACTAACTAGAAGTGTATTTTTTAGGAGTGGCATTTAAGCTTGCACAATTTCAGATTTGTTTCTCTTTTTCTTGGCATGGGGCCTTGCCTTTCTTGTTTTCATCCCTGCCCTCTTTTCATTTTTTCTTTGTTTTGTATTTTTTGATTTTTCATAACTTTGAATGCAATGGTGGATGAGATATTTACAATGGAAAAAAGACAAAAAGTCTTCAAAACAAAAATGGATCAAGAGAGGTAATGCTTAAGCATCCTACCATTGACAGGACCCCCAAACAATTCTGTTCCATCCATTTCCTGCAAGAAAAATGCATTATTACTAGCAACTGAATGAATAGAGTAAGGGCCAAGCCATAGGTTGTCAAATTTTCCATGCTTGCCCTTTTCTTCCCTTCTTGAGTCCCACTTCAAAACCTTATCCCCAATCTTGAAATTGCTGGCTTTTGTTCTTCTGTCAAAGATCTTCTTGATACTATCTTGCTTCTACAATGCTTTGTTATACACTTCCTCTCTAGTTTGCTGAAGATGAATGGTTTGATTTATTCTTCTGATTATGTCATTTTCTTCAGTCTGCAACTCTTGAATTAACTTCATAACTGGTACACCAAGGCTGTTAGGAAAAATTTAATCTGTACCATACACAAGCTGGAAGGGTGACATACCAATAGATTTCTTCAAAGTTAATCTGTCAGCCCAAAGTACATGGATCAGCTTTGTGTGCCAAGACTTTTTATTGTCCTCTAACAATTTCTTGATTATGTTCACTAAGCTTTAGTTGGAAGATTCTGCAAGTCCATTACCTTGAGGGTAATAGGCTGTGGAGTGTCCCAATGTTATCTGATACTTGTGACAGAATTCAACCATTTTCTTTGATCCAAATGCTGCTGCATTATCTGTGATGATCTTGGTAGGACAGCCAAATCTGGAGAGGATGTTAGTCTCCAAAAATTTTATGATAACTGAATCATTGGCCTGCCTACAAGGAATGGCTTCTATCCACTTAGTGAAGTAGTCTGTGGCAGTAAGAATCCACCTATGCTGGGCATAATATGGTGGATGGATTTCTCCTATGAATTCAAGTCCCCATTGTTGAAAAGGGGCTTCAACAGTGATTGGATGTAGAGGAAGGGGTAGCAGTTTTCTTTTGCCTTCGAATAGTTGGCATTTATGGCAAGTAGTGGTCATCTTGTGTACATCAGGAAAAAGAGTAGGCCAATAGAAACCAGCCCTCAGAATTTTGTTGGCTGTTGCCTTCCAGTATAAATGACCTCCACACTCTCCTTCGTGGAATTCCTGCTTAACCCTTTCTGCATCAAACTCAGGCAAACATTTAAGCAATATACCACTTGCATTTTTCCAATAAAGACATTTATCAATAATGCAATAGTTTACAGCCTTCAATTTTAAGAACCTTGCCTTTGTTTTTGATAAACCAGGAGGTGAATTTAAATTAAGAAAAACATAGACAATATCAGCATACCAAGGAGAATTCATAAAATGGTCTTCAACAATGGGAGTCGAGAATTCTTCTTGGCTATCCAGAGCACTAATCATATTAATATCAATAACTTCACAGTTTGATTCAGCCATTAATCTAGCTAGACCTTGGCCTTTGATGAGTTTAGTGGGTTTTATCTCTAAATCATATTCAAGGATAACAACAATCCACTTACCTGTCTTACCATCTGGGTCCTGTGTTAGAATATCTTTAACAACTGAATTTGGGACAAAGGCAATAATGTGTGAGTGAAGGATGTATACCCTGAAGTATTTTAAAGCCTTTATCAAAGCAAAAGCTTGCTTCTCCATGATGTTATACTTCAAAGGGGAATCCCTTAATGCCTTGCTAAAGAATGAAATAGGCTGCTCTTGTCCTTGTGGATTTTTCTGTAAAAGGACAACAGCTATGGTATGTTCTGATGCAAATGAGAAGATATAAAAGTCTTTTGAAAATCAGGACTTATGAGAACCGGTGTTTTGGTTAATGCTTGTTTCACTAGCTCAAAGGATGTCTTTGCTTCCCAGGTCCATTTTACCCCTTGCTCCTTCTTCAACATATTTGTGATATTCCTAAGGAGCTCAGCTAATTTAGGGATGAACCTTCGTAAAAATTTTATCTTTCCAATGAAAGACTGCAACTCTTTTATGTTTTGAGGATGAGAGATTTGCAATATGGCCTCAATCCTTTTGGGATCAATCTTAATACCCTCCTCAGAAATAATGTGCCCAAGAAGTTTACCTTCTTGGAGACCAAATAAAGTCTTCTTAGGGTTCAAAGATATCCCAAACTTTCTGAACTTCTCGAAAACTTTCCTCAAATATTCTAAGTGTTCTTCATCTGTTTTTGAAAACACAGTGACATCATCAAGATAGATAATGATGAAGAATCCCAACTCTTCCGAGAATTCTATGTCCATGGCTCTTTGAAAAGTTGCCCCAGCATTCATTAGACCAAAGGGCATCTTCACATACATGAAGGTGCCCCAGGGTGTAGTAAAGGTTGTCTTTAATTGATCAGCAGGGTGAACTAGGATTTTATTGTACCCTGAATAAGCATCCAGCAAATAAATTCTTCTAGACCCTACCACCCTTTGTAAAATATGATCCATCTTGGGTAAAGGGTAGTTGTCTTTCAATGAAGCTTTGTTTAAGTCTCTAAAATCTATACAAAGTTTGATTTCTCCAGTCTTCTTCCTAACAGACACCAGATTAGATACCCACTCAGAATATCTAATAGGGACAATAATACCAGCGTCATACATCTTCATGATTTCCTTCTTAACCAAAGGAAGTTGGACAGGGTTTATTCTGCTCAGCTTCTGTTTGAATGGTTTTTGGTTTTATTTAAGATGGATTTTGTGCTGTATTATTTCGGTGTCATATGACTTAAGATCTTCGTAACTCCATGCAAAAACATCAGAAAATTCTTTGAATAGCTCTATGTATTTGAGTTTAATGTGAGCTGGCAAAGTTTTGGACAATTTGACCATCTTTAGTTTTTCCTCACTGCCTATGTTGCATTCCTCCACCTCAGTCTCCACAGGTTCCAGTTTTGGTTTCTTTGCCACATCGTTAGAATCAAACAACTCCTCTAAAGGTGTTAGACCACTTGGCAAACTTTCATCTTTGGAATGCAGAGTTTCTAATTCTTCTGTTTCTAATTCTGCACTCAATTCTGTTTCATTTCTAAGTTTTCTAGTCTGAAGGTTAATGTTGATAAGCTCTGGGAAAGGCTCTTCCTCACCAAGAAAATTTTCTTCACTGCAGTCTGTATCAAAGTATGAATCTGAACTATGCAGTTCAAACTCATTTCTGAATTGCATGAAGTCTTCTATTTGTTTATCTCCGTCAAACACTTGCCAATATTTTTTGTTATCAGGCACTATTGGTCTAAATTTTATTTGAGGTGAACAATCATTGATCTGATATGGCGTTAAACACGTTCTGGGTACAAAGGCCAAATTGTGGGCTATAAGATTTCTTTTTCTCGGGACAAAAATTAGTTTGGACTCCTCAAACGTTTTCAAAAGATCCATGACGTCATTCTTGTAGGCCCTAAGTCTGGGATGATTTTCATTATACTCCCCATTGACTTGCCTAATGATTAACTCAGAATCCCCATATACATTGATTCTCTTGGCACCTAGCTTTTTCAAGAGATGCAAGCCTAAGAGAAGGGATTCATATTCTACTATGTTGTTGGAACACTGAAAGTTTAATTTACATGAAATACATTCTGTGTGCTTGCTATCAGTGTTAGTAATCTAGACACCTGCACCAGCATTTGTTCTAGTACATGACCCATCAAAATACATAGTCCAGAGAGGATCATTTTCAGTTTTATCAGTTTGGTGCATGTCCTTTGTATGATTTGAATCCTCAAGTTTTTCATCGGGTTGAGGATTGTTCTCTTGACTGTCAAGATTTAAGTTTGATGGATTGATGATTTGTAGTTCAAGACCTGTGCTTGGTTTGCTAAGGTTTTCGAGTACAGCAAACTGCTTCGACACTTCAGTGCTGTATTCTTCTTCCTTCGTTTCAGCCATTGATCCTGTTAAAGTGATTTGTTCTATGAGGGTTTCATCATTAACCATGATGAAAGAATCGAGGCCTGTACTCATGGAATACAGAGGGGAGTTTTGAGGTCTGTCTTGACTAGTGACTGTGTAGTGCATATGAGCCTCCCTGTAAAGTCTTCTAGTCTGATTAAACACAGGGATAGTTGCATAGGTCATGTCCATCTGCATGGTACCTTGTACCTTAGCACCCCAAGATCGTGATAAAAGCATTCCATATTTTGGGGGTACATCAACCACAACAACATCCATTACCAAACATTTGGCTGGAATTTGAGCTAAATTAACGCAAAGGTCTTTGATTAATCCTAGACATTTCACTCTGCTAGAATCAAAGGAGTATAGGTCCTTATAAGGTCTTGTGATTTCTAGACCTAGGCTCTCCATTACAGCTTTTGGCATTAAATTATGAGAAGCGCCTGAATCATGCATAGCATTGTGCAAAATTTTGTCATGAATGTTTAGACTTACATAAAAGGGAGGGACAGGACCCTCTTGAAACTTACCTTCAATTTTTGGACCAAAAATAAGCTCTAGCTGGTCGTCATTAAGATTGAGTGTATCTGTTGGGAAAAATACTGAGAGGGGGGGGGTGAATCAGTATTTACTACATATTCAAAAATTTTTACTTTTTTCATTCCTTAAAACCCATACGCTACTTTGTTGAAGCCAAGTAGCGTATACACGTGGATATCCTTCATAAAACTCGTGTATACACAGAGATATAATTATGCCATTAGTTCTTCACTTATATCATTCCATCATTCATTCATTAGATGTTCTATAAATAGTAAACATGTGCAGTAAGAACAGAATAAACCATCACACAAAGCATCACACATGAACAGGGATTTTGGGTGGAAACCCAAGTCGGAGAAAACCAGATTTACGTTTAACAGCCTTCAATATTTTATTATAGAGAAAACATCTTACAACATATGTGTTGGCGCAGACTTGACCATCACGTAGGCACCCACCTACGCTCGTTTACCAGCCTCTCCTGGAAGGGAGCTACGACCCCCTGACTCGTTTACCAGCCTCTCCTGGAAGGGAGCTACGACCCCCTGACTCGTTTACCAGCCTCACCTGGAAGGGAGCTATGAACCCCTGATCTCGTTTACCAGCCTCACCTGGAAGGGAGCTACGACCCCCTGACTGAAGGCTACATCCCTCAGCACCTCTATGGACCACGTTTCATCAATTTTCACACTGGATCCAACAACTTCAATAGAACAACACTTGCAGGCCACATTTCATCATATTTTCAGACTGGACCTTTTCCATACTTTTAAGCACAAACATACATCACCAACAGATACTTATCAACACAGATCAGATAGCAGAAACACAGCAGAACAGATCATATATTTCATACCCCTTGTTTCAGCAAACCCTAGTTTGCATACGCGCTTTCCCTTCACTGATGTCGTGTATCTACGCGCTTCCGTCCACACAAACCAGCGTATACCTCAGTACATATTATAGGGAAAATATTATTGCGCATACGCGCTTTTTCTTCAGCGAAGCCGCGTATATATGCGCTTCCTCTGCGGCTAAGTAGCGTATAGATCTTCAATCATTACAGAGCTGCAATCTTCTTCAGATCAGACATTCAGTTCAGATTCAACCCTTTACTTCAGACAGATGTTCGCCTCATCACAGATCCAAGCCTTCCATAAACAGATCTAGTAAATACAAGTGCATTTCAGATCTAGATCCCCTTCTTCATCATTGGTGCATCATACATTCAGATTTATCTTCAAGTGTAACCCTTTCCATTCAGATCTACTTCGGAGAGAAGTATTCATTCAAGCTCAGAAATCTTGCACCCACACCCATCATTTGCACAATGAATTTCTTCTCCTTATATAGGTTTATCCTTTTTCAATACCACGGGCCCCTTTTTCAATACCACGAGCCAAACCAATACCACGAGCCTTCAATACCACGGGCCCCTTTTTCAATACCATGAGCCAAAATAATACCATGGTGGTTACCCTTGGTTTTGCACTTTTTGAGCGCTTTTACCCATACGCGACTTGGAACGTTCTTTTCCGCGTGCATACGCGACTTCCCTTAGACAGATCCGCGTATACATAGAGACATACTCTTTTCATCATACTTTGAGCACATTCTGAATTCCTTTCTTCATTTCCTTTTGTACACACTGTAGATACATCATATTTTCTTCATCAGGAACATATTCTCTCAAGCACAACTTCATCAAGTAAGTTGTCATCATCTTCATCAAGTGGGTTGCCTTTCAAGGACAACACTCAGCATCATATTGTCAAAAAACATCAGATTTACATCATTTACCAGGTCCATCAAGTCAAGAATAACTTCATCAGGTGGTTTGCCATCAAGGACAACACATGTCAACAGTCGCATGTCTTCATCTTCATTTAGTGGGTTGCCATCAAGGACAACACTCTGCATCATATTTCCAACAATCTCCCCCTTTGGACTTGATGGCAACCACGATGGTGTTTGGTTACCACAACGGATAGGTACATTAAGAATACAATGACACCATGTCACTCTCCCCATTTTTACCATGTCACTCTCTCCATTTTTGCCATGTCACTCTCTCCATTTTTGGCATCATTCAAACACCATGTCACTCTCCCCCTTTGACATCAAGGGAAAAGGGCGGATCAAAACCAGCGGATCAAAACCAACACACTCTCCCCCTTTGACATCAAGGGCAACGGGCAGATCAAAACCAACACACTCACCCCCTTTTCTCCTCATGTAGAAGAAGCGTTCTGCAGATCTGATATATACTGAAGTGACCAAGCTCCCCCTGAGTTCATGCTGAAACTTCAAACATATTTTCCAATAAAGTACATGACTCTATGAACTTCCTATCACCAAAGACTCATACTTACATCAAATATCCAACCAAGTGGATTTACATATGAGACTCAAGTACCCAACCAAGTGGGTTTACACATTTCAACTCAGCTACCCAACCAAGTGGGTTTACAAAATTTGACTCAGCTACCCAACCACGTGGGTTTACAAAATTTGACAAGTCCTTACATGACTGAATATTACAATTTTACATCATGGGTCTCAACAAGACCTTTTCATCAAAATACAAATATAACTTTAAGACCAACACCAGAAAGTCCTCAAGAAAGAGAACATATTTCAGAACCATCATAATGCCAACAATGCATTATACTCAGCAAAGCTAATGCTCCCCCTGAAAATGTGCTTCCGAACAACCTTTCCATATGACTAAGGCTCTCCCTTAGTTTGTGCATCCTGAACACTTTTACCAACAAATCGTCAAGGCATTTTTATCAAGACATTAGAAATAGAATTATGAGAACTGGAACACCACCAGAGATACCAAACAGTATCAGAGATACCAAACAGCACTGCAGCTGTGCTGAAGAGAGCTGAACCAACCAAAAATTGCCAGCAACCAAACATACGCGGTTTTCTGTGCAGGAACTCGCGTATATACGCGACTGTGTTTCATGAAACCCGCGTATCCAATGCCATCTTCTAAATTTCAACCAGATCTGATTCTCTGTGAGGCAAAGATAGTGTTCAGCTTCTTTCTGAGATATTTGAATGCTTCCCTGGACTACAGATAGATAGAACAGTGTAGTGGTGTCTTCAAGCGTCATCCAATGGTTGTAGCATCAACACAATAGTAACCAAGCCTTCAGATTCTTTGCAGCATCAATACAATCTTTCCAAGAGAGATTCTCATATCAGAACAACATCTTCACATAGGTGTCAAGCAAACATCCATGTGGTCCAACATCACCATGATCTTCAAGATTTAACATGAAGTAACATATGTAGGCAAAAGATCTCTCAACCATAGTAACAAACTCTGCATGATTTATTTCTGAATCAAATGACATCCAACTCATCCATGTGTGAGTACAAAAGATACTTATCAGCAACCAGGGCTCAAAAAATCATCATAATAAACCATGTACCAAGTCATCATCATTTGAGCATGAGTATCACAAAAACCAAAGAATAAGCAGTCATATTGCCAACAATGCAATCATTAGTATTCAACCTGCTGCTCCCCCTGGACCAGTGCTTCTTCTTAACTTGTGCAACCTGAAAACGTTCATCAGCAAGTCATCAGCAACAATCTCTGCATGGGCTGCCCTTATCTCCGAATTATAGGACTTTCATCTCAACAATGAATACTCTTCATCAACAAGCAAACATGACTCATCCACACTCTTCAACACAAGAAACCATGTATCATTTCCTCATTATTTAGAACTGAGAAACTAAGCTGAAATTGAGTCAATAATACAGTTATTAACAGTCAGATTGATGCTCCCCCTGAACCTCTGCTCCAGATCTTCATCTATCATATAAATTCTCTTATCATCAATGCATACGCGACTGTGTCTGCTGTAACTCGCGTGTATACGCTACTTGTGTTCATCGAACCCGCGTATGGAAAGTGAAGCATAGAAATTTTTCACATTCCTTCATCTCCCCCTGAACTTGTACCTCTTGTACCTGTCCTTTCCACATCAGATGTGCTGTCAGAAGTAAACATAACCAGAATAATCAAATCAACCATGAGAGTCATCATGCATTGCTCCCCCTGTGATGATACATTACTAAATCTCATAATGTATCCCACATCATTCCTGCAGTCAATAAGAAAAATCAGCTTCATAAGCGGATGACTGCAGTAGGGTCAGAATTCCCTACGTTTCTGATTGGTCCTCCTTCCTTTTCCAAATTTGTTTGAGCTTTCCAACTGTGTGCTGAAAATTGTCCGCTTTCCCAGATCTGTTCATCCTGCATTCTTTTTCTACATGTCCATACTTGTTACAAGCATAACATCTCATGTGGCCAGAGAAATAAACATAAGAATCATAATGAGTATTTATATTCTTCTTCCTTTTACAATCAGCTGCTTTATGTCCATACTTGTTACATGAAAAAAAATATCCCTTGAATAAACCAGAGTACCTTTCTGAGTAGAATCTGTTTGTTTGAGGCTGAAATGATCTGCTCATGCAACTTGCTGCAACATGCCCATAATTATGAAATTTAAAGCATTCAACGTTCTTGAATGAATTCCTTTGAGAATTCATGATTGTTGGTTGATCTTTTATTTCTTTCAACACTTCAGGTTTTGCATTGACATCCTCTAAATTTTTAGCACTTCCTTGTGAGCTAGATTCACCTTTAACAGTTTCATGGAAACCAAGACCAAGTTTGATAGCAGGAGACCTTTGATTACTTAGAATATTGTCCAAAATGTTAGTACTATCATGAAACCTCAAAAGTTTAACCTTTTCTTCTAATTTACCTTTGAGAATGTTTACCTCAACCTCCAAGGCTTGACATTGCTTTGTCATGCTTTCTTCTTTCCTTCTTCCATCTTCTACTTGATCCTTCAGATTTAGAAGCTCTTCTTTCAACCAATCTTCGTTTTCTTCACATGTTTGTTGTAGCTCTTCATTCTTATTATTTGATTTTTCCAGATCTTCTTTGAGAGAGATGATTTCTGCTTCAAGGCCTTCCTTTTCAAATGACAGAGGTTCTTCATTCTTCTTATTTGATGCTTCAAGATCTGTTTGTAGAAAGATGATTGCAGCTTCAAGTCCTTCATTCTTCTTGCTTGATTTTTCGAGATCTGCATTTAGATCGTTGATTTCTACTTCTAGTTCTTTAATACGATTGGATGCATACGTATGAAACCTTTGATACTTGTCCACCTGACCATTCAACATTTCTATTTGTTCTTTCATTTGAGAGATCATCTCTTTGTTGCTAGAATCTTTCTTATCAATTTCTCTTTTTTTTTCTTCATTTTTGATCTTGAGAGCTTTCTCTATTTCCAAAACACTACTTTCACAAATTTCATCATCATTGTTTGTACCACGAAGATCATTCAAAGGATGGCCCCAATCACTATCTGACTCATCTTCTTCAATTTTCTGAGATATCTCCTTGCTTCGAGTAGCCTTCTTCTTTTTCTTCTTTGCCATGAGCACTTGTAGAGCTTCGTCAGAATCTGTTTCATCTTCTTCAATTTTTTCTATACATGATTTCTGAGGTATCTCCTTTCCTCGAGTAACCTTCTTCTTTTGCTTCTTTGCCATGAGCACTTGTAGAGCTTGGTCAGAATCTTCTTCATCTTCCCTGGACACTTCATCATCATCTTCATTTGCATAATAACTCTTCCTCTTTTCAAATTGTTTTCCTTTACCATGTTTTTCTTTATAAGGACATTTAGCAGCATAGTGACCAACTTTTCCACACTCAAAACATTTGAAGGGAAGCTTACCTTTGAATCTTCCAGTACCTAGTTGGAGCTTTCTCACGAAATTCGCTTCTTCTTCATCGGATATATAGTTGGATTCTTTGACAAATTCCTTTTCCTTTCCTTTTGTAGATGCCTTAAAAGCAGCTTCTCTTATTTGAGAAGGACCTCCTTGTCTCATTTCAAAAGCAGTCAGAGTACCATGTAATTGAACAACAGAAAGAGTTTGCAGATCTTGCCTTTCTTGAATAGCAGAAACTTTAGAGTCAAATTTTGAAGTCAAAGATCTCAAGACCTTTTCCACCAGAGTAGTATCAGCCATGGTTTCACCCAAATTTCTCATCCGATTTACAATATCATCTAGACGAAGAAAGAAACTGGAAACACTCTCATCACTATGCATCTTCAAATTTTCATATTCAATTCTAAGAGTTTGGAGTTTTGCACTTTTTACCTTTGTGTCTCCTTCATAGCTTAGAATGATTTTGTCCCATATTTCTTTTGTTGAATGTAGCTGCATCACTTTAGCAAATTATGATTCAGACATGCTTCCTAACAAGACATTTACTGCTTTGGCATTGATTTCATACTTCTTCCTTTCTGCTGCATCAGTAGGAATACTTGCTGGGTATTGATAACCTTCTTCCACGATTGCCCATACATCTGCACCAAGACTTTGTAGATATTCTTTTGTTCGTACCTTCCAGAATATCAGATTGCTTCCATTGAATAGAGGTGGCTTTATAGACATTACTCCTTCTTGACTTCCCATTGCGACGGATCTCCTTTAAGCGATCAAGCTTCTGCACAAGGACCTGCTCTGATACCAATTGTTGGGAAAAATACTGAGAGGGGGGGGTGAATCAGTATTTACTGCATATTCAAAACTTTTTACTTTTTTCATTCCTTTAAAACCCATACGCTACTTTGTTGAAGCCAACTAGCGTATACACGTGGATATCCTTCATAAAACTCGCGTATACACGGAGATCTAATTATGCCATTAGTTCTTCACTTATATCATTCCATCATTCATTCATTAGATGTTCTATAAACAGTAAACATGTGCAGTAAGAACAGAATAAACCATCACACAAAGCATCACACATGAACACCGGGATTTTTAGGTGGAAACCCAAGTCGGGAGAAAACCACCGCTGCAGTTGCTCAGCCTTCAATATTTTATTATAGAGAAAACATCTTACAACTTATGTGCTGGCGCAGACTTGACCAGCACGCAGGCACCCACCTGCGCTCGTTTACCAGCCTCTCCTGGAAGGGAGCTACGACCCCCTGACTCGTTTACCAGCCTCTCCTGGAAGGGAGCTACGACCCCCTGACTCGTTTACCAGCCTCACCTAAAAGGGAGCTACGACCTCGTGATCTCGTTTACCAGCCTCACCTGGAAGGGAGCTACGACCCCCTAACTGAAGGCTACAACCCTCAGCACCTCTATGGACCACGTTTCATCAATTTTCACACTGGATCCAACAACTTCAATAGAAAAACACTTGTAGGCCACATTTCATCATATTTTCAAACTGGACCTTTTCCATACTTTTAAGCACAAACATCCATCACCAACAGATACTTATCAACACAGATCAGATAGCAGAAACACAGCAGAATAGATCAGATATTTCATACCCCTTGCTTCAGCAAACCCTAGTTTGCATACGCGCTTTCCCTTCACTGATGTCGCGTATATACGCGCTTCCGTCCATACAAACCAGCGTATACATCAGTGTATATTTTATTGCGCATACGCGCTTTTACTTCAGAGAAGCTGCGTATATACGCGCTTCCTCCGCGGCTAAGTAGCGTATAGATCTTCAATCATTCCAGAGCAGCAGACTTCATCAGATTAGATCTTCAGTTCAGATTTACCCTTTTACTTCAGACAGAAGTTCGCCTAGATGTTCGCCTCATCACAGATCTAAGCCTTCCATAATCAGATCTAGCAAATACAAGTGCAATTCAGATCTAGATCCCCTTCTTCATCATTGGTGCATCATACATTCAGATTTATCTTCAAGTGTAACCCTTTCCATTCAGATCTACTTCAGAGAGAAGTATTCATTCAAGCTCAGACATCTTGCACCCACACTCCCGATTTTCACAATGAATTTCATCTCCTTATATAGGTTTATCCTTTTTCAATACCACGGGCCCCTTTTTCAATACCATGAGCCAAACCAATACCACGAGCCTTCAATACCACGGGCCCCTTTTTCAATACCATGAGCCAAGATAATACCATGGTGGTTACCCCTGATTTTGCACTTTTTGAGTGCTTTTACCCATACGCAACTTGGAACGTTTATTCCCGCGTGCATACGCGACTTCCCCTAGACCAATCTGCGTATTCCTAGAGACATATTCTTTTTCATCATAGAATTAGCACATGCTGAATTCCTTTCTTCATTGCCTTCTGTACACACTGTAGATACATCAGATTTAGTTCATCAAACCATATTCTATCAAGCACAACTTCATCAAGTGGGTTGTCTTTCAAGGACAACACTCAGCATCATATTGTCAACAAACATCATATCACATCAGATTTACATCATTTACCAAGTCCATCAAGTCAAGAATAACTTCATGAGGTGGTTTGCCATCAAGGACAACACATGTCAACAGTCGCATGTCTTCATCTTCATTTAGTGGGTTGCCATCAAGGACAACACTCTGCATCATATTTCCAACAGTATCCTCATTTTCTTCTATGTTCAAAGCCTTCAAAATTTTGGACCTATATACATGTTGGGCAGCTAACTCAGTCAAGGGAACAGAGATTTTGATTCTTGAGATTTCCTGTTCTAGGCTGAAAGGAATTTGACCCTTTAAGGTGCTGGTTTCAGCCCTATTAGCTGTCATTTTATCAGCAACGTCAGTTTGCTGATTTGCTTTATTTACATTTGACACGGTTGTTTTAACAAGAGTACTAGCTGAAGTGTTAGCACTACTGATGTTTGCACTCTCTTTTTCAATATTTTGAGTGTCTTTCTCTTGACCTCTACCAGAATTATCAGCCACTGTTTTGTCTTTTTGTTTGAATGTCTTAGGCTTGGTTGCAATGCTGCTTTGAGAAGATTTGTCAGAGGTTTTGTTGTTGGGGGTTTGTTGATTAGATTTACTTCTGAGTTCATATTCTTTTGAAGGTTCTATCATGGCATTCTCCATGTCTTGACAACAATTTTCATTATCATCCCTTTTTTCATCATAAGGTGTGTAAATACCCTCTTTTCTATCATAATGAACATCGAAGTCATCATCATCTACCCCAAATAGGTTCATATCATTATCCTCTGTTATTTCATCTATTTCCTCAACCTCACTTACATAGTTTTGATGAAAGGGAGGAGTGATCTGCTGATCATCTTCCCTAGTTCTGTTTGGAGGTTGGTTTCTTCTAACATTCTGATTCTGGTTTCTGTTTTGAGGAGTAGTTTGATTTTGACTTGCTTGTGCTCTCTCAAGAAGACTCATTTTCTTCATCATTTCTTCCATCATTATTTACATTTTTGAGCTTGAGGTAGTAGGGGTGGATTCCTCTCTAAAATATACTCTCTTTTCAGCTTTCATCCTTGCTCTCTTCTCCATTAGGTTGAATTCTACAAAAAGAGCACCTCTTTCCATGTCTTCAAGGGTCGCAAAATCTCTCTCTCTGAGTGAATAGGTCATGTCGGCGTCAAACCCTTCAGGAAACTTGTTTAAGGCTGAGCCCTGTGGAGGTTTTAATTCTGGGGAAATTGCATTATATACACTGTTAAATCTAGTACAATAGGCTTGTACGCTTTCCCTGGGGTTCCTATGGAGATTGTTATAGTCAGCAAGAACTTGGAGAGGATTCTTCCTCACTTACCATTTGTTTAAGAATGTTTGGTGGAAGCCTTGGAGATCATTAATACTATGGGGGGCTGGGGCTTTAAACCATTTTCTCACTTCTCCCCCTAAACTCTGAGAAAATAATCTGTGCTTGACAGAATCATCATCAATTTCATTTCTGTCAAAGTAGTCATTCATCTTGTCCACATGTTGTGATGTTGTTGTAGTATTGCTAGCATCATATAATGGAATTTTGGACTGATAGTCCTGTGGAAGATTGACTAATGGTACAAGAAGGACTAAGGGAGCATACCATGCTACCATGATAAGTGGTGGGGGTGGATTGACAAGAGGTGGGGTGGGATGAAATGAAGTGGTTTGAACAGTGGATGAAGGATGAAAAGAAGTGGATGGAACAACAGTAGATTGCTGAGCTGATCTTGTATGAGAGACACCTAAGTTAAGAAGAAAATGTAAATCAGTAGGTGTTGTTTCCTTGCTACCAAGATGTTCACTTGTTTCAGGAGATGGTAGTGAAGACTCAGAATCTAGTTGGTCTAAATCACCAAATGACCTAGTCCTAAATGGATTGACTAAGTCAGCTTGTGATTGTTGTAAAGCTGAAAGATTTTCAGGAACCGATTTAGCTCTTCGGGATGATTTGAAAACAATTGAAGATTCTATCTTAGGAGACTTCCTAAGGATTCTTTCTAGGTTATCAACTATCTCAGGTGGATCAGGGTCAGGATGGGCTCTAGTATGAATCTTTCTAGGAGCCACTATGCTATGTTTTTAGACCCAAATAAATAGGAAAAGTTCAACCAGTTATGACAATCTTTGAGGGGTTAACTAATCTGTTTTCACAATTTTAATCCTACAGTCTTCTAACTGGATTTGAATGATATTATAATCATGAGGGTTCTTCCCAGTGGAGTCTTAAGGTCTGTTCAGGGTTGTGGAATCGCCAGGTGGAAATTTTAGAGTGTTTTCAAAAAGATACACTGTCCACCACAGTGCTTGTGAAACATCCTTTTTCAAGGATATCCCAAAACACAACAAACTCTAACCAGAGATTGACTGGGAGGGCATTCACCAGATATGTCACCTCTAAAAGAGGATGAGATCCGAAGGCTACCTGGCCCTTTCCAGACTCTGTCTAAGAGTATGAAGTAAAACACATCCAATGGTAAGTGAAATGTAAGAGCAAGTGTTTTGCTACCAATCTGAAATTCTTTTTGGTATTTTCTGAATTGTTTTTATTTGTGGTTTGCAAGAATGTCCTAAATTTGCTTCAAAACTTAGCTATGGTTATGACACAAAGACAATCTACTCTTATGGCTAAGCCAGCTAATTTTTCAAGGTTAGATAAAAGCTTATAAGAATCCTAGGGTTCACCTATTTTGTCACTGATTCAAACAAGTTTCATCATGTTTAACAGTCTTGGTAGTGCTTGAAAAGGCTGCTTTTTACTCGCAAGGTTTTATGAAGATTCTGGGTTTTAGTCCCTAGTGGAGTCACCAGAAATGTTCGGTCTCTGTAATAAGCAAGATTGGCAAAATTCCGATCACAGAGTTAACATCATTTCAACAAAATTTGGGATTCTAGGATCTAGCCCTCCTGAAGCTGGAGAGGGATCTCTCCAGTATGTACAAAGATGGATTTGTCTTTGAAGTTTGGGGTAATAATATTAGGCTAGTTATGAAGTCCAAGGGTTTGTTTGGTTTTTTGGATGGTTGAACATAGTTGTTGTCTGAGGCGGAAAGATCTATATGCAAATAGGTTCAAAAGTGAGAAGTTGAAAGTAACTAGAATAAGCTTTAGTTAAGATGAAAGATGATGGCAAGCTTTCAGTCCATTGGGCTATGGAGTCATAAGGGGATTTAATTGAAACAATAAGGTTCAAGGGTGGTCAATGGGGCAAGTCATCTATGCCTCAGGATCTCTTTAAGGTTTGATTTATGGAATGGAGTGATACATTAAGAAGGGGAAAATAAATAGATGCAGAACAAAGAGCAGCCTAGGATCTGGTAAGTACTTTGAAACTATCCAACTTTTGACCAGGCACTTAAGAAAGACATGAAAGAAAACTAGGATCTGGTAAGTACTTTGAAACTAGTGAGCCTTTGATATACTTCGAATAGAAAACATGTAAAAACAAAGGGAAACTTGAGGGAAACCTTTGGAGTAGAAACTAGCCGGCCGGGCTCACCACAAATCCTCTCCTAGCTCTTCTTTACTTGGTTGCTTTCAGGATAATCACAAAGATAACACAGAATGGCCTAAGATCTGATAAGTACTTTGAAACTAGTCAGCTTTTAACACATCCTAAGGGAAACAATCAAATAGTTGAGCAAATAAGAAAGGGACTCAGGGCTAACCTTAATTTCCTCAGTTCATCTTCAAACAACATATATTGAAAGTAACATATAAAAATAACATTCAGTCAAGGAAATAAGATGAGGGAACGCCAACATGCCTATGCCTAGACTGAATTAATCATTTCCAAATAACAAAGATAGAAGAAAACATCTAAATAAATATTTCTCAGCCAGAGAAGGTTACTGGTATGCAGTAGGTCCTAACACTGTTTAAACTTTTCTTTACAGAATAAAATGAAACATAATGAAAACAAAAACAAAATCACAAGTTACAATAAGAATAACATCACCGTCAGCATAGAACAAGATCCCATAAATCAGCTTGTATTCATGCTCCAAACCGGTTACAATCTTCAAGTCCAGTGTTTTAATTCATCTCTCTTCACAACCTAACCTATCGGTTACAAGCAGAGCTCCAAGAGCCAGTGACAACACTATTTAAAATCCGGAGTCTTCAGCACAGTTACATAGAATGCTTCAGCAATTACATTGACAACCAACCCCTCACTCATCTTCTACTAAAGTATTTATAGAAGGATGAGGAGGTGAGATCTGATTAAAGATCTCAAATACAATTAATACAGAGTTAATGTTTTCTTGGCCCTTGGGAGGCTTAACGAAGAAACTATATAGGTGTTTCACTGTATTACTTGGTTTACACTTATGAATTAAGCTCGGAGGGAGCCTTTGCTGACCTTTGAGGCTCTGTGTGATGTTAGGGCTACTCTGCAGACATTCTTTCATTAAATTCCTGGCAGAAGTAACTCTTCGATTGCGTCAGGGTAAAATATATGATCCCAATCAATAACTTTTGTTCTTGATTGAATACTTTGAGGAACAGGTGGCACTGTAGTTGCTGGGAGGAATCAATTCACCTCCATCTGTGGCGGTGGAGGGTTTTTCTGCTAAAACACTTTAGGTTTTTCTTTTAATATGTGTTTTAGATTGGGGATTAGGCTACGGATAATTGTCTTAGCTGTAATCCCAGCTAATCTGTCCATCAATTCTCTGTTGCACTCTATCTTCTGCAACTAATACTCTTTTTCTGCGCTCTATTTGATGTTTTCAGGTTTAACCGGGGCATTCGGCACCAAGGCTCATGAAACCTTGCTGGAACACGTGTATCTATACCCCGTGATCGACTTCCTTATGTATTCGAAGGCCGGAGGATCGTCATCCTCGGCCTGTGAAAATTTATTCATTTTAAGCGAAAAAACCTTAGAATCTGCAAAAAACAAACGAATGTTACAAATATCCTGCGTTTATAGGGCAATCTACATTGGAGGATGTGCGGAGAGAGGAGGGCCATTGGATGGCATCTTCCAACGGCTAGGATTTAATCTTAGAATGGTCGAAAAAGCATGGGGGGAGGAGGATTAAATCAGAGCCGTCGATTCGCGCCGAGATCGACGGTCGGGGATGACTACAGGGTGTTCGGATGTACGGAGGAAAAATCTTGGGGGCATACCCCCGTAGTGAAACTGCGCCGTTGATCTGGATGAGTTTGGACGGTCAAGATGGAATCAGGGGGCGTTGAAAGTCAAATGGAGGGAATCTGGAGGATGAGTTTTGGACCGTCGATCAGATCAGATTGACGGCAGAGATGTGATTTCCGCGCGGTGATGGCCTGTTTATAGCGCGCACACCTTCGTTACCCATCGCGCAACTCTGGTTAGCCCTTACTGTTGGATGAGTGGGCCCAGATCGGACGGCGGAGATCCATTTCGCTGGGCATCCCTGGTCCGGACGTTAATGCATGGGGGAAAAATTTAATGCACGGGGACGGCAGTTTTAGAACATGGTACGGAGGACACGCGGTGCTCAGCGTATGGAATCGCTGGCCGACAGGAGAAAACAGCCTTTGGCTCGAAGGCAGTGCGGAAAAGACTGCCGGTTTTGGGCAAACAGTGTACGAGAGGCGGGGACCACATGGTAAGTCGGGGTCCGCACCGTTCGATCTGCGGAGCAGATCGACGGTCGAGATCGCTCCACCATTTATATGGCGGAAAATTTCCGAAAATAAATTAAAACCCAAAAAACGATTTTACAAAGGTTTTTCAATGGTTTGGCGGAGAAATATTAAATTTAAATGGATAAGCGCTCGACGGGTTTAGCATTCGGTTCTGGCGCTCGGGCACATGGACGAAAAAGGGTTAGAGGCTTGGCCCGAGGGGGCTTAAGCCCAGAACATAGAAAATATGTGTTTTCTATGGTTTTTCAAAGGAAATGAAGGTTGCGGTAAGGTTAAAAAGTGGGTTTTCAACCTTATAAAATGAATTTTGATGAGGGGAAAAAGGAGAAACATAGAAATGATGGATTTTCATGGGGAAATGGAGGGATAGAAAGGAGGTTAGTTTTGAGGGGAAGGAAGGGGAAAGGGATGTTTGTAGTAGTATTGGATTTTGGATTTTTGTAGGATTTCAGAGGTTTTTAGGATGTAAACAGCAGTGTGGGAAACTTGGATAGAGGCCTGAGGCCTTCAAGAGTCTTCAAGAGCCAATAGTTTTTTAATAAGGAAAAATTGTTCCTTGAAGGCTCAAAACAAATTTAGCCACCTTTGGTATGATCAAATTTTACAGGTGGCTAACAATAATTATATCATATTATCATTCATATATGCATAATTTTCTTATGGTGTTATTTTGAGTATTTATAGAAGTATTTCTTTTAAGCTTGGCAAGATTACATCTTCAACATGTCCAATATGTCATTCTGATCTAGCGGGGGAATTGAACGAGTGACTTAGATGCTAGTGTACTCTAGCACTGTGTGGTCCCTCTCTTGATGTCAAATTCTCCATCTCGTGTACAGGTCATTTTAGTTTAAAACAGGAGGATGGTATTGCTCCTTGGTTTACTTGTTTGGTGGGCCCTCTAAATAAGTCACGCCCAAGATATGGGCCTTCTAAATAAGTCACTCCCCAAGCATCCAATTCCTCTCCCTTTTGTCGAGCCTCCTTACGCATCCTTTAGGGAATCAACAAAAGCTACCCAATTGTACCAAGCAGTACCTTAACAAAGCATCCGATTATTGTATATCCACGGCCCTGTGGATCTTTATCGAAGCATTTTTAATATAAATTTGTGTATATATTTATAAAACTTTTGGTAAATGTTAGAAAGTCAAGATTTTATATTGGTAATATGTTGTATAATTTCATGTATACAAACAATTTATATTAATACAAAATTTTATATTAGTAATATCTTTTCTAATTTTACAAAATCTAATTTTCATATTGTTAAAGCATTTTCAATACATGATGAAATTTTTAGATTAAAGTTTGTATAATTGTAGTGGAAAATCATACAAGTCTAAGATTGTTGTCACAAAATTACACACACACACACACAAAACCTTGAAATTATTAATGTAAGCATTGGAGATATATTTATTGATAGAAACATAGAATAAATAATCTGGAAGGCCTAATATTTATGGTTAGTTTAAGAATTTTTCCATGCCAAAGCCATATTTGCTAAGAAGGTCATGAGGTCAAATTCACATGGGGGTTTGAGGTTAGGTTTATATGTTTTTATCTAGTATAACTTATCCTAGGAACCATTCCCAAAATGTGGGTAAGTGCCTAGAGGGATTTTCCAAGGGAATTTTCCATTAAAAAAAATAGTGCCCAAAGGTTTCACTAGATTTATAGATGCTATTATGCTAAGTCTAGAAAGGTATTAGCATTAAATATCATAGTGTAATATAGGGTTACAAGCCTCCCATACATTTATTGTTGATTTACCGTCAATATAAAAAAATCCAAGGAGAATTGGCATGGTACCAATAATTAGTTCTTTTATTAAGTGCGTGAGCATGGGGTGACATTATTTAATTTTCTAATGTTTCTTTCAATTTTCATGACAGACATTAGAGTCTATTACCTTTATTTAAATGAATGGATGAAAATAAGTAGCCAACTATGAGGGATAAGCTTTGGTTCAACTGGAGTGGCCAGTGCCATCTGCGATTTTGGAAACCGATTCTCCATGATGCTTGGCAAAGAATTACGTTGACATGCCCAATACAACATGATAGCTAGTCCATGGCTAAGGAAATCAAAGAGAAAAGGTCGCATTATTTGCAGTAGTTTGTGCGGGACGAAGCTTGAAGTTTTTCTTATTAATGGCAACTACATATAGAATAATTTCATTCCTTGCATGGTGAAAGAATAATAATATATATCAATCAGGATTTCGTGTATTTATGTTATTTATTCTCTCTACGGCATGACCCTAAGATTATATGTACTCTGGTTTGTAGAAAACCTACCACTACTATTGGTAATGCATCTCCAACAATCTAATGAAATAATTTTGTGCTTTCAAATAAAAATCTTATATTTAGTTTGTGATTACTTTTTTCCGTAGGTTTTTTTTTTTTAATTTTGTACCTTTATTTGTGCTTTCACATAAAAAAATATCTTATATTTTGTTTGTGATTATTTTTTACTTTGCAGCTTTAGTCATTCAAATGCACAAGGGATTACTGCTGAGATCTTTGGAATCCACTTTCCCATGGTTATAAATATGAAAATAAAGTGCTCATTATCTATGCGTTCGTTATCCAATATAAATGAGCTACACGAAACTACTATCTTGAATATAAATGAGTTACAAGAGGATGTGAATAGTATTCGAAGTATTTATGGATGATCTCACGGGATAAATAGGAAAATTATAATCTTTCGACTTTTTTTATCCTTCAAGAAATATAAATATGTATATATATGTTATTTTAAAAAATCAAATTTATATTTTTTAACATACTCAATATTGATTTTTATAATTTTCTTGCAATAGTAGATTTAGGTGTAACTTAACTCATGAAATATTTTTCATTTATATGGTTAATACTTTCATTTTTCCTCATTATATAAAAAAGATTTTTGAGAGAAAAGTTTTATGGTTAACAAAGTGGGAAAGTTTAATTTTCAAGTTAATAATTTTAAAAAAAACCAATTTAGAATCTTTTTAATGAAGGGAAATAAATATTTGATCTAGATATAATCCTTGATATTTATATAATATATTATTTAATATTATTTATTATAATTATATAATATTATTAGAAATATTTTTAATAATCATTTGGTTTAGTTTATATATATATATATATATATATATATATATCTAATATTTCGTTTTGTTTTTATTTATATAATTATATGATATTATCATTTATATATGCATAATTTTCTTATGGTGTTATTTTGAGTATTTATAGAAGTATTTCTTTTAAGCTTGGCAAGATTACATCTTCAACATGTCCAATATATCATTCTAATCTAGCGGGGGAATTGAACGATTGACTTAGATGTTAGTGTACTCTAGCACTGTGTGGTCCCTCTCTTGATGCGAAGTTTTCCATCTCGTGTACAGGTCATTTTAGTTTAAAATAGGAGGATGGTATTTCTCCTTGGTTTACTTATTTGGTGGGCCCTCTAAATAAGTCACTCCCAAGATGTGGGCCCTCTAAATAAGTCACTCCCCAAGCTTCCAATTCCTCTCCCTTTTGTCGAGCCTCCTTACGCATCTTTTAGGGAATCAACAAAAGCTACCCAATTGTATCAAGGAGTACCTTAACAAAGCATCCGATCATTGTATATCCACAATCTTGTGGATCTTTATCGAAGCATTTTTAATATAAATTTGTGTATATATTTATAAAACTTTTGGTAAGAGTTAGAAAGTCAAGATTTTGTATTGGTAATATGTTCTATAATTTCATGTATACAAACAATTTATATTAATCAAAAATTTTATATTAGTAATATCTTTTATAATTTTACAAAATCTAATTTTTATATTGTTAAAGCATTTTCAATACATGAATGATGAAATTTTTAGATTAAAGTTTGTATAATTGTAGTGGAAAATCATAAAATTATAAGATTGTTGTTGCAAAATTACACACACACACACACACACAAAACCTTGAAATTATTAATGTAAGCATTGGAGATATATTTATTGATAGAAAGATAGAAGAAATAATCTGGAAGGCCTAATCTTTATGGTTAGTTTAAGAAGTTTTCCATGCCAAAGCCATATTTTCTAAGAAGGTCATGAGGTCAAATTCACATGGGGGTTTGAAGTTAGGCTTATATGTTTTTTTCTAGTAGAACTTATCCTAGGAACCATTCCCAAAATGTGGGTAAGTGCCTAGAGGGATTTTCCAAGGGAATTTTCCATTAAAAAAAAATAGTGCCCAAAGGTTTCACTAGATTGATAGATGCTATTGTGCTAAGTCTAGATAGGTATTAGCATTAAATATCATAGTGTAATATAGGGTTACAAGCCTCCCATACATTTATGGTTTATTTACCCTCAATATAAAAAATTCCAAGGAGAATCGGCATGTTACCAATACATTAGTTCTTTTATTAAGTGCGTGAGCATGGGAAGACATTATTTGCTTAGAATATATACATATTTTTCCAAGTGAAAACTCATGGGATCCATCCCTCTTTCCTAGAATATTTGGATGGAGGGTAATGAATTAACTAGTTACAATAATGACTAGTAACATTAAATAAGTTTACCAAATTTGAACCCTTTGCTTATGGCCTCCTTATTAGAAACATGACTTGAGTTGATGGTTCAATTGATTAATCTAAACTTTGGGGTTGTTAAAACACACACACAACAACATTTAATCCCACCCTCATACAATTATGCAAGAATAGGATAACTAGTACATTGTTAGCTCTAAATGGCCCATGAAGGGAAAACATGCCATAAAGTGGGATATGAACATAAGTGTTTTCATAACATGCCATAAAGTGGGATATGAACATAAGTGTTTTCATGTGCACACACACAAAAAATAAACTCATCCCAGCCTTAATAACTTAAGTGAGAATGAGATAATTGGTAGATTCTCACCCTTAAGAAATTAAGGGAGAATGACATGATATAACTAGTACATTATTACATTTAATCAGCCAATGAAGGGAAACATGTCATAAGGTAGGATATGAACATAGGTGTATACAGGTGTACAAAAACACAAGCAACATCTCATTCCAACCTCAAGCACTTAGGTGAGAATGATAACTTAAGAGAGAATGAGATGAGATAATTGGTACATTGATAGATTCAATCAATCAAAAAAGGGAAAACATGTCATAAGGTAGGATTTGAGCATAGGTTTATGTAGGTGTACACACACGCAAAAGAAACATCTCATCCCACCCTCAAACACTTATATGAGAATGATATTATTGGTACCGTGCTAGCTTTAATTGGTTCACAAATAGAAAACATGTCATAAAGTGGGATTTGAACTTGTGTGGGGAGGATAACAATTTCACCTCTTAACCATCCAAGCTAGATCCAATTAACTCTCTCTCTCTCTCTCTCTCTCTCTGTGTGTGTGTACACACACACAGCAATGGAAGAATTGTTACCTCCCCATTAGCAACATGCCATTGGGATATGATCCTTTCCCTTGGAATATGTTTCCCTCTTATTTGAGTGTGCCCAGCTGATTGTTGAGCATGTGGCAGTTGTTGGGAATTGGTAGGAGAATACAAAGTAATATATCAAGGGTGGTCAGGTATAAGAAAGCTTCATTGTAGCTGGCTTATAGTTGGGTGCAGAGTGGAAGTCCCTCCCTTAGTTTCCAACTAGTTTAAGATATAAAAATAGCTATATTACTTATGCATATTTGAATCATGAACCGTGTTGTTCAATACTATTTTTTTATTTCTATGAGATTTGGTATGTATGTGGTTTTAATGAATGTATATACTTTGTTTTTTAATATTATGTTTCTAATTGATGTGTGAAAATATGTGTTTATGTTATCTTATTGATAACAATGGCTTATGAGAATAGTAGCTCAATTTTTTTGGAGTGCTATGTATGTGTTGATGGTTGAAAATGTATCTCCAACAGTAAGGGGATCTCCGCGGTGAAGAATCCAAATAAGATTCTACAGTGTTTGGTTTAAGGATCCCATCCGGTTTGTAGGGAATCCAAATAAGATTCTTTAATTTATCTTTCAAGTCATGTTCTCTACTTAAGAGAATAACCAAATAAGTATGAGAAAACTGAAATATAATGTTATAAGTTATATGTGTGTTCCTATTATTTAAATTTTTCTATAACATTAATATGTAAGTTCTGTTGTGAATGGTAATGGTTTCGTGCCCTGTTGACAGTTTTAAAGTGTGTACTGTGGTAAAACCGATAAATAATATGGTAATGCAAACCAGCAAACAAAACTCCTTAACTGGCCACCAAGGAGTGATGGTATAACAAAAATAGGACCTTTAATCTAAGAATATAGTTCACGATGAATCAAACTATAGACAGACAATAGTTAAGTTCAACGAGGATTCTAGAACAGTATGATACCAAACCTTATAAAAATTATGTACACCACATGGGCAGATGGAAGCCCGGGGGTACAGGGTTCTCTCTATCGAATGTTTCTTTAGAAAATAGCCATGAATAAATGATATACATTCCATGAAATTTATCAGAAATAAAATTAAGCTATGAGTCAACTAAACTAAACTAGTGTGTAGAAAAACCTTCATGGCGTAAGAAATCGAGTATAACAATTTACAAAATTTCATGAATAATATTACAGTTACAACAGTAATAACCCAACAGGTACATGCATTAATTCAAGGTATTATACTAGTTACATATATTAATGTAACAGTAAATTAACAAATAACTCTTGTTGGCAGGATGACAGGAACCCTGACAATAGTGCCAACCTAAAATGGTAATGAAAAGGGACTGTAATTCGATATGAAACCCAAAACAATGGATTATCACCCCAAAAATTTTACACATTTAAATCATAGCATTACATCGTGTAGACTTGGAAGCTCCAAGGGTAAAGAAAAAGCATATTAAAAAAGGCAGCCTAATGTATGTCACCAGAAGAGCTAAAAATACCCTTTGCCGAAACTGATTTCAAATAAAAAATATTGAAATATTATTTACACACACTCCATTGTAACAAATACATCCATTATGAAAATGTTTGAAGGAACAAACCCGATTCATGAATGCCTCTTAACCTAACCCTTAGATACATTACAAGTAGCGAGGTAAAAGGAACTAAACCAAAAATCTAGAACAGTCGTGTCCAAGATGAGGAGGGCTAGTGGCGTTACGAGTGGGTGGTCGCATAGCCTACCAAAACACAAACAAAAGACAAAAACTTAAGAACGGTATAAAATTTCACCTTTGAATGCCTACGAGCTAAGAACAGTTCTATTCAAAGCAAATAGACTTACCAGAGGGAGTGTTGTGTGTCCAAATGCATCGTACGCCACAGTGCCTATCTCTCTCAGTGGCTCGAAATCCCGTCGAGACCAAAAGATATGAATCGGAAGTGAGCTTCCAAACGAGTAACCAAGGATGAAAAACTATTTAGGTTCAGAGTCAAATACCAGTAGACAGAAAACTAACTAGAGATAAGGGTAGTTGATGACCATATCTGTGAATAGTAAGGTCTCCATAGCTGTAGAGCTTCATCCGGGAAAAAAAGGGAAGAAAAATCCAAGAATGAGCTAGGGTATTGGTCTGGGTTGCATACACTAACCCTATCATGGCCAAATACAATCGTCAGATCGGGCCTAGGTAGATCGACAACTCAAAAGTGCCAAATGTCCCTACGTGCAGCCTATAGGGTTGGTGGTCACCGAAAACTGCAGGTAGGTATTCTAGAAACATCTCCAAGTCGAGTACAATACGTTTACCATAGTGGATCATATCAAGGCATACCTGGCCATAGATTTAGCCTGGCTTATGAAATGAGTTAGCTACATTGGATATCAACAATATGGCATGTCGAATAATGTATGGTGTGTAATTACTACTAAACAAAAATAACTACTGTATTTTTAATATAAATTATTACAATGTATTTTGACATGAACACTATGATGGGTGCTAACATAACGTTTTGATAATTTCCTTCCAGCTATAGCAATTATTTATGTGTTTTTTTACAATGGTTAATTTGCATAAAGAGATAGGATAAAAATGTAGTTTGTAAGGAGTTGTGTGTTACAGTTCATTTTGAATAAAATTTTGAGAAACTTAATTTAATTAATTAATAACTAGCAATTGCACCTAATGTTGCAAAGGGAACGCCATAAGGAAGATGCTAGAAAGAGATCGACTGTAAATAATTTGATGAATCCATTGATATAGAATTTCAATAAATTTATTCAAAAAAGTTCTGCATTGGAGTGAATTGGAGTTATAAGAACACATCATAGTCCAAATCTGTTTCATTTAATGAAATCAATATTCATAACTTTGGAATATAAACCAATGTAAGCCTTTTTTTCCTCTATTTACCATCTCACATTTGACGTTTGATTCAACCCATAATAATAATGATAGCGGCTGATAATATCGCTTAATATATATATATATATGTAATGTTCTTAATTTATGCAAATTTCTTCACAATTTTAAAACTTTCTCTTTGACACCTTTTAATAAACAATTATGCAAACTTTGTACTATTCCAAACCTAATTTATGCCATTTTTTCACAGTTTTTAAATTGTCTTCGACACCTTTTAACAAAGTTGTTGCACAAACTTTGATAAATACCCAAAGGAACACCTTAAGCAAAATAATATTCCAAGGAACCAAACTTTCGTCAAACATTTCATGAGAAAATAAAAAAAAATGACAACTATAGATATCTGAGAGAAAACTGAACTTTATTTGAGAAAGATCTTGAATATTACAAGAAAAACGATTAGTGTGGAACCTGGAACTCTCTCCAAATGATAAAAGGGAAAATAAATTCATTAAATTACAGATATTACAAGCTTGGAAATCTCGCTTCAGCACACACTGTATTAACTCAGCCTCCTGAACAATCTGCTACAGCACTTTGAAATTGATTAATATGCCAAGGGAATGATGACAACCTCCATCCCATTGCAAGTAGGAAATCATACCACTGGTAAAATGAATTTGGCCTTGACAGAGATAATGTCTGCTCATAAGAATAAGCTCCCCGTCAGTGAGCAGACTTGCAGGCAAGTCGTTGGGCATTTTTAGTCCAACGTTGGAAGATTTGATGGCCAAGTCCACTATGAAGAGAAATAGAGGTTAATACACTGAAATGGACTGTCCAATTTTACAGTGGGAATTTTGTCCACCAATTCTTCCACCTTAGCTGCTTGTATGCCTTCAAATGTTGAAGCTGGGGCATTTTCAAATGACCCTCGAAGCATGTACTTGGAACTATAAATTCCCATATAATCAGTACCTCTGTCTAAGTTATCAGAGGCCTCTTCTTTACTAGCTGGGGATTTTTTACTGCAAGGTAAGCAGTCTGCATCTTGTAATGTCTCTGCAGTTTCAGCTATGGCAAAGGATTTCTTACTGCAAGGTAAGCAGTCTGCATCTTGTAATGTCTCTGCAGATTCATCTATGGCAAAACTTGCTGCTTTCCATGCAAAAATGGATTGTCTTGTATACTCCACACACTGAATATAGAAGTAAATAATAACAACTTAAGTGATAGCAAACAACATGAGGAGAAAACTCTGTTTGGTTGTTGTATAACATAAGCTCATGACCTAAAAACAAATATATAAGTAATGTCTCTGCGGTTTGTCTCCATTTAGGGGCTAGGATGTTTCTAGGGGCATCTAAGAATAGCTAAAAAGAGTGAGGCTCTCATTCATTGAAGAACTGAAGAGGCCTCTGAAAAAGAAGCATATTCGCTAGACAAAGGGGCCTCTGGAGGCAATCTCAAAAGAAAAAATTTCCAAATAGGGTTTCCCGTGAAGAAAGAAGACAAGTCTAAAACTGCTCTCAAGGCAAAAGGGATGAATGCCAAACTGTTGGTACAATGGCTTATGGAACTGCTTGTTTATGCTAAATCATAGACTTTAGCATGAGGAATTGGACTGTCTCAACCTGAGCCCAATCAGGTGGTAACGAGGTAGACCCCAAGATTTCAATGCCATATAGTACTATAGGCCTGATAATTGTGTCAGAAAAATGCATCTCAGAGGAGATGTCCTGAAAATACATATGGAATTATTGTCGGTCAAGCATTAAGAGAGACGGATAACCCTTTCTAAGCTTTGGGATGAAAGGCAGCCCTTAAACTAAACCTAAGGGCTATGAATCAGACAACCATAGACGTATAAGCAATGGCAACTCCTCTTACACATAAGTGATTAAAAACCATTAGAGGAACCAAAAAAAATTAAATTGGTCTTTCTTCTTACACAAGCGATTGGAAACCATTAGAGGAGGCCAAAAAAGATAAATTGGTCCTTTGCTTTAGATTGTTTTGTTTAGATGATTTAGTAACATATTGACTCACTTGAGCATCCTTCAATTTGAATGTCCTTTGTATGGTAGTCCTAAATGATCAAACATTTTTTTGGTATTGTTCTTAAGCAATTTTCTTCATGCTATCTGCATAATTATAAGGTCACAAGGGAAAATAATCACATCACCAACCAGAGTTACATGGGTTCTTCTATCCTTGCTTTAGCTCGGGTTATTCTATCCTTGCTTCAGCTCTGCCTATGCCTGCTGCTTGCCACACCACCTCGACAACACAGTTCTTTAAAAATATGAATTTCCAAAACAGTTCACCCTCGCCAAACCGGCATCACATTAGCATAATGTAGTTTATTTTTAAATGAAGAAAATACACCTAAGTTTTACAACAAATATTAAAAAGTAAAACTTTCCTGATACCACTTGGATGTCATGTGAAAAGAGGTTACATCAAGCTGGCTATCAAATTATGGGCTACTGCCAATCTGGGATAGATACTCATCCTCATGTGAAATATAAATGTAGCTGAAATTCTTAGCTACTAGATCAATTCCACTTGATCATTACGTGATTAATGTGGGGAAAAATAGAGTACATCTGCTAGGGCTTCACAGGCCAGTCTGAACAAAGATGCATAAATAACCAAATGCATCCAACAAAAAATCATATTTTTCTATGGGTAGTACCGTAAATCAGAACCAGTGACTCGCTTTCTGTCTACAAAAGAGAAAATTGATTATATAATTTGCACGAATCAAGAATGGCGAAACCACTTGGGATCTACACTTGTGAAAAAACAAATCTATCATGGACCTGCAATAAATCAGAACTTCAACTACAACTTTAGGGTCTTAAAAAATCGCTATTGTTAGTATTAGCATCAATCTAAATCAGACTTGTTATGCAATTCTCATCCCTACTAGTACAGAAGCCTCAAAACTTTCCCTATTACAATTCTATTCCTAATCTGAATATGAGGTTATGCAGTACTGGTTTCTAAGCCAACGCCCCAATAGATCTACTTTTCCTTATAAATAGTTGATGAGATCTAATGATCACCAGATCTAAAAAGTTGTATAAATTTGGATAAAATCAGGCTCTCCATATCATCAAAATTTCTACTGGTGACCAACTTCCATGTCTTCTGCAACCAGAACTTCAGACTAAATCTTTTTCTAGTCTGCTGACTGTGCTCCTTGCTTGACACAACTATAAGGATAAGAAAGTTTATCCAATCTATAAGGTCTTAGGCCTCGATTTCTTCCTGGAGCTCCACCTCCCAGGGAAGACACATCCAGTACATGTCTGCAGCCCAAAGAGTTTTAAAAATCAGTGCCTTGAAATTTTTATTTAGGAAACAAAGAATTCCCACATAGGCAGCAGGGTTAAGAAATTGTCTGAGAAAGACGATTGTCCAGAAAATGTTCACTTACGTATTATTTGATGCTCTTCCATCTGCTGTCATACCCCCATACACTGTTACTTTTTGATCCACTAATGATGCAGAATGGCCAGGTAGAAGCTCGACATCCACCAAAGCTATGTTTATTATGCATGCCAAAGAACGACCCACATTTGGTAAAACCTTACAGGCCACCCTCTTATGAAGTAAAACATGGAAATTACAAGGAAAATAAAACAGGTACTTACAGGACTTGAGGAGATCATTTGCTGCTGCTAATGGTAAGAACCCCTCATTCAGGCCAAGAATTTTCTTCATATGAAAAAGAATGAATTTAAAAAAATTTGCTTTCCTTCAGATCAAAATATCAAACTCTCTAATGCAAACAAAGCCTCAAGAAGTAACCTACCTTCAGACTCTGATAGCATGTCTCCAGGTCATCATTAACCAAAATGTGGTCAAATAGCATCGAGTTTCTCCAAGGAGTAAAATACCTTTTATCAAATTCAATATCCATGATACTGAGTTTTAACATTCTGTATGTACTATTTACCTTCTACCATAACAATTTAAAAGCATGATCAAGCAACTAAAAAACATAAACCAGATTTTTGTATGTACCTTCCACGCAAGCGTTTCTCAAGATCATCAAATGATGGTGGACAGATAAATATGAAAAGAGCATCTAATGTACTGTTCCTCACAGCCCTAGCCCCCTGAACATCGATGTCCAAAATGCATCTCTGCAATTGACGCTTCTATGTAAGAGAAAGTTGGGGTTCAACTAAACCAAAACCACCTAGCTGACAATCAAACTAAAAAAAAGGAGGAACAATTAAAACAGAATTGCTATGGCCAACATTAGTTCAAGAATCCATTATTGAAAACTATCTACAAGTCACGAAAAAAAGGATCAAGTCTACCTTCCCAGCATCAGCCACTGCCTCCATGGTTGCAATACTTGTTCCATACAAATTTCCATGGACATTTGCAGATTCAAGGAACTTTCCTTGCAGGACCTCCATTTCCATAACCCCACGGTGGGTAAAGTGATAATGTACTCCAGCCATCTCTTTCTCCCTTGGAAGCCGTGTTGTATGACTTACAGAGAACCCAAAAGTAGATGGAAATTCTTTCATGAGTTTAGATATCAAGGTTCCCTTACCAACACCAGATGGTCCACTAATCACCACTGGTTGAGGACTGTCACCTATCGCACACTTGCTCCAAGCTACAACTTCCTTCCTTTGTATCTCTTTCTACTCTCTAACGAAAGGAGTGTCAACCTACTCATATCGTATATTAAGTTAATATTGATCTTTTCAATTTTCATTAAAAAAACACAAAGATTTTATTGTTCAACGTTGTATCAAAATGACTCTGACCTCTAGAAACCAAATGTTATTTTAATGTTAAGATTGTGTGGTTCCCTCCAACGAAAGATCCATGGCTGCATTGTACTCCAGAGAAACAAACACCAAACATTCAACCTGCAAACGTCCATTCAAGGGTTTAATTTGCCATGCTCTGCCTATGATCCATTCTGCTCGAATCAAATCAGTGGGCAAACTTATCTGCTCTGCTTACACTCCACTCCAATGCATCCACTCCAATGCATTGAGATTACCGGGTAAATCTCAAATCTCTTCAAATAACAAACTAAAACCCTCTGCTCATCCAAGAACTTAAAAAATCAGATGGAAACCTGAAAAATAAAAGCACGGCCATGTTATACTCTAGAGAAACAAACACCAAACATTCAACCTGCAAACGTCCAACTTGACAGAGATACGGAGTAATAACACTTATTATGTTATCCCTACTCTCTACGCCATTCCTTTGACTATAAACATCAGGCGGGTAGTCGGGAGGCAGCAGGGCTTAGACCTCGAGTTTCGGCATTGATCAAATCACCCCACTTTATTAACAGAAATTGCTAACTATCGCTTTTTCATGGATCTCACGAGAAAAGGAGGCAATCTCTAATTGTCCAGGGCCGGTGGTGCCGAAGCCTATGATGCCTTCGATGCCTCTGATCTCTGTGCTACTACGTTTGCCTTACGATACAGCTATTGAAAGGGATTAGAACGCCCAAGGGAAGGACACTCAGCCACACAATGGCTCCCCTGAGGGGAATCAGTTGAATCGACAAGCCTGGAAAGGGACCTTGTCTCCCATCTAACCAAGCCACCCCAAAGGAAAGGACTGCGATCCCGCTCCAGCGGATGATATTAAACATGTAGAATAAGGTTCCTTCCTCAAAACATCGTTGTCTCAGGCTCCCCACCCCTTGAAGGAGGAAATGGAAAGATCCTGATATTTCATTAGCGGGCCAAGAACCTATGATGTTGGAAGAGGTAACGGTTTCTGGGCGGGATGATGACTACCGAAAGTCACAACCGCTTGGCAACTGATCCAAATCAAATCCATGGCTGATGACGATTCAATCGTCTAACAAAACATCAAAGGGCTCAGAGTATGACACAGCGACACCCAGCAAAGTTGTTTTCAAATAAATACGCCTTACGGCGTAATTAATATATGGATGACAAAGATTTAATATTTGCAAAATATTTACAAAATATTTTTATCAATAGTGAAAAAAGAATGTTGAGATTTATCTTAAAGGTAATTTTTCTCTTTTTTCTTTTCAACTTAATTAAAAAATATTATAAATAAAATATATATTTTCTATTTAAGTAAAGTTGTGGACATTTAGGTATGTGGAATTGATAAGTTATTAGCCCATAGTATTGTAAAAAAACTTATTTAAAAGATAATAATTTCCATGGTAAAAGGAATACAAATCTCCATTATTAAGAATCCTATTACATACCTTTTATTTATTTATATACTAATTTTTTTTAATAATAATAATTTAAAATAAAATTATAATTTAATTAAATTTTATATGTTTTTTAAATTTTAACAATGTGAAATAAATATTTTGATATTTATTATACATTAATGTCTATCAATTTTTGCAAAAAATTTAATTTATATAATTAGGTTCATTTAATTTAGGTAATTACATTCATTTATAAAAATAAGTCTTTACTAGTGTTAAACTAAACTCATCATGCATTTACATATTAAACTTTTAATCTATATTGCTTAATATACATGTTAAGTACATTCATTTATAAAAATAATCTTTTACTGGTGCTAAACTAAACTAATAATGCAACTACATATGCATTTACATATTAAACTTTTAAACAAAAGTGTTTGAGATACATGTTAAATGCAATACCCAAATATAAAATTATTAATCAATTTGATATTTTGAAGATTTATGTGGTGTGAGTTTTTGAGGAGGGTTATTTGACATCTCCACAGTATCCATTTTTATGTCTACAATTATTAGTCAACTTATTAATTAAAATATACTTAATGGGATTAAGGATAATCAACTCTATGGTTATTGATGGGATTATGGATAATCAACTATTATGATCATTGATGGGATAATGGATAATGAACTCTTATGATTATTGATCAGTTATGGATAAAGTTTGATCTTTGTCCACACTTTTTTCATTATATAATATTTGATTTCCTTACAATAACATTAGTTAATACTATGTGAATATAAAATCAATTTGGGAAAATGATTATGGATTAATTTATTAATTATCCATAGTTATAGTTATTTTTATTAATGAATTAATAGATAATCATCATAATTGATTGATTTTATAATTTTTTCTATGTTTTGTGGATAAATATATCTCCAACATTTATAGTAATAATTTGAAGGCTTTGTTTATATATATATATATATATATATATATATATATATATATATAATTTTGCAACAATAAAGGAGACTGGTATGATTATCTACTACAATTGTACAATTTTTATCCAAAATTTTCATCATTCATGTATTAAAATTACTTTAAGCATGTATTAAGTTCCAGTATGCATTAACTAATTCTTCTATTATGAAATCTTGACTTTTTACTCTTACCTAAAAAACACGCACACACATATAATACTAAAAAAAAATTATACATATATACTTGACAATATTAAATAATTATATAAATGAAATGAAAATAGAATACAATATATATGAAATTAAAACTAAACTAAATAACAATTAAAAATATTATATATATATATATATATATAATAAATGAAATTAAATATAATATATTATACATATTAATGATTATAATATTTCAAATATTTATTGAAATATTTTTATTTGCTAAAAAAAATTAAATTAGAGTTTTATACCTTCATGAAAACTTAAATCATAAAAATTAAACTTATAAAGCTCTTTTTTCAAAAATATTTTTCATATAAGTGAGGAAAAATAATATTATTCATCATATAAGTGAAGAAAAAGATATCACAAATTTGTAAGTTAATAAATATTTCTCAAAACTGTAAAGTAAGTTCAACAAATCTACTATTAAAAATAAATAAATTATAAAAATCAATTTTAAATATGTGAAAAAAGATTGATTTGATTCTTAAAATAACACTTACATAGATGTACATATTTCTTAAATCAATGAAAAAAAAATAGAGCATTATCATTTTCCTATTTATCTTATGAAATCTTCCATCAGTACCTAGAATATTATTCACATTCTCTTGTAACTCATTTATATTGAAGACCATAGATTCTTCTAACTCATTTATATTGTACAATCATCTATTAAAGGGCAGGCAGAGATAATGAACACTTCATTTATACATTTATAACCACGCTAAAGTGGATTCCAAAGTGTATTTGAATGAATAAAGGTGAAAAGAAAAAAAACCACTGAAAAAGGTAATCACAAACAAAATATTTGAAAGCACAAAATTATATCATTAGATGGTTGGAGATGCATTAGCAATAGTAGTGTTGGGTCTTCCATAAACATGAGTACATACAATTTTAGGGTTGTGGGGTTGACAGAATAGATAGAATAAACACACGAAATCCTGATTGAGATTTAATGCGCCCGATAGTAGCCATTCACCATACATAACCATGCTATGCTTACGGAAGCCGCATCTAAGATGTGACGTGTGCCGTTTGTTTTGCGATCACTCCATCCATCTTTCCGAGCAGGCAAAATGTCTATGTTGCATAAATTTACGTTGCATCTATGTTTGAGTTTATGCAGTGTTCTCGCGCTTTCTCGCACTAACTCAGTGGTGGGTTCCCATTTGAATTTCAATTTTATTGCATTGCCGTGTGCGCATTTGAATTTCAAATTTGCGGTCGCGTTGGAATTCAAATATTCATTTAGCACAAGTGGAATTTTACGGCAAACAATAAATCTTAAGTTATACAATATTAAATGTCCTAGGGCAGTGTATGCTCATAATTACATTTAAATTAGTTTAAATGTAAGAGTAACCCTATACAGCATTTTAATATCCTATAAACCATAAGTAACCCTATACATCATTTTAATATCCTATAGCTTATGCTTTATGGCTTTGGAGGAAGACAACTCAGCCCTCAAGCCATAGCCGTTGAAGTAACCTTTATGGCTTTGTATCAACTCAGCCCTTTACGGCTTTCTATCAACCATGGCTGTCAATTGAAGTAACCATTGGAGTAAAAAAAACATGGACAGCAGGGATGATCTGTTTCTATCAACCATGCCCTCAAGCCATAGCCG
This sequence comes from Pinus albicaulis, assembly GCA_034641835.2. Classification (NCBI taxonomy): domain Eukaryota; kingdom Viridiplantae; phylum Streptophyta; class Pinopsida; order Pinales; family Pinaceae; genus Pinus; species Pinus albicaulis. Next base: position 167,854 of record JAXQQM020087220.1, on the reverse strand, counting down.
TTGAAGTAACCGTTGCAGGAAAAAAGCCTCAAATATTCGAGGGATGGTTGGACAGGAGGTATATCAATGGACGGTTCCAGAAGCGCCAGATATATATATATGTATATCTCGAGTCCTATCATTTTTCACCATTTCATCCTCAACTATCTATGTTCTCTATGTTCTCTGTGTCTTTTCAGTCTGAGAAGGTGACAGACTTTCAAACAAGAGAAATTTTATTTTCATCAAAGGGAAAAGTACTGACATGACCAAGAATCCGAAGACCTCACAGCATGGCAGTACTTCTTACAAAGTGGCAGTCGGTTTGTTCGCAGCTGCAGTGATTTTTATTTTCTTAGCGGAAGTCGAAACCCGGACAGAACTTTCAAGTGGATCTATGAACAGTATGTCCGAAGTGATGGCGAGGAAATACTCGTACAAAGAAATCAATATCGTATTGGGCCTGGCTTACATTATTCATCTGGATGTCAAGCCCCAGAACATTCTTCTGGACGAGAATTTCGTGGCGAAGGTCTCCGACTAGATAGCGGCGTCATTATGATTTTGATAGAAAGCAAGCGATCAGAGTATTGAAGATCGGTTTTATGTTCATACTAGACCTTCGATGAGGGCGGTAGTGCCTCTGCAAGACAAGGGTCAGATGCCTCTGCAAGAGAATTTTCAGTTTGACATAGGGAAGAGAATGAACCGGAATTCAAGATTACCGTCCCATGGCAGTAATTTGGGGGTGATGTATATTCATCTATTATATCTCTATTATCAGCAAGATAGACGTGAGATGACTGAAATTTGTAATGAATTTTCTTTATCTTATACTTTTGTTTGAATTCATGGAAGATATTGATATTAGTCCCATAGCCCACAGTGAAATCTTTAAAGCGAAGGGCATCCTGTAGATCTTATGATTCTCTTTCAATTGTATGGGGATTTTTGAACCCCAAACAGTTTTCGGGCTCATGCAGATCAATGATCATCTTTCTTCAGCATGGTAATCGCATGGAATTCCATTTAATCTCATCGCTCTGTATTCCGTTGGCTTGTTTTTTTTTAATTGTAAATTACTGGGTAGCGAAAAGGTCGCTAATATGTTGAAAAATAAATGAATGATACAAGTCATTTGAGGGCGCTTCTAATGTTAGCTGAAGAAATGAAATCAAATCCCAATTCCAATTCCAGTTCCAGGTATGGTCCTATTATCTAGTGCGTCAGCAATTTTGATTGAATGCAAAGCTCTTCCGCCTCCTGAATATTTTAAACGACTTTTAGGCTAGAGTATGCTAGGTTATACTATATTATTGAAGTTAAGGTTAGACTATATTATTGTATGTTAGGTTAGGCTAGGCCATGATAGGTTAGGTTAGGCTAGGTTAGGCTAGTATAGGCTAGGTTAGGCTAGGTTACGCTAGGATAGGATTTAGGCAAGGTTAGGCTAGGTTAGGCTAGGTTATAATAGGCTAGGATATGCTATGATAGTCCACGCTAGGATAGGATAGGGTAGGGTAGGGTAGGGTAGGGTAGGTTAGGCTAGAGTAGGGTAGGTTAGACTAGGTCAGGTAGGCTAGGCTAGAGTAGGCTAGGTTAGACTAGGTCAAGGTAAGCTAGGCTAGGTTTGGTTAGGTTACAGTAGGCTAGGTTAGGTTAAGCTAGGCTAGGTTAGGTTACAGTAGGCAAGCATAGGCTAGTGTAGGGTAGGGTAGGTTGGGTTAGGTTAGGTTAAGCTAGGTTAAGCTAGGCAAGGGTAAGCTAGGCTAGATTAGGTTAGTCTAGGCTAGGCTAGGCTAGGATAGGTTAGGGTAGGGTAGGGTAAGGTAGGGTAAGATAGGGTAGGTTAGGTTATGTTAGGTTAGGATTGGCTAGGCTTGGCTATGCTAGGCTAGGTTAGGTTAGGCTAGGCTAGGCTAGGCTAGGCGAGGCTAGGCTAGGCTAGGAAAATGTAGGTTAGGTTAGGAGAGTCTAGGCTAGGATAGGCTAGGATCGACTAGAGTAAGTTATGTTAGACTAGGATATTGTATGCTAGGTTAGATAGGTGAGGCTATGCGAGTCAAGCATAGGTTAGTCAAGTATAGGTTAGCTTAGGCTAGTCTAAAGTAGGCTAGGCTAGGATAGGCTAGAATAAGTTATGCTAGGCTAGGATTGGCTAGAGAAAGCTATGTTAGACTAGGTTATTCCCGGCTAGGTTAAACTAGGCAAGAGTTGGCAACGCTAGGCTAGGTTAGTCTAGGTTAAGTAAGCTAAGTAGGCTAATTAGGCTAGGTTACACTAGCCTAAGTAAGCTAATTAGGCTATGTGGCTAGGCTAAGTAGGCTAAGTAAGAAACCTTAGGCTAGGTAAGGTTAGGTTAGGTTAGGCTATGTAGGCTATGTTAGTTTATGCAGGTTAGGATAACCTAGGATAGGGTAGGCTAGGTTGGGTTAGTTTAGGTTTAGCGAGTGTACACTAGGCTAGGCTAGGCTAGTCTCGGTAAGGTAGGGCTAGGTTAGGTTAAGCTAGGCGACGTCGAGGTAGGTTAAGTTAGGCTAGTTTAGGTTAGGCTAGGTTAGTAGGATATGCTAGGCTGCGTAAGGTTCGGTTAGGCTAGGTTAGGTTAGGCTAGGTTAGGCTAGGCTAGGCTAGGCCGGATTAGGTTAGGGTAGTTTAGGTTAGGGTAGGGTAGGGTAGGGAAGGTTAGGTTAGGCTAGTCTAGACTAGGCTATGTTAGGCTAGGATAGGATAGCCTAGTTTATTCTAGTCTAGGATAGTCAAGGCTAGGGTAGGTTATTCTACGGTAGGTTAGGCTAGGTTAGGCTAGGCTAGGTTGGGGTAGTGTAGGCTAGGCTATGCTATGCTATGCTAGGATACATTGGGGTAGGCTAGGCCGGGAGTAGGCTAAGTTATGCTAGTTTAGGATAGGTTACGTTAGTAGTATAGGCTAGGCTACATAAGTTTGGGTTAGGCTAGGTTAGGCTACGCTACGCTAGGCTAGGCCAGTTTAGGTTAGGGTAGTTTAGGTTAGGGTAGGGTAGGGTAGGGAGGGGTAGAGATAGGTTCGGTTAGAGATTTTTCTAGGCTAATCTAGACTAGGGTAGGGTAGGGTAGGGTAGGGTAGGTTCGGTTAGGTTGGGGTGTAGGCTAATCTAGACTGGGGAGTAGGGTAAGGCTGGGATAGGATAGGTTAAGATATTCTAGGCTGGGATAGTCGAGGCTAGGGTAGGTTAGTCTCTGGGTGTGTTAGACTGAGGTTGGGAGTAGACTAATAAAGGCTTAGGGAGACTGGGTTGCAGTAGTGTAGGCTAGGCTACGCTACGCTATGCTATGCTATGCTAGGATACATTGGGTTAGGCTAGGATAGGTTAACTTAGGTTAGACTAGGTTAGGTTAGGCAAGGTTAGGTTAGGCTAGCTAAGGTTAAGCTAGCAAAGGTTACACTAACAAACTTTATGATAGGCTAGGCTAGTTTAGGCTAGGCTAGGTTAGGCTAGGCTAGGTTAGGCTAGGTTAGGTTATGCAAGGATAGGTTGGGTTAGGCTAGGTTAGCTTATGCTAGGCTAGATTATCCTAGGTTGGGCTAAGATAGGCTACTCAAGGCAAGGTGAGGTTTCACAAGGCAAGGCGAGGTTACCCAAGGCAACGCTAGGTTAAGTTTGGGTAGGTTAGGCTAGGCTAGGCAAGGACATGTTGGGCAAGGACATGTTAGGCTAGGATAGGTTATGCTAGGTTAGGCTAGGTTAGGTTAGGATAGGTTAGGCTAGGTGAGGTTAGGCTAGGATAGGTATGGTTAGGCTAGGAAAGGCTATGTTAGGTTAGTCTAGGGAAGGCTAGGTAAGGCTAGGCTAGGTAAGGCTAGGATATGTTAGGCTATGCTAGGATAGGTAAGGCTAGGATACGTTAGGCTAGGTAATGCTAGGTTAGGTTAGGCTAGGAAAGGTTATGTTAGGTTAGTCTAGCATATGCGAGGAAAGGTTATGTTAGGTTAGTCTACGGTAGGCTAGGTAAAGCTAGGCTAGGTAAGGGTAGGATAGGTTAGGCTAGGCTAGGATACGTTAGGCTAGGTTAGGATAGGTAATGCTAGGTTAGGTTAGGTTTGGTTAAGCTATGTTAGGCAATGATAGATTAGGCTAGGTTAGGTTAATTTATGCTTGGTTAAGCTAGGTTAGTCTGGGCTAGGCAAGGTAAGTCTAGGATAAGAAAGGTTAGTCTAGGCTACGCTAGGCTAGGCTAGGTTATGTTATGCTAGGCTAGGTTACAGAAGGTTAATCTAGGCAAGGCTAGGTTAGGTTAGGTTAGGCTAGGTTATGCTACGCTAGGTTAGGCTAGGCGAGGTTAGGCTAGGTTAGGTTAGGTTAGGCTAGGTTATGCTACGCTAGGTTAGGCTAGGCGAGGTTAGGCTAGGATAGGTATGGTTAGGCTAGGAAAGGTTATGTTAGGTGAGTCTAGGGTAGGCTAGGTAAGTCTGGTCTAGCTAACCCTAGGATAGGTTAGGCTAGGCTAGGCTAGGTAAGGCTAGGATGAGTTAAGATAGGCTAGGCTAGGTAAGGCTAGGTTAGGTTAGGCTAGGGAAGGTTAGGTTAGGTTCGGTTAGGCTAGGTTAGGCAATGATAGGTTAGGCTAGCCTAGGTTAAGTTATACTAGATTAATCTAGGCTAGTCTATGTTAGGCAAGGTAAGGCTACGCTAATCAAGGTTAGTTTAGGCTAGGCTAGGCTAGGCTTGGCTAGGTTATTCTATGCTAGGCTAGGTTAGGGAAGGCTAGGCTAGGAAACGCTAGGTTAGTGTAGGTTAGGCTAGCCTAAGTCAGGCTAGGTTATGCTAGGCTAGGTTAGGCTTGGTTAGGTTAGGATAGGCTAGGTTAGGCTAGGCTCTGTAGGCTACATTGGACTAGGATAGGTTTGGATATGCTAGGCTGGGCTACGTTTGGATAGGCTCGGCCATGCTAGGTTTTGATAAGCTGGACTAGGATAAGCTAGGATAGGCTAGGCTAGGCTAGGATAGGTTAGTCTAGGTTAGGTTAGGCTCTGCTATGGTAGGATAGGTTGGGCTTGGTTAGGCTAGGATAGGTTAGGCTAGGTTAGGCTATGTTAGGTTAGGCTAGGCTAGGTTAGGCTAGGTTAGGCTATGTTAGGTTAGGCTAGGCTAGGTTAGGTTAGTTTTGTTTTGGTTCAGTTAATTTAGGCTAGGCTAGGCTAGGGTAAACTAGGTTAGGCTAGGCAAGGCAAGGTTAGGTTAGGCTATCCTAGGCAAGGCCAGGCTAGGCTAGCCTAGCCTAGGTTAGGTTAGGCTAGCCTATGTTAGATTAGGTTAGGTTAGGTTATCCAATGTTAGGTTAGGTTAGGCTAGGTTCGGTTAGGTTAGTTTAGGCTAGGTTAGGCAAGGCTAGGTTAAGCTAGGTTAGGTAAGGTTAGGTTAGGCTAGGTTAGGTTAAGCTAGGGTAGACTAGGCTAGGCTAGGAAAGGCTAGGTTAGCGTAGGGTAGCCCACGGTAGGGTAGGTTCAGTTAGGCTAGGTTAGGCTAGACTGGGTTAGGTTAGGTTAGGCTAGGTTAGGCTAGGTGAGACTAAGGTAGGCCAAGTTAGGTTAGGCTAGGCAAGGCTATGTTAGGCTAGTCTATAGGAGGCTAGGCTAGGCTAGTCTAGGTTAGGCTAGGCTAGGGTAAGCTAGGTTTGGTTTCTTGGAGGAGATAAAGGCATGTAAAAAGGACAAGATATAGATGTCATTTCCACATAGGATTCTTGCACATTAGAAGATGAATACGCTAACCTAAAAATCATATAAAAAATCTAAAACACTTGTAGAAACAATAGAAATACCCATGAAAGGAAACGATTACCTGAAGGGGAATGTGAGTGATGGTAAATATATATGGTAATAAAGAAGTATGAAGGGAATTCTTATATTCGCTATGAGAATTCCTCCTTATTAACCTGCATAGCAACATGTCACATCCCAATATAATTCAAAAGGAATATAAATTATTTAAGGTAAATACCACTTGCAAGAGTTAATTGTTTTATTGAATAAAAGCTATTTTGTTTCGAGTCAAAAGTTACAACTATTATTTTTTTTCCAAACCCTTTCCTTCATTACCAAGACATATAAATTTTTTATTTGAGCAATATTATAAGCACTTCCAATAATAATATTTCATTTTTCCTCCATTTCTCTTGATATATTATGTTCTTAAGGTATCATAGTTTATTCCCCTACAATAGGCTCTGTATATTTCTTTTTATTTCATTAAAAAAAGTTTCTAACTTTTGTAACTTTGTGTTCATGACAGTTTCTGTAGTTCTCGCAAGATATGTAAACCTCTATAGCACATATAATAACACACATCGACCCTTTTGATGCTCACCATAATATCTCCATACATATTGAATTCAAGATGTTGATTTTCTAACTATGGTCGATATTCATAATGAAAATTTGGTCACTTGATTTAATTGTATTTATTACTATGAAGCATAGTTAAGATTAAAAAAAAAGATCGAAGATAAAAATAGTCCAATCCATACATCAAAATGCATCCATCATCCAAAATAGTCCTCCAAGGAAAAATTCAAAGTTCTCTAAAGATAGGGAGATCCCAAGTCAAGTGATGATACAAATGAATCCAACTAAATCATATTTATACATTGATTAGGAGTTGATAGAATTAGCTTATGGGCCTACATTAGCCCCTAAACATAAAATAATATGCAATTAACCCTAAATTTTGGTGAAAATCCGACCAAGCTATCAGCTCATACATGGAATAATAAGCCTCACAAGAGGTCAACTTATGTCTTAGGGCCTTCTAGAAGGCATAATTGGGTCCATGAGTGCCATAATGATGCATGAGACCCATCAAAAGTGTTGGAAAGTGTGATTGAGCCCTAGTTGTATTCCTTGTTTTAGTGTGATTGTAAAGGGTCACGAGCCATGTTACATGAGCTCTAGCTTGCCGTATTGTAGTTTGTAATATAATGAAGAAGGGTTTGAAAATGGGAAAATTATCATGTGCACTAGTTGATTCCTTGCTTTATGTAGATTTCATTGTGCATTAAAGAAGAGTGTTCTTGCACTTGAGTGTGTTTGTATTAAATATTCTAAGACAAAACCTAGATTCTCATGTGTCGTGGAAATTGAAAATATGCCTTTTTCACCTAAAAGCTACCTATAACTCATCTTATGCTACTCATGTCCAATTTCAACTTATCCAAATTAACAAGTTACCAAGACAAGGGTCACATGCAACTATGGGAGTAAAATAAATTAGCAAAAGAGTTTACATCTTAACATCCCATATCGCATAACGCGTCTTAGAATCCCTTGGCATTATCTGTCATGTGTTAGCATCCCCTCCATTCCTTGCCATGCTTTCGCACTCCCTAGCACACACTAACACTCCATGACATGTCCTAACACTCTAGCATACATTGGAATTTCCTAGCATATAACCTTGCTACTCCCTCCTTATCACACTTGAAACTCATTGACACTCCCTATCACACATCCTTATTCGTTCATTTTCATGCATTTTGAACTAGTTCTCCCTTGTGTTTCCATGGCACTCCCTAGCATGCATTGACACAACCTAGCATGTCGCCCTCGCACTCTAGCATTCCTTGGCACTACCTAGCATACCTTTAAAATCCCTCCTTAGCACATCTATAACTCATTGATACTCATTGTTACACACTCTTATTCATTCACTTCCATGCGTTTGAGACAAGTGCTCCCTTATTTTTTTGAGCCACTCCCAAACACTCCACCCTAGCAAGCATTGGCACACCATGGAACATAGCACATATTTGCATGTGTTCCCTGGCCTCTAGCATGCCTTAACACTTCCTAACATAACTTGATGTCACTCCCTCCTTAGCACACCCGAAAGTCACTGACACTTCTGTTGGGTCATAAACAGTGATCGTTATAGCCAATTTCGATGCTTCTCATTCAATTGTCAACTCAGGGTATGTCTTATTATTTCAAGACTGTGGGCATAGTATATGCAAGTGATATCAAAGAACCCCTACTCTATATTACCATAAATAGGACTATCTAATTCTCGAAGCTCAATCAATTCAAATGGAAATGGAATTGTAAAATTATGTTTAACTATTACTGTCTAAGTAAGTGCGTAAAAGAGCAAACCTATGATTGAACAACACACAAATGAATTGAACAACAGTCCCTACGGAATTGAACAAAGTGACTTCAATAAATTGAATAGTAATTTCTTATCTAATTTTGCAATGGAATTCTCTTTTTAAATTAAATAGATGACATCTCTCTGAATCAATTAACAACTAGATGCCTTACATTACCGATGGAAAGATCCGACTCTTAGCTATTTACATAATTGAACAACAGATCATGCTAAAACAAATGAAACGAGTATAAAAGCATTGGGAAATGATGAAAGCATCTAAAAAACTATGAAAGCATTCATTGTAAACAAGGAAACATGAATAATGAACTATTATAATTGAAAGAGAAAGTTGTAGTATCTTATGTTGACAATTCAACCAATTAAATGATATCTCATATAATGTATTTGATGACTGAAACGTAAATTTTGTACTTGAATGTATAGCATAGAGATTAGCATAGAAATTCCTAGGGCTGGGCCTAAACCACCAAAAGTCTGCCGCTACGGAAAACTCAGAAATTGACTATAAAAATGCCAAGACCTTTATTACGCTGAAAGTTAATACATTGATATAATTGGACATTCCCGTCCTGATACATCTATTACAGAATAAAGTCTCTATTTTGATCTATCTATATTTTTCGTTTTTGGCCTTTTGAAGGTGATTACAACAGTGGTAACGGTCTTTTCCATACTAGATTTTTCTGCTTGTGGATGTCGTTTGAGTTTTTCAGACATGGAGGTGCCTTTCCCTCTTCTGCCTGTCCATGGTAGTCATCATGGTTCCGTTAGTCTCTATATGTCAGCTGTCTTCTGGTCATCATTGATTCAACTACTTATTTCCCCTAAATAAAGATATAACAAGTCAATTTCCCGTTGTAAAACATCCCTTTTATTGTTAGTTCATTTTGTCCTGATTTTACATTAATCTTCCTTTCCTTTACTATTAAGATGAGTAAAAATTCGTAAAGGTGGATAAAAATTTTTGGTAAAGGAAGGGTGAAAATATACCAAAAGAGAGGAAAGCCTGGAACTGAATATCTTCTATAAAGGGGCTGGGATTACTGTCCCTATCCTCCTCTAAGAAGAAGGTGTGCATGTATAGTTCACACAAGAGGTATTGGACCTACTCATTTTGATCATTTCAGTAATGGACAAATTCCTCTATGGTTTTAAAAGTCATGGGCTTCCTTGCCCCGACGGCCTTGATCTTCGGTAATAGCTACCGTTCTACTAGAAATAGGGCATAGTTTGTGGCTAGCGCCCTGCATGTTATCACATTAGAGTACAAAGAGCAACCATAGTGGCTTGCTGTCCCACCTGATCCTATGCTTTATTTACCTTCGCTTTTTCTTCTCTGAGTTGAGAAAATGTCCCATGCTCTGTTGCAGAAAGGTCTATGAATTTCTTTAATAGTTCCTAATACTCTTGTGTGGGCACTACTTCCTTTCTGCATTGTGTTAACTCATGTTGTGTTTGAATTAATTCATTATGCAATTTTGGATTGGTAGCCTTTTCTACCAGAAGAGCATAGGCAGGGGCTTCCACCGTTTGGGTTCCCTTTTCTTCTCTAAAGTCTAGCATATTTTGCACAAAGGCTTCAATAGTGTCCACTAGGTCTGTCTGTACCTCAATCTCAGCAGTAGTTGCTAAGTCAGTCTGTACCTCAACCTCAGCAATGTCTATCAAATTTGTGACAAGCTCTGTTTGGATTTCTATGGTAACCAATTCTTTCTTAGGCTTCCAAGCCTTAATTACTTCCTTCAGTTGTTTCCTCAAATGTTTTATCATTTTCCTTAAAATTTTGCAAGTTCTTCTCATTTTCTTCAACTTCTTTTCAGCGAAATTCTCTTCTGGCCTGGTCTTGGTAGGGGATGGAGGAGTAGCAACCTTGTTGTCAGGAATGGCGGTGCTAGTTTCAAGGTTTTCTGTGATGATATTTTCTACTTGTACTCCAGAGCTTACTTTTGCATTAATTTCCTGATTGGGTGAGATATTATTCCCTTCAGGCGTTAGAGGGACTGTTTCCATGCTTGCATTTTTTTCTAAGGGGATCGTGTCTCCTGACTGATTTTCAGATTCAGCTACACCTTCTACCTGCTCTTCCCTATTCACCCCATCACTCTTGGAGGATACAAGGCCCTCAAACCTTGTGATTCATCTTGGTGAGGTAATATCTAACTGCGGCTAGAGCTGCTGGTGGTGGCAGATTGGTTTAACAGTTCCTCTTGCTCCTCAGCTATTCAGATGGGCTTCTAGTTTCACAGGATGCCCTCATTTTCTCTAGAACTCGATCCATATCTTTCTCGTAGTATTATAATGGTATGTTTTGAGGGCTTCAATGTGGTGAATGGGATGGCCCTGCCTCCTCTGGCATTTCCAAGGTTTCTTGTTGTAATTGCAGTCTTTTGGACCGTCTTCGCTTGCTTGGTTTTGTTTTTGAAGCATGGGAATTTTTCATTCTTGTTGCTCTAGGTATGTTCATTTTAGGGAGCTCAATTTCGGTCCCGACAGGGTTTTCCTCATGTGCATGCACGACATGGTTAACAAAATTTTCCTAAGATGTCTGTTGTTTGCCTAATTCATGCATGAAAATTAACTTGATTAAACCATGGTGGCTGACGGCTGCTTGGGGGTTTTTAGCCTTTCTCATTCAAACAACAGTGTCATGTACAAAATTTAAGCAAGAAGGTAGATTAACTGAAATCTTTTGTTTAAGAACAACTAACAATTTGAGTTGACAGGATTTTACCACGTCTTGGCATCTATCGCATGTGATGAATATTTAGAAAAATGCTACCAATTCCTGCCACCGTTGTTGTAGAGAGGTAGGTTTAATCCCCTTTCCTTTCTGTTCAATTGGTTCTCCTGGATCCTGGTACACTGCGATTGCCTCTTGTAGAAGAAGGTGCTTTTCGGTCAAATTTTCTCCCTTTTCTGGAATTCCAGAAACTTCAGCAATGATATCCTATGTGACCGGTATAATCCTTCCATTGAGTCTGGCATTTCCCTCCTGTAGGTTATGCAAGAATTCAATTGCTATCTCTGTGTCAAACCCTTGCAATTTGTGTAAGTATGGCAGCCAACCAGCTTGTTGGAGAATGGTGTGAGTTTCGTCTGAGATTGGGAAGGTCGTAGGTTCATTCCGGAGAGAGTTCCCTCCCATGGCTGATGCGTTCTATTGAGCTAATTTCTCCTTCTGTCTATGTTTCCTTTCGGCCCTATCGGTCAGAATATACACTTCATACAAGAGAAAAATAAATTGCAGCCTTCTGTCATAAATGTAGGTAACTTCATATCGTAATTGCAATGATCTTTTGGTCCTATCAGCATATCCAACGAAATTTGTGCAGGGAATTCACATGCTTAATATTGATGGATATTTACACCCCCTCTCTCGAAATAAGGGCGTCCACGTCCTTAAGTACAAGAGATATTTAATCAATCATGAATGCATATGTGGGAAAATGTCAGGGATCAGTAATCACAGTCTGTACACGATAATGATGTCCGTGGCCTTGGAGCTCAAGGAAAGAGGAGTGATTGTAACAATTATGAACGCGTGCGGTTTTAAAGGTTAGAATTGGAATTTATCATAAGTGTATCTCATGCGGAAGTGACCGAAGATGGGAAGAAAGAAATACAACAATTATTATGATAGGATGTCCTTATTTAATGGTATGGTGTGATGGAAGCATGACTATGATAGATAATGATTGGTGCTGTCATCCCAGAATTCAAACATGAAAGCATAGTTCATTTATAGCTACTTATGCATTCAAATAGTATTATCACTAATTTGAGTAGTTGATTTATCTTGCAAATGGATGGAAATAAGAGATAAGGTATATGTAAGAGTAATTGGCTATCATTATAATATACTGTCATACCACAAACAGAGCCACTGTTGCTAGCTAGCGTTCATAGTGTCGACAGGGTTGCTATTTTAACTCGAAAAATGAGCCAAAATCCTTTATGTAAAAGTAGTTATTTTTCCAATTTTATGGAGATATCACCGTGCTGGTTTGGTGGCCAGATGGTCAAGGTGCCACTCACTAGAGTTCTAACAACGTGATCAGGCCAGGTCATTATGAGACCTCCTGTCCTTGAAGCAATTGAGAAGGTCATTACCCTGGTGTGTTGGCCATTGTGGGCGTGTCACCTGCTAAATCCTTATGATCATGGTAGTCTCGCTCGTGATGAGTCCCCCTATTCTCTCTTAACAATTTGCATATAGACATAGTACTTATTTTTTTTTAAAGTAGGCATTTTGTTTTGTTTTATGAAGAGACCATTGTGATGGTGTGGTAGCTAGATAGTCACAGTGCCATTCACTGGGATTGTAACAGAGTGATCAGGCCGGCTCGTGATGAGACCTCTTGTCCTTCAAGTAGTTAAGAAGGTCATTACCCTGGTGTGTTGGCCATTGTGGGCATGTCACCTGCTAAACCCTTATGATCATGGTAGGCTGGCTCATCATGAGACCCCCTATTCTCTTTTAAAAAATTTCGTGCAAGCATAATATTTATTCTTTATACATGAAGGGAGGCTCATTAACTCCTTAAGAGTTAGGCATGGTGTGTGAAGTAAAAAAAAGAATGCCAATACAATTAATACTCCTTATTCCTAAATATTTATGTCAAAGGGAAATACTACTCGAGAGTGTAGAAAGATATACCATTATAAGACTATGTATCGTGTAATAACATGTTTAAATAGGAGATGTCTTAGCCGTCCATTGCATAGATGTACCATGTCAGCTTCCGGAGTAGAGATTTCCATTAAATTTTCAAAGGATCATCATATTACTAATATTGCTACTTTTCTCCTCTTCAGGTGCCAATTCCCACTCAAAAATGTGTTTTACAGCTGGGGTGTGGGACAAGGAGAGGTTTTTGTGAGGAGAGATCATCAAAAAAAAGAAAAGAAGAATCATGCTTAAAGAGGGAAAAAATCAGTTGTTCTATATGATTAAACAACAAAGTAAAACACAAAAAAACATGATTGTTCAATTTGAGTGAAGAGCAGTTGTTCAATCCGATTAAACAACAGCCGTTCAAAGATTTTAACAGCAGCCGTTCAAAGTTTTTAACAGCAGCCGTAAAAATGCAAAACATGCTTGTTCAGTCTGATTGAATAGCAAGTGTTCAATTGGATTGAACAACAACTGTTCAAATATTTGAACACCAATGAATAAAAACACAAAAACACAGCTGTTAAATCCGATTGAACAGTAGTTTTTCAATGGGATTGAACATCAGTCATTCAAAGATTTGAACTGCAAAGAAAAAACACAAAAACACGGTTTTTGAACCTGATTGAACAACAACTCTTCAATGGGACTTAACAGCAGTCGTTCAAAGATTTGAACAACAAAGAAAAAAATCACAAAAACAGGGTTGTTCAATCCGATTGAACAACAACTGTTCAATAAGATTGAAAAGTAGTCATTCTAATATTTGAACAAGAAAAAGAAAAAAAAACAAGGGGCGATGAAGGAAAATAACACCATTGTGAATATGAAGAATGTACAACAGAATAATAAAAAAATTGCAGCGAAATTATATACAGTATTTACAAACGGAAACAACAGGCTCTTATGTATTTAAAGTTGTGGGGTTATCACCCCCTTATGCTAGAACTTGGATAATAGGATCATTGCGTACCTGATGGCAGAAAGTCTCCTTTGTAAGAGGTTTGTGATATAGGCACACTCTGTGCCCGTTGACTCGAAATGTAGAACCGGGCCCATCTATGGCGGTCAAGGTGAGGGTACCATTGTTGTGTACTTCTTGAACTTCGTATGGACTGAGCCACCTTGTTTGCAACTTCCCTAGAAAATATTGAATCTGGAGTCATAGAGAAGTGCCCAATCTCCTTTTTGGAATGTCTTCTTTTTTATGAGGTTGTCTTGCTACTTAGCTCGTTGTTGTTATATGATTTCTGTGCGTTGCAGAGCTAGTAGTCCTATTTCATCTAGCTAATTTATTTGTTGGAGTCTTTTAATCTAAGCCTCCATCAAGTCCAACCCTACCCCCTATGTTGTCCTTAAGGTCTTTATCTCGAATTCAATAGGAAAAATAGGCTCTCTTCCAAAGACCAGATGATACGAAGAATATCCAATGGTGTTTCGCCACATTGCGCGGTAAGCCCACAAGGCCTCTGGTAGTCTAGTGGCCTAGTCCCGACGATGTGCTGATACTGGTTTAGTAAGAATTTACTCAAGGACTTCGTTGATACTTTCGAACTGCCTGTTTGCCTGCAGGTGGTAAGGAGACGTGACTCTATGGATGATATGGTGATTCTTTAGGGTGGCTGTAATTTTATTACCCACAAACTGTGCCCCTCCATCGCTTATCACTTCTCCTAGTAAACCATATCTCACAAATAGCTCAAAAAGGAATTCAATTACAGATTCTTTCGTGGCTCTTGATAAGGCCACTTTTTCTACCCACTTTGTTACGTAATCTATGGCAACTAGTATGCATATTTTATGGTTCTGTGGTGGGTTGAATGGTCCAACAAAATCCAGTGCCCATCGTTTGAACAGTTCTACTACCAATTGTGGTTGAAGTGGCATTTCATCTCTTGTCACCACCATCAACTCTTGAATTTATCAATGATTTAAAACTCCCATCTCTTCATATTATCAAATATATAAATACAAAATCCCTTTAACCTACTATATTTTTTTATCCCGTGAGATAATCACCAAATAAGTTGTAATGACCTATTGTTTCTTCTCTTTTCCAACTTTTAACAACATAAACTTATAGTTCTCAAGTATCATAATAAGATATATTCTCTTTAAAACGTTGACTATATATACATATATGCATTATCTTCCATATTTCACTCCCCTGAGAATTGTTGAAAATCGAAAAGTTACGATGAATCTTCTACCATTACAAGCATGAAGAAAATTACCTTTAAAATTTTCATACAAACATTAAATTATGAATAATTATTGACTAATATATAGGTTATTGCTGAGGAAAAACAAAGAGGAAGCTAATTTTTGTTAAAGTTGAAAGATATGTTCTTTAGAAAAAAAGGAAAGAGCAAGAAAACATAAGGTTGGAAGCACTATAAAATCCTAGAGAAATGGTTGAGGCCCAAAGAAAAGAAGAGGTGCAAGTAAATATAGCTATGGAATAAGAACTACCAAAGAGGTCAATCCTAGAGTGAAGGTAGAAATGTTAATGAAGAGTAGAATTTGAAAATAAAGCCAATTTTTATGCAGAGGATAAGAAGAAAATAATGCAAGAGATTGAATCTAAGAAGAAACAAGCAACAAGGAATAAATGCGAGGAAAACGTTGAAACTAACATAAAGATATTTGAAGTGGAGAAAGATAGGAGAAGAGAAGAAAAACAAGGAGCTCAAGTTGAAATAGAAAAAATAAAACAATAGGAACTAGCTAAAAGAGAACTTGAAGATAATGTTGAAGAGTAGAGGAGAATAGGAGAAAAATCGGGATGAAAAAAAAGTTTACGAGACAAGAAAAAAATGAAAATAATTGGCACAAAATACCAATGCCAATGAGTTGAATATGTAGCAACAACATTCTTCATAAATGAAATAAGTCATCACTACTCAAACCTTCGCTAATAAATTGCGGTGTGAGCATGGTTGTAGGTAGTGATGATTTTAATCCAAAACTAGTTAACAAAGTTATAAATTTGTAGTTATTTATATTTGATAAGTAGATAAGTATATGAAGCAAAGTAATAAGGTAGAGGCACAAATTTATGAGAATTTCCTTGGAATTATGAAATAATTCTCACTACTGAGACCATGGTGACATTGGGAAGAATATAAAGTATTATGAGAGAAAAATCATTGTGCTAAAACATTAGCTCACTAGTATAAATCTAGCAAATGTCAATCTTTTCATTTTATCAATTTTGCTTTCAGGGTGCAAATGAAATTAAACACTAAAAAAAATAAAAAATTATGATATAGTACAACAAATACAAGTCCAAGGCGACAATATTGTTGATGTCATGACCCATATCCAAGCATGGGAACTTGTCTATCAACTAACTTTGTTACATTTTGAAAAACTTAAATATTGGTAGTCCTCCTTAGAAAAAAATCTCCCATGAAGCCTCTATTTTCACTTCCAATAAAGACAATATTTACCTAAACTCTTAAGTTCTTTATCTTTAACATATTTTTGAAAACTCTCATTACTCATCAATATTTATCAATATTTATAAAACCAATACCAAAAACTAAAATATATTTATTTCTATTAACAGTTTTTATATATTTTAATTTTTCTTATATTTATATTTATTTCTAATATTACCTATTTTTTTAATTTTTTTTCTTATATTTATATTTATTTCCATTTTACTAATAATTTATTATATTTATTTTGCTACAATTTTATAAATAATTATTCTTATACAGCTATACATTGCAATGCATTAAATAACATGTCACTCAACATCCATACCTATCGACTATGAAATGACAAATGACCATTTTAATAATATATTTTTATAGTTTGTAACATCATTTTTAAAATAATATTAGTTTAAATAAAAATATATATACATGATATTATTGGCAGTAACTTGAACGATCATAAAACACGGTATTTTTTAATAGACTATTGAGATTAAAATTGTTGCTTTATTATATTATTTACTTTCTAGATTGTTATTTATCAATATATTATTTAGTTGAAATGATCATTTCGACTAATTTCATGTCAAATTAAAATAAAGTTGAATTGATTAAATCATAAGAGTTCGGAGATAGTCACAGCCGTCAAATGGCTGGTCATTGCACTGTTCGGCAACAATGCAATTGGGCCTTTAATGACATGCGTCACATGACTGAAATGGAAACACTATACAAAATATGATACATAGCGGCATTTGTTCCTTTGGTTACATTGATGAGGTTTCTGAATTTGATTCTGATGCCATTGCGATGTTGTATTCATAACTCTTGGCTTTGCTTCCAAACTAACAAAATTGAGCAAGCTATGCAGAATACGAATGGATGTTTGGTTGTATTTTATGAATTAGCTTAGCAACTCCATAATACTCCCCAGACTGTCACATTATGCCCACGAATATGGGCCTCCTCCCCCTTCTACACTCGACTTTGTTGCATCTGAACCCCGCCGCAGATCTCTTTTACAGAAGACAAATGGTATAAGAAAATCGCATATTATCTCATAGATAAATTTGTCCGTGAGCTAAAATGCCAATATAGGAATTGTTTTGATCCTTCGTTATGAACTATCGTTCATTTTCTACTGTTTCTTTCAATTTTCATGACAGACATTAGAGTCGATTACCTTTATTTAATGAATGAATGGATGAAAATAAGTAGCCAACTATGAGGGCTGAGCTTTGGTTCAACGGGACTGGCCAGTGCCATCTGCGATTTTGGAAACCGATTCTCCATGATGCCTGGCAAAGAATTACTTTGACATGGCAAAGAATTACTTTGACATGCCCAATACAACATTGGAAGTAGTTTGTGCGGGACGAAGCTTGAAGTTTTTCTTATTAATAGCAACTACATATAGAATAATTTCATTCCTTGCATGGTGAAAGAACAATAATAAATGTCAATCAGGATTTCATGTATTTATGTTATTTATTCTCTCTATTGCATGACCCTAAAATTATATGTACTCTGGTTTGTAGAAAACCTACCACTACTATTGGTAATGCATCTCCAACAATCTAATGTTATAATTTTGTGCTTTCAAATAAAAATCTTATATTTTGTTTGTGATTACTTTTTTCTGTAGGTTTTTTTTTTTAAATTTTGTACCTTTATTTGTGCTTTTACATAAAAAAAAATTCTTATATTTTTTTTGTGATTATTTTTTACTTTGCAGTTTTAGTCATTCAAATGCAGAAGGGATTATTGCTGAGATCTTTGGAATCCACTTTCCCATGGTTATAAATATGAAAATAAAGTGCTCATTATCTATGCGTTCGTTATCGAATATAAATGAGTTACATGAAACTACTATCTTGAATATAAATGAGTTACAAGAGGATGTGAATAGTATTCGAAGTATTGATCGATGATCTCACAGGATAAATAGGAAAATGATAATGCATTTTCTCTCTCTTTCTTTTTTTTCTTTCTACTTTTTTTATCCTTTAAGAAAGATAAATATGTATGTATATGTTATTTTAAAAAATCAAATTTATATTCTTTAACATATTCAATATTGATTTTTATAATTTTCTTGTAATAGTAGATTTAGGTGTAACTTAATTCATGAAAAATTGTATGGTTAACAAAGTGGGAAAGTTTAATTTTTTAGTTTAATTTTCAATTTAATAATTAAAAAAAAAATCAATTTAGAATCTTTTTAATGAAGGGAAATAAATATTTGATCTAAATATAATCCTTGATATTTATATAATATATTATTTAATATTGTTTATTATAATTATATAATATTATTAGAAATATTTTTAATAATCATTTGGTTTAGTTTATATATATATATAATATTTCGTTTTGTTTTTATTTATATAATTATATGATATTATCATTTATATATGCATAATTTTCTTATGGTGTTATTTTGAGTATTTATAGAAGTATTTCTTTTAAGCTTGGCAAGATTACATCTTCAACATGTCCAATATATCATTCTCATCTAGCGGGGGAATTGAACGAGTGACTTAGATGTTAGTGTACTCTAGCACTGTGTGGTCCCTCTCTTGATGCGAAGTTCTCCATCTCGTGTACAGGTCATTTTATTTTAAAACAGGAGGATGGTATTGCTCCTTGGTTTACTTATTTGGTGGGCCCTCTAAATAAGTCACTCCCCAAGCTTCCAATTCCTCTCCCTTTTGTCGAGCCTCCTTACGCATCCTTTAGGGAATCAAAAAAAGCTACACAATTGTATCAAGGAGTACCTTAACAAAGCATCCGATCATTCTATACCCACGGCCCTGTGGATCTTTATCGAAGAATTTTTAATACAAATTTGTGTATATATTTATAAAACTTTTGGTAAGAGTTAGAAAGTCAAGATTTTATATTGGTAATATGTTGTATAATTTCATGTATACAAACAATTTATATTAATCCAAAATTTTATATTAGTAATATCTTTTCTAATTTTACAAAATCTAATTTTGATATTGTTAAAGCATTTTCAATACATGAATGATGAAATTTTTAGATTAAAGTCTGTATAATTGTAGTCGAAAATCATACAAGTCTAAGATTGTTGTCGCAAAATTACACACACACACACACACACAAAACCTTGAAATTATTAATGTAAGCATTGGAGATATATTTATTGATAGAAACATAGAAGAAATAATCTGGAAGGCCTAATCTTTATGGTTAGTTTAAGAAGTTTTCCATGCCAAAGCCATATTTTCTAAGAGGGTCATGAGGTTAAATTCAGATGGGGGTTTGAGGTTAGGTTTATATGTTTTTTTCTATTAGAACTTATCCTAGGAACCATTCCCAAAATGTGGGTAAGTGCCTAGAGGGATTTTCCATTAAAAAAAATAGTGCCCAAAGGTTTCACTAGATTGATAGATGTTATTGTGCTAAGTCTAGAAAGGTATTAGCATTAAATATCATAGTGTAATATAGGGTTACAAGCCTCCCATACATTTACGGTTGATTTACCCTCAATATAAAAAATTCCAAGGAGAATTGGCATGGTACCAATACATTAGTTCTTTTATTAAGTGCGTGAGCATGGGGTGACATTATTTCATTCTCTAATGTTTCTTTACATTTTCATGACAGACATTAGAGTCGATTACCTTTATTTAATGAATGAATGGATGAAAATAAGTAGCCAACTATGAGGGCTTAGCTTTGGTTCAATGGGAGTGGCCAGTGCCATCTGCGATTTTGGAAACCGATTCTCCATGATGCTTGAGAAAGAATTCCGTTGACATGCCCAATACAACATGATAGCTAGTCCATGGCTGAGGAAATCAAAGAGAAAAGGTTGCATTATTGGCAGTAGTTTGTGCGGGACGAAGCTTGATGTTTTTCTTATTAATGTCAACTACATATAGAATCATTTCATTCCTTGCATGGTGAAAGAATAATAATAAATATCAATCAGGATTTTGTGTATTTATGTTATTTATTCTCTCTACGGAATGAACCTAAAATTATATGTACTCTGGTTTGTAGAAAACCTACCACTACTATTGGTAATGCATCTCCAACAATCTAATGAAATAATTTTGTGCTTTCAAATAAAAATCTTATATTTTGTTTGTGATTACTTTTTTCCGTAGGTTTTTTTTTTTTTTTTTGTACCTTTATTTGTGCTTTCACGTAAAAAAATATCTTATATTTTGTTTGTGATTATTTTTTACTTTGCAGCTTTAGTCATTCAAATGCACAAGGGATTATTGCTGAGATCTTTGGAATCCACTTTCCCATGATTATAAATATGAAAATAAAGTGCTCATTATCTATGCGTTCGTTATCCAATATAAATGAGTTACACGAAACTACTATCTTGAATATAAATGAGTTACAAGAGGATGTGAATAGTATTCGAAGTATAAGAGGATGTGAATAGTATTGGAAGTATTGATGGATGATCTCACGGGATAAATAGGAAAATGATAATCTTTCTACTTTTTTTATCCTTCAACAAATATAAATATGTATATATATGTTATTTTAAAAAATCAAATTTATATTTTTTAACATACTCAATATTGATTTTTATAATTTTCTTGTAATAGTAGATTTAGGTGTAACTTAACTCATGAAATATTTTTCCTTTATATCGTCAATACTTTCATTTTTTCCTCATTATATAAAAAATATTTTTGAGAGAAAAATTTTATGGTTAACAAAGTGGGAAAGTTTAATTTTGTAGTTTAATTTTCAATTTAATAATTTAAAAAAAAATCAATTTAGAATCTTTTTAATGAAGGGAAATAAATATTTGATCTAGATATAATCCTTGATATTTATATAATATATTATTTATTATAATTATATAATATTATTAGAAATATTTTTAATAATCATTTGGTTTAGTTTATATATATAATATTTCGTTTTGTTTTTATTTATATAATTATATGATATTATCATTTATATATGCATAATTTTCTTATGGTTTTATTTTGAGTATTTATAGAAGTATTTCTTTTAAGATTGGCAAGATTACATCTTCAACATGTCCAATATATCATTCTGATCTAGCGGGGGAATTGAACGAGTGACTTAGATGTTAGTGTACTCTAGCACTGTGTGGTCCCTCTCTTGATGCGAAGTTCTCCATCTAGTGTACAGGTCATTTTAGTATAAAACAGGAGGATGGTATTGCTCCTTGGTTTACTTATTTGGTGGGCCCTCTAAATAATTCACGCCCAAGATGTGGGCCCTCTAAATAAGTCACTCCTCAAGCTTCCAATTCCTCTCCCTTTTGTCGAGCCTCCTTACGCATCCTTTAGGGAATCAACAAAAGCTACCCAATTGTATCAAGGAGTATCTTAACAAAGCATCTGATCGTTGTATATCCACAACCCTGTGGATCTTTATCGAAGCATTTTTAATATAAATTTGTGTATATATTTATAAATCTTTTTGTAAGAGTTAGAAAGTCAAGATTTTAATATATTTTCTAATTTTACAAAATCTAATTTTTATATTGTTAAAGCATTTTCAATACATGAATGATGAAATTTTTAGATTAAATTTTGTATAATTGTAGTGAAAAATCATACAAGTCTAAGATTGTTGTTGCAAAATTACACACACACACACACACAAAACCTTGAAATTAATAATGTAAGCATTTTAGATATATTTATTGATAGAAACATAGAAGAGATAATCTGGAAGGCCTAATCTTTATGGTTAGTTTAAGAAGTTTTCCATGCCAAAGCCATATTTTCTCAGAAGGTCATGAGGTCAAATTCACATGGGGGTTTGAGGTTAGGTTTATATTTTTTTTTTCTAGTAGAACTTATCCTAGGAACCATTCCCAAAATGTGGGTAAGTGCCTAGAGGGATTTTCCAAGGGAATTTTCCATTAAAAAAAAAAAGTGCCCAAAGGTTTCACTAGATTGATAGATGCTATTGTGCTAAGTCTAGAAAGGTATTAGCATTAAATATCATAGTGTAATATATGGTTACAAGCCTCCCATACATTTATGGTTGATTTACCCTCAATATAAAAAATTCCAAGGAGAATCAGCATGGTACCAATACATTAGTTCTTTTATTAAGTGCGTGAGCATGGGAACAAATTATTTTCTTAGAATATATACATATTTTTCCAAGTGAAAGTTCATGGGATCCATCCCTCTTCCCTAGAATATTTGGATGGAGGGTAATGAATTAACTAGTTACAATAATGACTAGTAACATTAAATAAGTTTACCAATTTTGAACCATTTTCTTATGGCCTCCTTATTAGCAACATGACTTGAGTTGATGGTTCAATTGATTAATATAAACTTTGGGGTTGTTAAAACACACACACAAAAACATCTAATCCCACCCTCATACAATTATGTAAGAATAGGATAACTAGTACAGTGTTAGCTCTAAATGGCCCATGAATGGAAAACATGCCATAAAGTGGGATATGAACATAAGTGTTTTCATGTGCACACACACCAAAAAGAAACTCATCCCAGCCTTAATAACTTAAGTGAGAATGAGATAATTGGTAGATTCTCACCCTTAAGAAATTAAGGGAGAATGATATCATATAACTAGTACATTATTAGATTTAATCAGCCGATGAAGGGAAAAATGTCATAAGGTAGGATATGAACATAGGTGTATACAGGTGTACACAAACACATGCAACATCTCATTCCAAACTCAAGCACTTAGGTGAGAATGATAACTTAAGAGAGAATGAGATGAGATAACTGGTACATTGATAGATTCAATCAATCAATGAAGGGAAAACATGTCATAAGGTAGGATCTGAGCATAGGTTTATGTAGGTGTACACACACGCAAGAGAAACATCTCATCCCACCCTCAAACACTTATATGAGAATGATATTATTGGTACCTTGCTAGCTTTAATTGGTTCACAAATAGAAAACATGTCATAAAGTGGGATTTGAACTTGTGTGGGGAGGATAACAATTTCACCTCTTAACCATCCAATCTAGATCCAATTGACTCTCTCTCTCTCTCTCTCTCTCTCTCTCTCTCTCTCTCTCTCTGTACACACACACTGCAATGGAAGAATTGTGACCTCCCCATTAGCAACATGCCATTGGGATATGGTCCTTTCCCTTGGAATATGTTTCGCTCTTATTTGAGTGTGCCCAGCTGATTGTTGAGCATGTGGAAGTTGTTGGGAATTGGTAGGAGAATACAAAGTAATATATCAGCTAGTTGTGGAGCCTTATGTATGAGTTAAGCCCTTATGAATTTTGGGTGCATTCCCCGTGAATTGCGTGAGGGCATTGTATTATGTTTTTTAAGCTTGTGTGGTGAGTGGGGGGCTTAGTAGATGATTGAATCATTATGGTGCTTGCTGTATAGCTAATAAACCACCTGGAAAATATGAAAAGAAAATAGGAAAACCATCTTGACGGTGGATTCCAACTCCTGAAACGAAGCAATACCCCATCTAAAATTTTGGTGAATCCTTGTGAATGAACTAAAAGATAATACTGACTCATTTTGGTGCTCACTACTAAGAGAAATTGATAAACCAATCTAGCGCTTGTTATAGGTGCAACAAGTAAACCACCTTGGTGCTTGCTTTTAAAGGTAAGTTGATAAACGACTTGGGCAGTGGGCTACATAACGTGGATGAAAAGCCATGCTTTTGGTGTGAATTCCCTAAGAAATAATTTCCTCAGACATTAGATCTAAATCAAGGGTGGTCAGGTATAATAAAGCTTCATTGTAGCTGGCTTATAGTTGGGTGGAGAGTGGAAGTCCCTCCCTTAGTTTCCAACTAGTTTAAGATATAAAAATAGGTATATTACTTATGCATATTTGAATCATGAACCGTGTTGTTCAATGCTATTTTTTTATTTCTATGAGATTTGGTATGTCTATGGTTTTAATGAATGTATATACTTTGTTTTTTAATATTATGTTGCTAATTGATGTGCGAAAATATGTGTTTATGTTATCTTATTCATAATAATGGCTTATGAGAATAGTAGCTCGATTTTTTTGGAAGAGTGCTATATATGTTTTGATGGTTGAAAATGTATCTCCAACAGTAAGGGGATCTTCGCGGTGCAGAATCCAAATTAGATTCTACAGTGTTTGGTTTAAGGATACCATCCGCTTTGTAGGGAATCCAAATAAGAGTCTTTAATTTATCTTTCAAGTCGTGTTCTCTACTTAAGAGAATAACCAAATAAGTATGAGAAAACTGAAATATAATGTTATAAGTTATATGTGTGTTCCTATTACTTAAAATTTTCTATAACATTAATATGTAAGTTCTATTGTGAATGGTAATGATTTCGTGCTCTGTGGACAGTTTTAAAGTATGTACTATGGTAAAACTGATAAATAATATGGTAATCCAAACTAGCAGACAAAACTCATTAACTGGCCACCAAGGAGCGATGGTATAACAAAAATAAAACCTTTAATCTAAGAATATAGTTCGTGATGAATCAAACTATAGACAGAAATTAGTTCTCTCTATCGAATGTTTCTTTAGAAAATAGCCATGAATAAATGATATACATTCCATGAAATTTATCAGAAATAACAATAAGCTATGAGTCAACTAAACTAAACCAGTGTGTAGCAAAACCTTCATGGCGTAAGAAATCGAGTATAACAATTTACAAAATTTCATGAATAATATTATAGTTACAACAGTAATAACCCAACAGGTACATGCATTAATTCAAGGTATTATACTACTTTCATATATTAATGTAACAGTAAATTAACAAATAACTCTTATTGGCAGGATGAAAGGAACCCTTACAACAGTGCCAACCTAAAATGGTAATGACAAGGGACTGTAATTCGATATGAAACCAAAAACAATGGATTATCACCCCAAAATTTTTACACATTTAAATCATAGCATTACATCGTGAAGAATTGGAAGCTCCAAGGGTAAAGAAAAACCATATTAAAAAAGGTAGCCTAATGTATGTCACCAGAAGAGCTAAAAATACCCTTGGCCGAAACTGATTTCAAATAAACAATACTGAAATATCATTTACACACACTCCATTGTAACAAATACATCCATTATGAAAATGTTTGAAGGGAAAAACCTGGTTCAGGAATGCCTCTTAACCTAAGCCGTAGATACATTACAAGTAGCGAGGTAAAAGGAATTAAACCAAAAATCTAGAACAGTCATGGCCAAGATGAGGAGGGCTAGTGGCATTATGAGTGGGTGGTCCCATAACCTACCAAAATATAAAAAAAATACAAAAAACTTAAGAACGGTATACAATTTCACCTTTGAACGCCTACGAGCTAAGAAAAGTTCTATGAAAAGCAAATAGACTTACCATAGGGAGTGTTGTGTGTCCAAATGCACCGTACGCCACAATGCCTATCTCTCTCAGTGCCTCGAAATCCCATCGAGACCAAAATATATGAATTGGAAGTGAGCTTCTAAACGAGTAACCAAGGATGAGAAATTATTTAGGTTCACAGTCAAATACCAGTAGAAAGAAAACTAACTAGAGATTAGGGTAGTCGATGACCATATCTGTGCATAGTAAGGTCTCCATAGCTGTAGAGCTTCATCTGGGAAAAAAAGGGAAGAAAAATCAAAGAATGAGCTGGGGTATTGGTCCGGGTTGGTTACACTAACCCTATCATGGAAAAATACAATCGTCAGATCGGGCCTAGGTAGATCGACAACTCAAAAGTGCCAAATGTCCCTACGTGCAGCCTATAGGGTTGGTGGTCACCGAAACTTGCAGGTAGGTAATCTAGAAACATCTCCAAGCCGAGTACAATACGTTTACCATAGTGGATCATATCGAGGCATACCTGGCCATACATTTAGCTTTGCTTATGAAATGAGTTAGCTACATTGGATATCAACAATATGGCATGTCGAATAATGCATGGTGTGTCATTACTATTAAACAAAAAGAACTACTGTATTTTTAATATAAATTATTACAATGTATTTTGAAATGAAAACTATGATGGGTGCTAACATAACGTTTTGATAATTTCCTTCCAGCTATAGCAATTATTTGTGTTTTTTTACAATGGTTAATTTTCATAAAGAGATAGGATAAAAATGTAGTTTGTAAGGAGTTGTGTGTTACAGTTCATTTTGAATAAAAATTTGAGAAACTTAATTTAATTAATTAATAATTAATATATGGATGACACATATTTAATATTTGCAAAATATTTACAAAATATTTTTATCAATAGTGAAAAAAGAATGTTGAGATTTATCTTAAAGGTAATTTTTCTCTTTTTTCTTTTCAACTTAATTAAAAAATATTATAAATAAAATATATATTTTCTATTTAAGTAAAGTTGTGGACATTTAGGTATGTGGAATTGTTAAGTTATTAGCCTATAGTATTGTAAAAAAACTTATTGAGAAGATAAGAACTTCCATGGTAAAAAGAATACAAATATCCATTATTAAGAATCCTATTACATACCATTTATTTATTTATATACTAATTTTTTTTAATAATAATAATTTAAAATAAAATTATAATTAAATTAAATTTTATATGTTTTTTAAATTTTAACAATGTGAAATAAATATTTTGATATTTATTATACATTAATGTCTATCAATATTCGCAATAAATTTAATTTATATAATTAGGTTCATTTAATTTAGGTAATTACATTCATTTATAAAAATAAGTCTTTACTAGTGTTAAACTAAACTCATCATGCATTTACATATTAAACTTTTAATCTATATTGCTTAATATACATGTTAATTACATTCATTTATAAAAATAATCTTTTACTGGTGCTAAACTAAACTCATAATGCAACTACATATGCATTTACATATTAAACTTTTAAACAAAAGTGTTTGAGATACATGTTAAATGCAATACCCAAATATAAAATTATTAATCAGTTTGATATTTTGAAGATTTATGTGGTGTGAGTTTTTGAGGAGGGTTATTTGACATCTCCACAGTATCCATTTTTATTTCTACAATTATTAGTCAACTTATTAATTAAAATATACTTAATGGGATTAAGGATAATCAACTCTATGGTTATTGTTGGGATTATGGATAATCAACTATTATGATCATTGATGGGATAATGGATAATGAACTCTTATGATTATTGATCAATTATGGATAAAGTTTGATCTTTGTCTACACTTTTTTCATTATATAATATTTGATTTCCTTACAATAACATTAGTTAATACTATGTGAATATAAAATCAATCTACGAAAATGATTATGGATTAATTTATTAATTATCCATAGTTATAGTTATTTTTATTAATAAATTAATAGATAATCATCATAATTGATTGATTTTATAATTTTTTCTATGTTTTGTGGATAAATATATCTCCAACATTTATAGTAATAATTTGAAGGCTTTGTTTATATATATATATCTATATATATGTATATATAATTTTGCAACAATAAAGTAGACTGGTATGATTATCCACTACAATTGTACAATTTCTATCCAAAATTTTCATCATTCATGTATTAAAATTACTTTACCATTATAAAAATTTAAATTTTGTAAAAAAAAAATAAAAAAATATTACTAATAAAAAAAATTGAATTAATATAAAATTCCAGTATGCATTAACTAATTCTTCTATTATGAGATCTTGACTTTTAACTCTTACCTAAAAAACACGCACACACATATAATACTAAAACAAAATTATACATATATACTTGACAATATTACATAATTATATAAATGAAATGAAAATAGAATACAATATATATGTAATTAAAACTAAACTAAATAACAATTAAAAATATTTCATATATATATATATATATATATATATATATAATAAATGAAATTAAATATAATATATTATACATATTAATGATTATAATATTTCAAATATTTATTGAAATATTTTTATTTGCTAAAAAAATTTAAATTAGAGTTTTATACCTTCATGAAAACTTAAATCATAAAAATTAAAATTATAAAGCTCTTTTTTCAAAAAAAAAATTCATATAAGTGAGGAAAAATAATATTATTCATCATATAAGTGAAGAAAAAGATATCACAAATTTGTAAGTTATTAAATGTTTCTCAAAACTGTAAAGTAAGTTCAACAAATCTACTATTAAAAATAAATAAATTATAAAAATCAACTTTAAATATGTCAAAAAAGATTGATTTGATTTTTAAAATAACACTTAGATAGACGTACATATTTTTCCTAAACCAATGAAAAAAAAAATAGAGCATTATCATTTTCCTATTTATCTCATGAAATCTTCCATGAGTACCTCGAATATTATTCACATTCTCTTGTAACTCATTTGTATTGAAGACCATAGATTCTTCTAACTCATTTATATTGTACAATCATCTATTAAAGGGCACGTAGAGATAATGAACAATTCATTTATACATGTATAACCACGGTAAAGTGGATTCCAAAGCTGAGCTCTGCAGTAATCTCTTGTGTATTTGAATGAATAAAGGTGAAAAAAAAAAACCACTGAAAAAAGTAATCACAAACAAAATATTTGAAAGCACAAAATTATATCATTAGATCGTTGGAGATGCATTAGCAATAGTAGTGTTGGGTCTTCCATAAACATGAGTACATACAATTTTAGGGTTGTGGGGTTGACAGAATAGATAGAATAAACACGAAATCCTGATTGAGATTTAATGCGCCCGATAGCAGCCATTCACCATACATAACCATGCTATGCTTACGGAAGCCGCATCTAAGATGTGACGTGTGCCGTTTGTTTTGCGATCACTCCATCCATCTTTCCGAGCAGGCAAAATGTCGTAGTTAATGAAAGAAATTTACGTTGCATCTATGTTTGAGTTTATGCAGTATTCTCGCGCTTTCTCACACTGACTCATTGGTGGGTTTCCTTTGAATTTCAATTTTATTGCATTGTCGTGTGCGCATTTGAATTTCAAATTTGCCGTAGCTTTGGAATTCAAATATTCATTTAGCACAAGTGGAATTTTACAGCAAACAATAAATCATACGTTATACAATATTAAATGTCCTAGGGCAGTATATGCTCATAATTACATTTAAATTAGTTTAAATGTAAGAGTAACCCTATACAACATTTTAATATCCTATAAACCATAAGTAACCCTATACAGCATTTTAATATCCTATAGCTTATGATTTATGGCTTTGGAGGAAGACAACTCAGCCCTCAAGCCATAGCCATTGAAGTAACCTTTATGGCTTTGTATCAACTCAGCCCTTTATGGCTTTCTATCAACCACGGCTGTCAATTAAAGTAACCGTTGGAGTAAAAAACACATGGACAGCAGGGATGATCTGTTTCTATCAACCATGCCCTCAAGCCATAGCCGTTGAAGTAACCGTTGCAGGAAAAAAGCCCATGATTCAGGGGATGGTTGGACAGAGGTAGGAGCCTCAAATATGTATATCAATGGACGGTTCCAGAAGCGCCAGAGATATATATGTATATCTCGAGTCCTATCATTTTTCACCATTTCGTCCTCAACTATCTATGTTCTCTATGTTCTCTGTGTCTTTTCAGTCTGAGACGGTGAGAGACTTTCAAACGAGAGCAATTTTATTTTCATCAAAGGGCAAAGTACTGACATGATCAAGAATCCGAAGACCTCAAAGCATCGCAGTACTTCTTACAAAGTGGCAGTCGGTTTGTTCGCAGCGATTTTTATTTTCTTAGCGGAAGTCGAAACCCGGACAGAACTTTCAAGTGTAGCTATGAACAGTATGTCCGAAGTGATGGCGAGGAAATACTCGTACAAAGAAATCAATATCGTATTGGGCCTGGCTTACATTATTCATCTGGATGTCAAGCCTCAGAACATTCTTCTGGACGAGAATTTCGCGGCGAAGGTCTCCGACTAGATAGCGGCGTCATTATGATTTTGATAGAAAACAAGCGATCAGAGTATTGAAGATTGGTTTTCTGTTCATACTAGACCTTCGATGAGGGCGGTAGTGCCTCTGCAAGACAAGGGCCGGATGCCTCTACAAGAGAATTTTCAGTTTGACATAGGGAAGAGAATGAACCGGAATTCAAGATTACCGTCCAGTGGCAGTAATTTGGGGGTGATGTATATTCATCTATTATATCTCTATTATCAGTAAGATAGATGTGAGATGACTGAAATTTGTAATGAATTTTCTTTATCTTATACTTTTGTTTGAATTCATGGAAGATATTGATATTAGTCCCATAGCCCACAGTTAAATCTTTAAAGCCAAGGGCATCCTGTAGATCTTATGATTCTCTTTCAATTGTATGAGGATTTCTGAACCCCAAACAGTTTTCAGGCTCATGCAGATCAACGATCATCTTTCTTCAACATGGCAATCGCATGGAATTCCATTTAATCTCATCGCTCTGTATTCTGTTGGCATGTTTCTTTTTAATTGTAAATTACTGGGTAGCGAAAAGGTCGCTAATATTGCTGAAAAATAAATGAATGATACAGGTCATTTGAGGGCGCTTCTAATGTTAGCTGAAGAAATGAAATCAAATCCCAATTCCAATTCCAGTTCCAAGTAAGATAATGTTGAAGAGTAGAGTAGAATAGGAGAAAAATAGGGATGAAAAAAAAGTTTATGAGACAAGAAAAAAATGAAAATAATTGGCACAAAATACCAATGTCAATGAGTTCAATATGTAGCAACAACATTCTTCATAAATGAAATAAGCCATCACTACTCAAACCTTACCTAATAAATTGCGGTGTGAGCATGGTTGTAGGTAGTGATGATTTTAATCCAAAACTAGTTGACAAAGTTATAAATTTGCAGTTATTTATATTTGATAAGTAGATAAGTATATGAAGCAACCTAATAAGGTAGAGGCACAAATTTATGAGAATTTCATTGGAATTATGAAATAATTCTCAGTACTGAGACCATGTTGATGAATTTTTATTTATTTATTTTATTGCTAGTTTACTCTATCAAAAGCTGGTGTCCATAAGACTATTTACATTGGGAAGAATATAAAGTATTATGAGAGAAATATCATTGTGCCAAAACATTAGCTCACTAGTATAAATCTAGCAAATGTCAATCTTTTGATTTTATCAATTTTTCTTTCAAGGTGCAAATGAAATTAAACACTAAACAAAATAATTTTATGATATAGTACAACAACTACAAGTCCAAGTCGACAATATTGTTGATGTCATGACCCATATCCAAGCATGGGAACTTGTCTATCAACTAACTTTGTTACATTTTGAAAAAGTTAAAGGTAGTCCTCACTAGAAAAAAATCTCCCATGAAACCTCTATTTTCACTTCCAATAAAGACAATATTTACCTAAACTCTTAAGCTCTTTCTCTTTAACATATTTTTAAAATATCTCATTACTCATCAATATTTATCAATATTTATAAAACCAATACCAAAAACTAGAATACATTTATTTCTATTAACAATTTTTATATATTTTGATTTTTCTTATATTTATATTTATTTCTATATTACCTATTTTTATATATTTTTTTCTTATATTTATATTTATTTCCATTTTACTAATAATTTATTTATTTATTTTATTACAATTTTATATATAATTATTCTTATACAACTATACATTGCAATGCATTAAATAGCATGTCACTCAACATCCATACCTATCGACTAAGAAATGACAAATAACCATTTTAATAATATTTTTTAATACACTATTGAGATTAAAATTGTTACTTTATTATATTATTTACTTTCTAGATTGTTATTTATCAATATATTATTTAGTTGAAATGATCATTTCAAATAATTTCATGTCAAATTAAAATAAAGTTTAATTGATTAAATCACAAGAGTTCGGAGATAGTCACAGCCCTCGCATGGCTGGTCATTGCATTGTTCGGCAACAGTGCAATCGAGCCTTTAATGACATGCGTCACATGACTGAAATGGAAACACTGTACAAAATATGATACATAGCGGCATTTGTTCCTTTGGTTACATTGATGAGGTTTCTGAATTTGATTCTAATGCCATTAAGATGTTGTATTCATAACTCCTGGCTTTGCTTCCAAACTAACAAAATTGAGCAAGCTATGCAGAATACGAATGGATGTTTGGTTGTATCCATAATACTCCCCAGACTGTCACATTATGCCCACGAATATGGGCCTCCTCCGCCTTCTACACTCGACTTTGTTGCATCTGAACCCCGCCGCAGATCTCTTTTACAGAAGACAAATGGTATAAGAAAATCGCATATTATCTCATAGATAGATTTGTCCGTGAGCTAAAATGCCAATATAGCAATTGTTTTGATCCTTCGTTATGAACTATCATTCATTTTCTAATGTTTCTTTCAATTTTCATGACAGACATTAGAGTCGATTACCTTTATTTAATGAATGAATGGATGAAAATAAGTATCCAACTATGAGGGCTGACCTTTGGTTCAACGGGAGTGGCCAGTGCCATCTGCGATTTCTGAAACCGATTCTCCATGATGCCTGGCAAAGAATTACGTTGACATGTCCAATACAACATGATAGCTAGTCCATGGCTAAGGAAATCAAAGAGAAAAGGTCGCATTATTGGCTGTAGTTTGTGCGGGACGAAGCTGGAAGTTTTTCTTATTAATGGCAACTACATATAGAATAATTTCATTCCTTGTATGGTGAAAGAATAATAATAAATATAAATGAGGATTTCACGTATTTATGTTATTTATTCTCTCTATGGCATGACCCTAAAATTATATGTACTCTGGTTTGTAGAAAACCAACCACTACTATTGGTAATGCATCTCCAACAATCTAATGATATAATTTTGTACTTTCAAATAAAAATCTTATATTTTGTTTGTGATTACTTTTTTCAGTAGGTTTTTTTCTGCTTTCACATAAAAAAAATCTTATATTTTGTTTATGATTATTTTTTACTTTGCAGCTTTAGTCATTCAAATGCACAAGGGATTATTGCTGAGATCTTTGGAATCCACTTTCCCATGGTTATAAATATGAAAATAAAGTGCTCATTATCTATGCATTCGTTATCAAATATAAATGAGTTACACGAAACTACTATCTTGAATATAAATGAGTTACAAGAGGATGTGAATAGTATTCGAAGTATTGATGGATGATCTCACGGGATAAATAGGAAAATGATAAAGCATTTTCTCTTTCTGTTCTTTTTTTTTCTTTTTACTTTTTTTATCCTTTAAGAAATATAAATATGTATATATATGTTATTTTAAAAAATCAAATTTATATTTTTTAACATATTCAATATTGATTTTTATAATTTTCTTGTAATAGTAGATTTAGGTGTAACTTAACTCATGAAATATTTTTCATTTATATGGCTAATACTTTCATTTTTTCCTCATTATATAAAAAATATTTTTGAGAGAAAAGTTTTATGGTTAACAAAATGGAAAAGTTTAATTTTCAATTTAATAATTTTTTTAAAAATCAATTTAGAATCTTTTTAATGAAGGGAAATAAATATTTGATCTAGATATAATCCTTGATATTTATATAATATATTATTTAATATTATTTATTATAATTATATAATATTATTAGAAATATTTTTAATAATCATTTGGTTTAGTTTATATATATATATATATCTATATATATATATATATATATATAGATAGATAGATAGATATAATATTTGGTTTTGTTTTATTTATATAATTATATGATATTAAGATTTATATATGCATAATTTTCTTATGGTGTTATTTTGAGTATTTATAAAAGTATTTCTTTTAAGGTTGGCAAGATTACATCTTCAAAATGTCCAATATATCATTCTAATCTAGCGGGGGAGTTGAACAAGTGACTTAGATGTTAGTGTACTCTAGCACTGTGTGGTCCCTCTCTTGATACGAAGTTCTCCATCTCGTGTATAGGTCATTTTAGTTTAAAATAGGAGGATGGTATTGCTCCTTGGTTTACTTATTTGGTGGGCCCTCTAAATAAGTCACCCCCAAGATGTGGGCCCTGTAAATAAGTCACTCCCCAAGCATCCAATTCCTCTCCCTTTTGTCGAGCCTCCTTACGCATCCTTTAGGGAATCAACAAAAGCTACCCAATTGTATCAAGGAGTACCTTAAAAAAGCATCCAATCATTGTATATCCATGACCCTGTTGATCTTTATCGAAGCATTTTTAATATAAATTTGTACATATATATTTATAAAATTTTTGGTAAGAGTTAGAAAGCCAAGATTTTATATTGGTAATATATTGTATAATTTCATGTATACAAACAATTTATATTAATCCAAAATTTTATATTAGTAATATCTTTTCTAATTTTACAAAATCTAATTTTTATATTGTTAAAGCATTTTCAATACATGAATGATGAAATTTTTAGATTAAAGTTTGTATAATTGTAGTGGAAAATCATACAAGTCTAATATTGTTGTCGCAAAATTACACACACACACACAAAACCTTAAAATTATTAATGTAAGCATTGGAGATATATTTATTGATAGAAACATAGAAGAAATAATCTAGAAGGCCTAATATTTATGGTTAGTTTAAGAAGTTTTCCATGCCAAAGCCATATTTGCTAAGAAGTTCATGAACTCAAATTCACATGGGGGTTTGAGGTTAGGTTTATATGTTTTTTTCTAGTAGAACTTATCCTAGGAACCATTACCAAAATGTGGGTAAGTGCCTAGAGGGATTTTCCAAGGGATTTTTCCATTTAAAAAAATAGTGGCCAAAGGTTTCACTAGGTTGATAGATGCTATTGTGCTAAGTCTAGAAAGGTATTAGAATTAAATATCATAGTGTAATATAGGGTTACAAGCCTCCCATACATTTGTGGTTCATTTACCCTCAATATAAAAAATTCGAAGGAGAATTGGCATGGTACCAATACACTAGTTCTTTTATTAAGTGCGTGCGCATGGGGTGACATTATTTCATTTTCTAATCTTTCTTTCAATTTTCATGACACACATTAGAGTCGATTACCTTTATTTAATGAATGAATGGATGAAAATAAGTAGCCAACTATGAGGGATGAGCTTTGGTTCAACGGGAGTGGCCAGTGCCATCTGCGATTTTGGAAACCGATTCTCCATGATGCCTGGAAAAGAATTATGTTGACATGCCCAATACAACATGATAGCTAGTCCATGGCTGAGGAAATCAAAGAGAAAATGTCACATTATTGGTAGTAGTTTGTGCGGGACGAAGCTTGAAGTTTTTCTTATTAATGGCAACTACATATAGAATAATTTCATTCCTTGCATGGTGAAAGAATAATAATAAATATCAATCAGGATTTCGTGTATTTATGTTATTTATTCTCTCTACGGAATGACCCTAAAATTATATGTACTCTGGTTTGTAGAAAACCTACCACTACTATTGGTAATGCATCTCCAACAATCTAATGATATAATCTTGTGATTTCAAATAAAAATCTTCTATTTTGTTTGTGATCACTTTTTTCCGTAGGTTCTTTTTTAAATTTTGTACCTTTATTTGTGTTTTCACATAAAAAAATATCTTATATTTTGTTTGTGATTATTTTTTACTTTGGAGCTTTAGTCATTCAAATGCACAAGGGATTACTGCTAAGATCTTTGGAATCCACTTTTCCATGGCTATAAATATGAAAATAAAGTGCTCATTATCTATGCGTTCGTTATCCAATATAAATGAGTTACACGAAACTACTATCTTGAATATAAATGAGTTACAAGAGGATGTGAATAGTATTGGAAGTATTGATGGATGATCTCACGGGATAAATAGGAAAATGATAATCTTTTGACATTTTTTATCCTTTAAGAAATATAAATATGTATATATATGTTATTTTTAAAAATCAAATTTATATTTTTTAACATACTCAATATTGATTTTTATAATTTTCTTGTAATAGTAGATTTATGTGTAACTTAACTCGTGAATTTATTTTCATTTATATGGCTAATACTTTCATTTTTTCCTCATTATATAAAAAATATTTTTGAGAGAAAATTTTTATGGTTAACAAAGTGGGAAAGTTTAATTTTCAATTTAATAATTTTTTTAAAAATCAATTTAGAATCTTTTTAATGAAGGGAAATAAATATTTGATCTAGATATAATCCTTGATATTTATATAATATATTATTTAATATTATTTATTATAATTATATAATATTATTAGAAATATTTTTAATAATCATTTAATTAGTTTATATATATAATATTTTGGTTTTATTTATTTATAAGAATTATATGATATTATCATTTATATATGCATAATTTTCATGGTGTTATTTTGAGTATTTATAGAAGTATTTCTTTAAGCTTGGCAATACCACATCTTCAACATGTCCAATATATCATTTTGATCTAAAGGGGAATTGAACGAGTTAATTAGATGTTAGTGTACTCTAGCACTGTGTGGTCCCTCTCTTGATGCGAAGTTCTCCATCTCGTGTACATGTCATTTTAGTTTAAAACAGGAGGATGGTATTGCTCCTTGGTTTACTTATTTGGTGGGCCCTCTAAATAAGTCACCCCCAATATGTGGGCCCTCTAAATAAGTCACTCCCCAAGCTTCCAATTCCTCTCCCTTTTGTCGAGCCTCCTTACGCATCTTTTAGGGAATCAACAAAAGCTACCCAAATGTATCAAGGAGTACCTTCACAAAGCATCCGATCATTGTATATCCACAACCCTGTGGATCTTTATCAAAGCATTTTTAATATAAATTTTTGTATATATTTATAAAACTTTTGGTAAGAGTTAGAAAGTCAAGATTTTATATTGGTAATATGTTGTATAATTTCATGTATACAAAAAATTTATATTAATCCAAAATTTTGTATTAGTAATATCATTTTTAATTTTACAAACTCTCATTTTTATATTGTTAAATCATTTTCAATACATGAATGATGAAATTTTTAGATTAAAGTTTGTATAATTGTAGTGGAAAATCATACAATTCTAAGATTGTTGTTGCAAAATTACACACACACACACACACACAAAACCTTGAAATTATTAATGTAAGCATTGGAGATATATTTATTTATAGAAACATAGAAGAAATAATCTGGAAGGCCTAATCTTTATGGTTAGTTTAAGAAGTTTTCCATGCCAAAGCCATATTTGCTAAGAAGGTCATGAGGTCAAATTCACATGGGGGTTTGAGGTTAGGTTTATATGTTTTTTTCTAGTAGAAATTATCCTAGGAACCATTCCCAAAATGTGGGTAAGTGCCTAGAGGGATTTTCCAAGGGAATTTTCCATTAAAAAAAATAGTGCCCAAAGGTTTCACTAGATTGATAGATGCTATTGTGCTAAGTCTAGAAAGGTATTAGCATTAAATATCATAGTTTAATATAGGGTTACAAGCCTCCCATACATTTATGGTTGATTTACACTCAATATAAAAATTTCCAAGGAGAATTGGCATGGTACCATTACATTAGTTCTTTTATTAAGGGTGTGAGCATGGGGTGACATTATTTCATTTTTTAACGTTTCTTTCAATTTTCATGACAGACATTGGAGTTTATTACCTTTATTTAATGAATGAATGGATGAAAATAAGTAGCCAACTATGAGGGCTGAGCTTTGGTTCAACGGGAGTGGCCAGTGCCATTTGTGATTTTGGAAACCGATTCTCCATGATGGCTGGCAAAGAATTATGTTGACATGCCCAATACAACATGATAGCTAGTCCATGGCCGAGGAAATCAAAGAGAAAAGGTCGCATTATTGGCAGTAGTTTGTGCGGGACGAAGCTTGAAGTTTTTCTTATTAATGGCAACTACATATAGAATAATTTCATTCCTTGCATGGTGAAAGAATAATAATAAATATCAATCAGGATTTCATGTATTTATGTTATTTATTGCATGTACTCTGGTTTGTAGAAAACCTACCACTACTATTGGTAATGTATCTCCAACAATCTAATGATATAATTTTGTGATTTCAAATAAAAATCTTATATTTTGTTTGTGATTACTTTTTTCCATAGGTTTTTTTTTAATTTTGTACTTTTATTTGTGCTTTCACATAAAAAAATATCTTATATTTTGTTTGTGATTATTTTTTACTTTGCAGCTTTAGTCATTCAAATGCACAAGGGATTACTGCTGAGATCTTTTGAATCCACTTTTCCATGGTTATAAATATGAAAATAAAGTGCTCATTATCTATGCGTTCCTTATCCAATATAAATGAGTTACACGAAACTACTATTTTGAATATAAATGAGTTACAAGAGAATGTGAATAGTATTCGAAGTATTGATGGATGATCTCACGGGATAAATAGGAAAATGATAATGCTTTTTTTTCTTTTTTTTCTTTCGACTTTTTTTATCCTTTAAGAAATATAAATATGTATATATATATATATATATGTTATTTTAAAAAATCAAATTTATATTTTTTAACATACTCAATATTGATTTTTATAATTTTCTTGTAATAGTATATTTAGGTGTAACTTAACTCATGCAATCTTTTTCATTTATATGGCTAATACTTTCATTTTTTCCTCATTATATAAAAAAGATTTTTGAGAGAAAAGTTTTATGGTTAACAATGTGGGAAACTTTAATTTTGTAGTTTAATTTTCAATTTAATAATTTTTTTTTTAAAATCAATTTACAATCTTTTTATTGAAGGAAAATAAATATTTGATCTAGATATAATCCTTGATATTTATATAATATATTATTTAATATTATTTATTATAATCATATAATATTATTAGAAATATTTTTAATAATTTCATTTGGTTTAGTTTATATATATATATATATATATATATAACATTTCATTTTGTTTTTATTTATGTAATTATATGATATTATCATTTATATATGCATAATTTTCTTATGGTGTTATTTTGAGTATTTATAGAAGTATTTCTTTTAAGCTTGGCAAGATTACATCTTCAACATGTCCAATATATCATTCTGATCTAGCGGGGGAATTGAACGAGTGACTTAGATGTTAGTGTACTCTAGCACTGTGTGGTCCCTCTCTTGATGTGAAGTTCTCCATCTCATGTATAGGTCATTTTAGTTTAAAACAGGAGGATGGTATTGCTCCTTGGTTTACTTGTTTGGTGCACCCTCTAAATAAGTCACCCCCAAGATGTGGACCCTCTAAATAAGTCACTCCCCAAGCTTCCAATTCCTCTCCCTTTTGTCGAGCCTCCTTACACATCTTTTAGGGAATCAACAAAAGCTACCCAATTGTATCAAGGAGTACCTTAACAAAGCATCTGATCATTGTATATCCACAACCCTGTGGATCTTTATCAAAGCATTTTTAATATAAATTTGTGTATATATTTATAAAACTTTTGGTAAGAGTTAGAAAGTCAAGATTTTATATTGGTAATATGTTGTATAATTTCATGTATACAAAAAATTTATATTAATCCAAAATTTTATATTAGTAATATATTTTCTAATTTTACAAAATCTAATTTTTATATTGTTAAAGCTTTTTCAATACATGAATGATGAAATGTTTAGATTAAAGTTTGTATAATTTTAGTGGAAAATCATACAAGTATAAGATTGTTGTTGCAAAATTACACACACACACATACAAAACCTTGAAATTATTAATGTAAGCATTGGAGATATATTTATTGATAGAAACATAGAAGAAATAATCTGGAAGGCCTAATCTTTATGGTTAGTTTAAGAAGTTTTCCATGCCAAAGCCATATTTGCTAAGAAGGTCATGAGGTCAAATTGACATGGGGGTTTGAGGTTAGGTGTATATGTTTTTTTCTAGTAGAACTTATCCTAGGAACCATTCGCAAAATGTGGGTAAGTGCCTAGGGGGATTTCCCAAGGGAATTTTCCATTAAAAAAAAATAGTGCCCAAAGGTTTCACTAGATTTATAGATGCTATTGTGATAAGTCTAGAAAGGTATTAGCATTAAATATCATAGTGTAATATAGGGTTACAAGCGTCCCATACATTTATGGTTGATTTACCCTCAATATAAAAAATTCCAAGGAGAATCGACATGGTACCAATACATTAGTTCTTTTATTAACTGCGTGAGCATGGGAAGACATTATTTGCTTAGAATATATACATATTTTTCCAAGTGAAAGCTCATGGGATCCATCCCTCTTCCCTAGAGTATTTGGATGGAGGGTAATGAATTAACTAGTTACTTTAATGACTGGTAACATTAAATAAGTTTACCAAATTTGAACCCTTTCCTTATGGCCTCCTTATTAGCAACATGACTTGAGTTGATGGTTCAATTGAGTAATCTAAACTTTGGGGTTGTTAAAACACACACAGAACAACATCTAATCCCACCCTCATACAATTATGCAAGAATAGGATAACTAGTACATTGTTAGCTCTAAATGGCACATGAAGGGAAAACATGCCATAAAGTGGGATATGAACATAAGTGTTTTCATGTGCACACACACAAAAAAGAAACTCATTCCAGCCTTAATAACTTAAGTGAGAATGAGATAATTGGTAGATTCTCACCCTTAAGAAATTAAGGGAGAATGATATGATATAACTAGTACATTATTAGATTTAATCAGCCAATGAAGGGAAACATGTCATAAGGTAGGATATGAACATAGGTGTATATAGGTGTACACAAACACAAGCAACATCTCATTCCAACCTCAAGCACTTAGGTGAGAATGATAACTTAAGAGAGAATGAGATGAGATAACTGGTACATTGATAGATTGAATCAATCAATGGAGGGAAAACATGTCATAAGGTACGATCTGAGCATAGGTTTATGTAGGTGTACACACACAAAAGAAACATCTCATCCCACCCTAAAACAATTATATGAGAATGATATTATTGGTACCTTGCTAGCTTTAATTGGTTCACAAATAGAAACCATGTCATAAAGTGGGATTTTAACTTGTGTGGGGAGGAGAACAATTTCACCTCTTAACCATCCAAGCTAGATCCAATTGACTCTGACTCTCTCTCTCTCTCTCTCTCTCTCTCTCTCTCTCTCTCTTTGTACACACACACTGCAATGGAAGAATTGTGACCTCCCCATTAGCAACATGCCATTCGGATATGGTTCTTTACCTTGGAATATGTTTCCCTCTTATTTGAGTGTGCACAGCTGATTGTTGAGCATGTGGAAGTTGTTGGGAATTGGTAGGAGAATACAAAGTAATATATCAGCTAGTTGTGGAGCCCTATGTATGAGCTAAGCCCTTATGAATTTTGGGTGCATTCCCCGTGAATTGCGTGAGGCCATCGTATTATGTTTTTTAATCTTGTGTGGTGATTGGGGGGCTTAGTAGATGATTGAATCATTATGGTGCTTGCTGTATAGCTAATAAACCACCTGGAAAATATGAAAAGAAAATAGGAAAACCATCTTGACAGTGCATTCCAACTCCTGAAACGAAGAAATACCCCATATAAAATTTTGGTGAATCCTTGTGAATGAACTAAAAGATAACACTGAGTCATTGTGGTGCTCACTACTAAGAGAAATTGATAAACCAACCTAGCACTTGTTATAGGTGCAACAAGTAAACTGCCTTGGTGCTTGATTTTAAAGGTAAGTTGATAAACGACTTGGGCAGTGGGCTACATAACGTGGATGAAAGGCCATGCTTTTGGTGTGAATTCCCTAAGAAATAATTTCCTTAGACATTGTATCTAAATGAAGGGTGGTCAGGTATAAGAAAGCTTCATTGTAGTTGGCTTATAGTTGGGTGTAGAGTGGAAGTCCCTCCTTAGTTTCCAACTATTTTAAGATATAAAAATAGGTATATTACTTATGCATATTTGAATCATGAACCATGCTGTTCAATGCTATTTTTTTATTTCTATGAGATTTGGTATGTCTATGGTTTTAATGAATGTATATACTTTGTTTTTTAATATTATGTTGCTAATTGATGTGTGAAAATATGTGTTTATGTTATCTTATTGATAACAATGGCTTATGAGAATAGTAGCTCGATTTTTTTGGAGGAGTGCTATGTATGTCTTGTGTCACGTCTCCCAAACCCATTTTTTTTTTTTTTTTCACGGGATTATGTTATTGTTTAATAACGTCTGTTATACCTCATGGTTACTCCGACTGAGATTCAACATGTCTCTATTAAGGTCTATATTCATAATATGTCTATATTTATCACCCCTATGATGAGTGCTACCCATATCACATAACTTTATATTCTCCGCTTTATGCGTCGATAACAATTATAGTTTTTATACTGCATCAGCCACAATGCAGACTGTTATCTGGGGTTTAGATTCTTTTCAGTACTTAGAGTCAGCCCTGGATTACAAGAATTTCCATGAGGATTTTTGGGCTTAACCTCCCCTCTTCTCAGTTCATCTAGTAGACTATATATCTACGTATTTCACCTTGTATGTCTCAGGTTTTCTGTGCAGGATGATCACTAGGCCCTTAAGCAAACTTCCCAGTTTGCCGGCCTGCTAATAATTTCAATAGGTAAAGTTTCAGCATCGAAGTATAGATGTATGCTTCCTCGCATGCATCTATCTCTACGCAGTTCACCTCCATTGCTCCACTACTTTCCCAGTAGTTCTATTGGTGTCACGTCTCCCAAACGCTTTTTTTTTTTTTTTTTTTTTTACATGTCTGGATACACACCCCGAATGGGGAATACAATTGAAACTGTAATGAGTGCTACATATATAACATAACTCCAATATTTTTTGCTTTATGTGCTGATAACAATTATAGTTTTTATACTGAATCACTTACAAATTCAGACTGTTATCCGGGGTTTAGATTCTTTTCAGCATTTATAGACAGCCATGGATTACAAGAATTTCCATGGTAATTTTTGGACTTAACCTCCCCTCTTCTCAGTCCATCTAGTAGACTTGTATATCTATATATAATACTTTGTATTTCTCAGGTTTTCTGTTCCGAGTTGTGTCCAACTCTAGATGATCACTAGGCCATTACTCAGACTTCCACAATTGCAGGCCTTATAAAATTTACAACATTTTAAAGTGCAGCATCGAGATATAGATGTATGCCTCCTCGCATACCTCTATCTATACTCAGTTAACCTCCATGGCTCCCATTACTTTCCCAGCAGTTTATATGGGAGGAAACCAGATGCTCTGTTTCTTGTATTCTTACATATGTTTACAATCTTCCCTCACACAAATTTTTATCACACAATGATTGTGCAAGTAGGATTTCCTTTTTATTTTACTGTTACAACATTCAAATTGGTTGACATTCGGGTGCAGGTTCAACTATTCCCTAGGACACAGATCCTCTTTGCTTAAATCAAATAGGGGAGGATACTGAACTGGATAGTTTAGACTCCCTAGTGTTAGATCCTCTTACTTAGTTAGGCTTCAACTTCTGCTTTCCTATGTTTACCCTTACAGTTAATAGAATAATTTACATTCTTAGTTCTACAATTCCTTCCATTGCCTCCCAACTGACATCCTGAACCCCATACTACTATCACAGAGTTGTTGTGTCCTATCTTCTGTAATTTGTTACAGAGAATTCTGTGTCACCAATATTATTATGATATGTTTAGTTATTTGGTACTTGCTGTTCATGGTTACTGGTTTGTTACCATTTTCTGTCTATACACACAATAAGTTAATGTTCCTGGGAAAGGCAGCCAGCTACCCCTATACATAATCATGGGATCAGCTGTTCAAAGGATCTACCATCTCTAACTCCATTTTACAAGATACTCATCCCTATATTCCAACCATTTGTCTCTGCTATCAATAGCTTTGGTTTACAATTTCATGAGTTACTGAACCAATAATCAATCTACAATCTTCATAATGAACCATAACATAATAACTCATAAATTGCATCAGAACTACAACATCACAATTCATAAATTTCATAAGAAAATATAACATCACAATTCATAAATTATAATATCACAATTCATAAATTGTATAAGAAATTATATTCAAGACAGACTTACATCAATCTCCAACAATAGGCATGTATACCTCTACCATGACCAGTCCTCCCAACCTTAGAATCCTCTTTATCTCCCAGGATTCACCCCCGAGCATGAGATCCTCCAAGAACAGACTAACCTCAATCTGTTCTGGAGCAGCTTATTTAAGCTGTGCTTTCCCCAAAGACTGTTTCCAATTCTGCGTCCAGAATTTCAGGATGCTTTATTCCTGTTTATCCTGGGCTTCCCATTTTGGGACTCTTTAAAGTTGCTTTAAGCTTTTCCTCAGCTTTTCCAGCTTTTTCTCACCTCTTCCCAACTACTCCTCTTCATTGGGGAAAATTTAGATTTTTCCTCAAAAATCTAAATTAGAAATAATTTCTTTCAAGGATTTTTGAAAGATTTGGGGAAAGTCTTTTTCCTTTTCCATTACTTCATGGATTAGGCATGTGATCTCACTTTCTCATCTGGTCATAGTGCATGCACAATAATTTATTTATTTTTCATAATTAAGTATTTAACCATATCCACATAACAATTATCCATTGGGGTCCACTCCCCTATGGATGTATGTTCAAATGTCTAATTTGAAAAGCATAGAACTTGGGAGTGTTACATATTCCCCCTCTGAAAATAAACACCGTCCTCGGTGTTGACAACTATCGACTTAGTTCATTATGAATGCTTTTCCATCATCTTAGCTTCTCTGTTCCATGTAGCTTTTCAGCAGTAAAGTGCTCCACTGCACCTTTACTCTAGCTACTGTTCGT
Organism: Pinus albicaulis; assembly: GCA_034641835.2. Lineage (NCBI taxonomy): Eukaryota > Viridiplantae > Streptophyta > Pinopsida > Pinales > Pinaceae > Pinus > Pinus albicaulis. The sequence goes on along the minus strand of JAXQQM020087220.1, from coordinate 122,906 downwards.
TTCCGCAATTCAATTCCTTCTCGCTTTCATCTTTGAGGCAACTTTGGAAGGAACTTCCTCTTCTGGTTCCACCTGGACCACATTTCAAATTAATCATGTGAGAAGCATCATGTAAAAATTATAAATTTTCTTTTCCAACAAGGAGACATGAAATATATCAGGAAATTTAGTAAGCAATGGTAGGGCTAATTTATAAGCCATTAGTTTCCAGCAGAGTACTCTCCTGCCTCCACTCTATTTATTGATGCCTTATGCAGTTGGTTTCTTCCTACTTCTTTACAAGAAGTATGTTTGGAAGATCTTTTATTCTGGTTTCCCTGTCCACAATTCATACCAATGTAAGTAATATCAGGTACATACAATTTATAATTCACAACAGCCTTCTGTATTTCAATAACTTAAGAATTCAGTTATTAATCAACCCGTTCAGGTTCATAATAGTTTAGTGCACTTTTAGTACACTACTTATCTTTTTTTGTTTTTCAGTGAGATTCTTTCCTCACTTAACTTGGTCCAGTTCAGTTTTTTTTCCTGAATTTTCTAGGTGATTTATCTTCACCTTCTTCCTCTTTGTTTCCAGAGTGCTCCATTTCCTGTTACACGCTTGACTAAACAATTTTTTTCAACTTTTTCATTAGTACTCATAAATGAGAGAAAACAATTTTATAGCTGTACTTCTAGTATCTTTTCATTATTTCTTTTTGTCAATCCATTTAATTAGAAATAACCAGACTAGTCAATAATGTCTATAATTCAATTCTTCAAAACTTACGTGAAGAAATTTGGATCTCATGGGTTCCCCCACACCCAAGTCCAAATACAGTTCACCTTCTTTTCTCTCGGTTTGTAGCTGTATGATTTCCCACTATTTTCCTGTCTTAAATTTTAAGACTCAAGAAAATTTAACTTTAATAAAATTTACACCAATTAAAATTTTATAGTGTGAATACATGTTTCCTTTTATAGTGAGAAAGGAAATTTCTATAGTTCATCACATTCACAAGTATTAATACTTGATAATGTCAAAAATAAATTTGACATAATTTCCCATTTTTCAAAGACTCACCAGAATTTATGCATTTACTTTTAATTGTAAGTTCAAGCTTTGCTAATTCCCCTCTTCTATTTCTCTCATAGGATTATATAATAGAATTAATTAAAATGGAATCATAAAATATTCCACTTTTTTTTCTGAATCATAAAAGAATTCCTTCTTTTCTAATGCATAAAAGCATTCTATTTTTTTTTCTAACAAAAGCAACTCATAAATCTCTCATGCTTTTATTTTTAATTCTATATTTGTTTTTTCCTTATGAGAGAAATATCACTTCTCCATAATTTTTTTCCAATTATTTTACTCATTATTTATAAAATATACCAACTCGAAGAATATAAATACAAAATTAAGAAATCATTCTTCCACTATTACAAGAATATTCTTCCTTAAGTAAATCATCAGGAAAATTTTAATATTCCTGCCTAACTCAATGTAATGGTTCCACGATTCCTAAATCAACCATTTAATTGAAATTAGCCTTGTACTTCAATCTTCTTTTCTTTTATAGCAGTATACATCTTCCAATTATTCCTTATCTCTCAAGCCTTTGGAAATATACATCTCAAGAGCATATATATATATCCACTAGGTTTGTATATATCATATATATTTCCAAACCTTATTGTATAAGTAAACATGATATATATATATATATATATATATATATATATATAGCCTTGGCAATATTAATTTGATGAACATATGAATATACATATATATCCCTATATTTATATATTCATACATAAGTTCAAAGCCTTTTTTTTTTTTTTTTTTTTTTTGAAGATGCTACCATATATACATTACACATAATTTAAAATAATCCCTTTTATTTTTTTCTTGCTTGGACAAGTATTCATTTCTACTAGCAACTTTTCCACTTCTAGTTAATTACAAGTTGACCCATATGATAGATTTTCACTCTCAAAATTTCCCTTCATGCACTTTATTGCATTCACTAAAGTGGAATGTAATAGATCAAATTAAAGTGCCATTTTACAAATCCTATGCATATATATATATATTTCTATATAGGTATATATATCCAATCTCATACCCATAGAAGTCTAAAATGCCTCTTTCTTAACTCCAACATATATGTCATGGTTTATCTATGCACATATATAATTATACGTATATATGTAGGCCTATACCATTCTACTTCTAAAAATTTTAAAGTGCGTTGTATACCACCTCCACGTATATATCAAGGTGTATATATTTCTATATATACCAGTTCTATATATATATAACACATGGTTTAGATATACATATAAACAATATATATATCCATCTTAAATCTATATATATATAACACATCTATATATATATATCCTACGTTCATATATAACGCATTTATACACATTTATATCCTTTCGTTTTCCACACAGGCTAAATGGTATGTCACATATATGAGACTCATACCTATCCACTATATATATCTGTCAATTTATAAGTTCATTTTAAAATTACCTACGGTTCTATATAATGAAAACCTATATATATAAATACATATGAAACCTCTATGTATTTATTTATGTCCCTTGATGTAATTATGGAAGGCGCATTCTTTTGCGTACGGTATGGTATATATTTCTATATCCATGAATCAATGCCGCTATACCTCTAGTTCAACATAGTTATAACATACTCATGTATTTTATTATAAAATCCACATATTTACATCATGAGATAGAGTAATTTAAAATTTTCACCCACTTTTCATAACACATATATGTACATAATTACCTTTCCCCCCCATGCGAGGCCTATGTATTGATATGCACCACCCATATATATGAGTATAGCCTATGCCCACATACGACTATATATATATATCATGAGCCCGAATACTTTATGTTTCGCATATCTCTTTGGCTTAATATATATAATTGTATTGAATATTTACCGTGGTCAAACTAATTGGACGGCATACGTTAATGAATATACCACTCCTTCCGTTGACTTTTGTTTCCTCTTAATAAGCTTCTTCTAACGTTTTATAACAACATTGAGCATTTCAACGATATTCTTTTTACAACCCACTATATCTATACATACATATGCTCCCATCCTTCTGAGATGTATTGGTTTATAAATTTTTTTTTTTTTTAAACATAATATAAACCTAGACTATAGGACGTGCACATTTTCCAATAATCTCACCCACCTTCTATATATTCCATATATATATACCGGTGCATATTCTTTAATAATAAATCGATTTCGTATACGTTTGACCCTTTGTATTCCTTTATTGTTAAACATTCATACACCCCAAAGATATATATGTATATATAGTTTTAACAAATGTTAACGTTTCCTTTATGTCAAAAAGGCATATATACACTTCTTTGAAGTATTGCAATACCGTTTCGTTCGGCACTACGGCTTTACTTCCTTAGAGAGAGTGAAAATTATTATTTATTTAACTCATCATATGAATCCCCTTACTTATATTGACTTCGTAACTTTAATACTCCGTTTTTTTTTTTTCTTCTTGGCATGATAACATGCCACGGCCAATATCCATATATTATAGTGGTTACACCAACCGTGCGCGACTTTTTTGGATTTAATATATATGAGCTTTTTTTTTTTTTTTTTTCGAGTGCAACCCTAAATCATATCGGCTATGTGGAGGCACGTGATGAGGCGTAGTTCCGATTCCGGAACCTACAGCATCCTGATTATTGTTACGCTTCTTTTGTGGGCTGGAAGATCTCACCTTCCGATCAGGGAGATTTCTACATCTGTAGCGGACTGTCTCGTTCTCCGAGCTATGCTACTGCTCAGCCCAAACCGCGTGATTTCTTCCTCTCCTCTGACATACACGTACTGCGCCGAATAATTCAGCCTCAGGTTTAAGAATGACACACGGTGGCTTTTGTTGTGATACTGTTACGTGTCGATATGTGCAAAGGTTGTACCGATACGAGATCCATCTTTTGGTTATGAAAACGACAGGCGCCCCTTCCCTCCGTCGCCACTAGGTTGCAGGCTGCAGCTTTGCGTGTTATCAACGCAGGAATGGGACGATTCTGTTCATCATTCGTACCCCATCGCTTGCCCAGAAACCCTCTACCATCAACAGTTGGTTAGAGAAGGTGTAAAGGACGTTTCGGTATGGGTGCAGTCGCTGGAAATCTGCTGACCCAGTACCACTTAAACCAAGATTTAACCTATCGATTGAAACGGAGGTGACTGTGCCACAGAAATTGTAATATCCCCTTCGGGATTTTGTCAGAACGCAGGGTTGCTGTGTACAATGGATTGATTTCACTTAGGGTTTCTCGGTTCGTCTTATAATCCCTCTGTAGCCAACATTCTTACTATTCGTTTAGCATTATTATTTTCTTGGTTCATTGAATCCCTCTGCGCATGTTGTTATAGAGGAAAATCACAACCGGGATTGATTCTTCAAGGGCGAATGAGCGCGGCCATTGTTGCCGGAGTCACACGCAGGTCAACTTCAGGAGAGCTGGAGAAAAAGCTTCTGAGAGAGAGGTTTATGAAACGCAGTGGGATTTCATCTATTATGCGTGAAACCCTGGTCCAGATTTTCTTGTTTTCCTTTTTTTTTTTTTTTCCGCCGGGAATAACCAGTTAATTGTTAGTAGTGCATGCAATATATATGTATATATCCTCTGTCATTATAAAATAGTAGTGCATGCCCTGTGGCTTCCCTCGATTTCGGTTTTTCACCACCGAAATATGATGTGGCGTCTGAGCGGTATGTGCAGGGACTGGAATGGTTCGCCTCAGCGTCCCAGGTATTCTATGCTGGTGCTACGCTCGTGATCTAAATGACTTAGCCGTAGAACTCGAATTCATACCTATTTAAAACTGGTGTTACTCATATGTATTTGTCACCGCGTTATGTTACGTTACGGTTAAGATTTGCCTTAGGTGCTGTGACTAAACCCTCATTAAGAGGCGGTGATCTTACTTTTACGGCAGGTTCGCTGTACTATGAAATACATTCTAACCCTGACGTCAATTAGTTAACTGCTCGTGAACTAACAGAATTATAAAGTTTTTTTTTCTTTTTTCTTTTTTTTTTACCTCTATATTTCTTTCAAGCCTGCACAAAGTATCATTGTGATTACTCGCTATCGAGTTAGCGCTCAGCGCGCAGCATTTCTGGTTATTGCTCATGTGTAAAGGTGTTCAATAATAAGTTGGACAGGATGCACACGTTTTAAATTTTTTCGGTTTTATTACTTTAAAGTTGTTTAAAGGTTTTGTTTTCCAAAGCAACCTTTATTATTTCTCCTATCCAACTGTTGAATGTCGAAGTTATAATTTTACGCAGTTTATTATCGTTTGAATTTCCACTGCTGTAGCTAATTTTAAAGATCATCTATGTATATCGGTGAAAATGTAATTGAATTGAACCTTAATCGCTCTCTGTGCGGTTTATTTATATGTATCATATTTATACCTCCGCATTTACGCGTAGGCTACCTATCGATACCACAGCTGCATACATTCTCTTTTTTATTTCCATATAACTTTCTTTGCAGTCAAAGGAGAAAAAATTAAAACTGTACTAGCGAGGTACCATTGGTAACATATGTATATTTCTTTTGTTTAACTTCCGATATACGTGTCCGACAGTTTTATGAATAATGTTCCATAAGCATGGGTTTAACGTATACTCTCACGTTTCTTCTAAAGGTTAGAGTAGAACCTTAAAGTTCATACCTTCTATAATGACTATAAGTAAGGTATCCTTTCTATATTGCAGATTTTCTCCTTGGATTAACCATTATATACCTTCTAAAGTTCTAGCTCTTAATTGCTATTTTCTTCGGTTTATTCCTATAGTTATTCAATAGCTCTTTACTATATTACCTCACATATACATAGAATCCTTGTGGATGGTAGTTGATTCAAAGACTCCAATTAGATTTAGAAATGAAATCTACATACGTATGAATATTATCAAAATGTTATTCATTTTCTAACCTGAGTTTGAATGTCATAATTCATTACATTTAATTCCAGTTGTTTGTATCTATAGCCTGTAATTTTAGTGCTAATGGCTATTATACTGTATCTATAATATGTACATTTAGGAAGTGATAATGGCTATTACACTTTTACAACCCATTTCTTTTATCATATAAAATTAGATAATAGTAATTGAATAGAGATTCTTAACCATAACTTAACTCTTTGGCTATGGTTCATAACTCAATGACTAAAGGTAGAGTTAGAAATGAAATTTATTTACTTGTAACCATTTCCAAAATCCTAGAGAGTAGAATTAACATTTCTCTAGCACAGTTTATACTGTCTTATTCAACTGCTTTTTTTTTTTTTAAATGGTACTCTGTAACTATAGTTCCTCTATAATGTTTCTCTGTTATAAGTAGGAACAGATATATCACAGTATATATATATATATATATATCTATATACATGTATTCCATAATCCTTGAGTAGTATACCTAAATTGTAGATTCAGTCTTTGACAATTGCTAGAAATGTCAACCTACCTACATACCCTAACATCTTTGATTTTTTTTTTATATGATGTATTATAACTTCAGGCCTGCTAATATATCTTTCCCCTTACATGTAATCATAAAATTTCACCATTGTAATTATATAGGAAGTAAGTTAATATTCAGTATTTCTATGGAGACTAAGTACCTTCAGATTTTCTACTCCATAGCTAACGAGTTTACAACTAAACAAAATCTGAAAGGTGAAGGCCTGACAATAGATTTTGTTAAAGGTAGTACCAACATCAAATAATTTTCATAATTTATAACAGTTTACTAGTTCTTTGTGAGCACATATCTTGCCCAATTTTTGAACTGGTGCTCCGATATCATTTGTCACGTCTCCCAAACGCTTTTTTTTTTTTTTTACATGTCTGGATACACACCCCGAATGGGGAATACAATTGAAACTGTAATGAGTGCTACATATATAACATAACTCCAATATTTTCTGCTTTATGTGCTGATAACAATTATAGTTTTTATACTGAATCACTTACAAATTCAGACTGTTATCCGGGGTTTAGATTCTTTTCAGCATTTATAGACAGCCATGGATTACAAGAATTTCCATGAGAATTTTTGGACTTGACCTCCCCTCTTCTCAGTCCATCTAGTAGACTTATATATCTATATATATAATACTTTGTATTTCTCAGGTTTTCTGTTCAGAGTTGTGTCCAACTCTAGATGATCACTAGGCCCTTACTCAAACTTCCACATTTGCAGGCCTTATAAAATTTCCAACATTTTAAAGTGCAGCATCGAGATATAGATGTATGCCTCTTCGCATACCTCTATCTAGTTAACCTCCATGGCTCCCACTACTTTCCCAGCAGTTTATATGGGAGGTAACCAGATGCTCTGTTCATTGTATTCTTACATATGCTTACAATCTTCCCTCACACAACTTTTTATCACACAATGATTTTGCAAGTAGGATTTCCCTTTTTTTTTTACTGTTACAACATTCATTTTGGTTGACACTCGGGTGCAGATTCAACTATTCCCTAGGACACAGATCCTCTTTGCTTAAATCAAATAGGGGAGGATACTGAACTGGATAGTTTAGAATCCCTAGTGTTAGATCCTCTTACTTAGTTAGGCTTCAACCTCTGCTTTCATATGTTTACACTTACAGTTAATAGAATAATTTACATTCTTAGTTTTACAATTCCTTCCATTGCCTCCCAACTGACATCTTGAACCCCATACTACTATCACAGAGTTGTTGTGTCCTATCTTCTGTGATTTGTTACAGGAAATTCTGTGTCACCAATATTGTTATAATATGTTTAGTTATTTGGTACTTGCTGTTCATGGTTACTGGTTTGTTAACATTTTCTGTCTATACACACAGTAAGTCAATGTTCCTTGGAAAGGCAGCAAGCTACCCCTGTACATAATCATGGGATCAGTTGTTCAAAGGATCTACCATCTCTAACTCCATTTTACAAGATACTCATCCCTATATTCCAACCATCTGTCTCTGCTATCAATAGCTTTGGTTTACAATTACATGAGTTACTGAACCAATAATCAATCTACAATATTCATAATGAACCATAACATAATAACTCATAAATTGCATCAGAAACTATAACATCACAATTCATAAATTGCATAAGAAATTATAACATCACAATTCATAAATTGTATAAGAAATTATAACATCACCATTCATAAAGCAGGGATATATTTAAGACAGACTTACATCAATCTCCAACAATAGGCATGCATACCTCTACCATGACCAGTCCTCCCAACCTTAGAATCCTCTTTATCTCCCAGGATTCACCCCCGAGAAGAGATCCTCCAAGAACAGACTAACCTCAATCTGTTCTGGAGCAGCTTATTTAAGTTGTGCTTTCCCCAAAGCCTGTTTCCAATTCTGCGTCCAGAATTTCAGGATGCTTTATTCCTGTTTAGCCTAGGCTTCCCATTTTGGGACTCTTTAAAGCGGCTTTAAGCTTTTCCTCAGCTTTTCCAGCTTTTTTCTCACCTCTTCCCAACTACTCCTCTTCATTGGGGAAATTTAGATTTTTCCTCAAAAATCTAAATTAGAAATAATTTCTTTCAAGGATTTTTGAAAGATTTGGGGAAAGTATTTTTCCTTTTCCATTACTTCATGGATTAGGAATATGATCTCACTTTCTCATCTGGTCATGGTGCATGCACAATATTTTATTTATTTTTCATAATTAAGTATTTAACCATATCCACATAACAATTATCCATTGGGGTCCACTCCCCTATGGATGTATGTTCAAATGTATAATTTGAAAAGCATAGAACTTGGGGGTGTTACATATTTGATTTGTATACCTTCACTAAAATTTCATATCTAATTTCAAATCGTTGCCCCAGAAGAAACTCCTCTAATATCAAGAGATCAATTTCAAAATAATCACCATACATCATGTGATGAATCTACTTGTATCTAAAAAATTCACCATTCTATTTTCTATCCATTAAGCTATTTACTATTGATGTACTTCTATGTACTAATTTTCAGGTAATTGTTTTCACTCTCATACATGAAATAGAGAGATGTTAGTATCTTTCTAGATTTTGTTACTTGTAAAATCGGGAGAGCTATTTCGTGTCCCATTATTATTGTTTTCAGCAAAAACAAGCAAAGTGGTATATGAAAAGAACAACGGAAAATAATCTCAAACAACATGATGTCATCATAAGGCAACAAGTTCAAGAGAGTAGATTATTGATAGTTGTTTATAAGGCAACAGTTCAAGAGAGTAGATTATTGATAATAGTATATCGGAATCTAATAAGCTCCTAATTGTTAGAGCTTTTCAACCAGAATATATGTTTTCTTCTAGATGAATGCATAACTTCATACGAAATACTAAATACATATCATACTGATTCATATTTGTAGATGTTCTAATTTCTCAAAAATATGGATTAGACACTATATTTCAATATTTTTTTTAATATATCTATTTTTCTATATATTATATATATCGTGTCATTTGTATCTTATTTTCGGGGTCACTGTGTCTCATGTCGAATACTCTTATTTATGTGTCATCTCTATCTTGTGTCCTCGTGTCACGTGACTTAACGTATCCTTTGTATATTTTTTAAATTAATTTAAGAAAAAAAAACATATACATTATATTTAGACATAAAAAAATAAGTTAGTTTCTAAAATATACCAATTATGGAGCTTTAATTTATAGGGGCATAGATATATAAAGAAAAATGAATGAAATCATAAGAATTAACCAAGCTAAACCACTTAAGAGGGATGGGGGTTGGGCTCCCTACCCCATCTCACTCACGCAACTACTGAAGAGAGATGGGCTTGGGCTCCTTCGCCATCTTGTTGTTGTTGACCTTCCCTCCTACGAGGCCTCCTTGGCTTTTTCTCTGATCACACCGTTGATCTACGCTTTAATCTGATGTTGTTACACACTTGTATATATCATAGAATTTACCTGATTCTATGATATATACAAGTGTGTAACAACATCAGATTAACTAGACTCAATCTGATGCTGTTAGATAAATATAGTAACGAGCAATCTTATAAAATAAAGCCAACTTTATTTTTTTGTTTTTTTAAATATTTCCGAAAACACCATAAAATTAAAAAATGTTTAATTATATTTTAAATATAAATTAATTTTAATTTTAAAATAGTAATAATAATATTAAAAAAAAAAAAAATTAAAAAAAAAAAATTATATTAACTATTAATTTTTAAAACAAAAAATAATATTTAAAAAAAAATTGAGAAAAAATCTATTTATATTATGTAAATTTTCTTTTTAAAATAATGAAGAAAATTTAAATAAGAAAATATTGAGCATACTCTTATATATATGTCATCTCATTTTTTTTTCCAGACACCATAATTCTAAATAATAATAATAATAATAATAATAAACTATCTCAAAAAAATAAATATCTATTTCCCAAAAACATTTAAAAAAAAATAAATCAACTCCCAGAAAAACCAAACAAAACAGTGCCTCAAACGTTGCTTTAGCAAAATGGAAAAAGAAACATATCCAACGCAGATAGACTATTCCATCCACAAGGGAAAGTAAAAGACACAACGAAATACATAGTTAATATAAAAATCTAAAGCATATTTATACATTATATAATTAAATATATATTTATAAGGTAATATCATATCATTTATATATATTTTTTAAATTAATTTAGAAGAAAAAAAACATATATATATATATATATATATATATAGACATAATTAAATAAGTTAATTTATAAAAGATATCAATTATCGAGCTTTAATTTATAGGCTAGTTCATAGATATATAAAGAAATATGAATGAAATCATAAGCATTAACCAAGCTAAACAATTTAAGAAGGATGGGGTTAGGCTCCCTTCCCATCTCACTCATGTAGCTGACTCAAGAGGGATGGGCTTGGGCTCCTTCGCCATCTAGTTGTTGTTGACCTTCCTTCCTACCGGGCCTCTTTTTCTCTGATTACACTATTGATTTACAAACTTTTTTGGTGGCAGTAGCAAGGGCATGGGTAGCTTTAAAAATATCTCCTAAGAAAATTTGGAGGACCTCAATCTATTTACAAACGATGAAGTTAAAGTGAAAATAGAAGACTAGATTCTGGACCTGGACATACCAAGGCTATCCAAAACCTCTATCTGTGTGTTGTGGAGCTTTATTGGCATGTAAAGACTCTCATAGCGAAAGCTTTGGTTGAAAATGAGGAAAACAACTCTGAAACTGATCTACAGTTTAACATAATTCTAGTTGAGTGCCACCATATCTTCTCAAAGGACCAGACCCACTAGGATATCCATAGGCACCTGTAGTTGTCTCCAATCATGTTTAATTGCTACAGTCTACATTACTAGGTATTTATTTAGCTGGCTGCAACACTCTTGGATCAGTCTCACTAGGAGATCCCACCTGTAATTTTTTCCAATTATGTTTAATTGCTACAATGTGCATTACTAGTTGCTTATTTTGCTGGTTGCAACACTCTTCTTCTTTTATGGCCTTTGGATATCATGTGAATTTGTTAGCAGTATTATGGTTTTGGATTTTGTTATTCAAGTAATGTGAGTTATTTCTATGATGGTTTTCAAGTTAGTCTTTCCATTTGGACTTGTTAGCTGTATCATGATTTTCGGTTTTTTTATGCAAGTAATGTCAATTATTTCTATGATGGTCATCATTTTAATCTTATTTATACTGTTAATTTTAACTCTAAAAAACTCTTCTAAAAAGACTAGTTTGATTTCCCTAGAGACAAATTGTAACAAGAGATGATAAGATGTACTACCTTTTCTATATACATGAAACTTTACTATTTTATATATATATAACTTTTCTATGTAATGATAACCATACAAAAATAATTACTTTATTAAATGATGAAACTAATTTAGACATGCCAAAATGTAACAATAACACTCTATATTCAAATCATACCTCGGTAGTTTTAAAACAATCAGCCTGGTTTCATAAAAACAAAAACCAACAGCAGAAAGGACAAGCCAGTTACTATAAGTTACAAGTATTTCAATATGACTAATAACATTTCTAAATATTCTTGGTCGAGACTCTGAATAATTTGATAGAACCTTGTAATGGGTCCACAAAGAATGAAGGTTCTATCCTAATTTATGAATCCGTCAATTTATGTTACGATTTTAGTAAACCAGTAATAAAAACCAAGAGGAGAAAGGAAAAACCACTTAATTTAGGAAGAGGGTGTGCCCAACTGCTGGTCCGGTCCGGGAATTACATTTATCCGGCGGCCAACAATCTAGGGGCTTCAGGGCAGCATTTCAATCATAAACCTAAGTTACAATTACTTCCATATAAACAAAAAGATTTGGAAATAATAATATAAATAACAAGATTTATAGGTAACAGTTTAGAGAATTGGCTGGTTTCTTGTATTTGAAAATGGAATTGGCAGGACGAGTATTACTTTGTCGAAAGCGCGCACTTCCACCAACTATCAAAACAACTACCAATTAACCAAATACCGCAACAATAAGAAATAACATATATGATGGGACATATATTTTTCCTTAGCTTTCATAGGGAAAATGTCAGTTCTCTTAATATTTCCTGTGCCATGGTGCTCATACACTTCCCACGAAACCCTCGAAAATACGATTTGTTCAGATTGTGGATAATTTGATGGGACCTTGTAATGGACCCCCAACAATCAAATTCAACTATTTCAATTGATCAAAATATCGGTTCATCAATTTCTATTAAGAGCTTTTGGAATTTGGTTTAAAATTAAGAAGCGAGACATTGGGTCAGTGATAGCCTAGGGTCTGTGAGGTTTCTTTGATGACCATCTCTTATAGTCGCGCTTACCCTATGTTAATGAAACTCCACTCAACCTTAACAATTAATATGTTGAATTTCAAGATACAATTTCTTTAGTATGTCGAACTCAATCTCGAAATTAAATGAAAACTTAAGATAAAACTTCATATGAAACTTAATATCTGCAGAATTTCAAGATGTGATTTATTAAGTATGCCAACCTAACGAATCTTCACATTAAAAGAAATTTTAAACTGTACTAGATTTTAAGTATTATTATTTTTATTCATTTAATGTGTGACCATTGATTACCATCAATTATTTATACAATGTTTATATATTTACATAGTTATATCACTTGGCATTTGATTGAGTTAAATTTAATTAAAATAAATTATTATACAAAATTTTAATATACTAAAATGTTATTTGTAAAAAAAATTAAATATTAAAAATAGTTTAAATTAAAAAAAAAAAAAAAATTATATAATGTTGCATACACAACCCAATAAAAAGTTTAATATTAAAAAGTTAGAATGTAATATTTTATAAAAATTTTAAAAATTTAACTATATAATAATTAAAATTATATTACTAGCAATATTTAATAATTTTTTTTATTTAAATTTATTTAATTTAAACAATAACATAAATTTATAACTAAAATATGAGAATTATTAAATTTTATAATATAATTTTGTATCATAATAACAAATTCTGTTTAATTCAAATTTTTATATAAAATTATATATAACATATTTTAATATAATTTTAAAATTTTAAATTAATTTAATATTAAAACTATTTTCGTAATTTCTTGTGAAATTAGAATTTTTATCCATCAAAATTATATATATGATGATGATTAATGTACATATATTATTTTGAAATAAATTTAAACTTTGGATAAATTTATAAAACAAAAAATAAAAATTATTAATTTTTATAATATAATTGTTCACCATAATAACAAATTCTATTTAATTTTAATTTTTGTATGAACTTATATAGAACATACTTTAATATAATTTTAAAATTTTAAATTAACCACTATTAAAACCATTTTCATAATTTCTTGTCAGATTAGAATTTATCTACACGAAGGTTATATATATTGTTTTGAATTTAAATTTTATGCTACTGAATTTTATTTTAAATTTAGCCCAAAAAAATCCCTTATATTTTAAATATAATAGAGCCGTTGTGTATAAATAGGTTGAAACAGAGTATTAAAACCAAACCTGCCATATACACCTATAGTTATAGATTAGCGAACTTCATGGGTTTAGCTTCACCATTTGTGATTTTCTATGACTTATCTTCCAAATTTGGCGAATATTAAAAAATCAATGTCTACAGCACGCAGGGTTAAAGAACTTACTAGCCATTTCTGTCTTTCTATTACTTGATTACCAACAATTCCGCCAGAATAGCCCATGTCCAAAGATCATTTTGAAATAGCAGATATCTAAAAGCTAGTTTTAAAATTTATGAGAGTGGGCACATATGTGGCAGAGAATATGGTAATGGTAAAGGCATGTGAGAACCGTGCGCACAATAAAAAGCGACTCTATTTGAGCTCAGGATTAATCGCACGCCCAACTTGTTTTTAGGTAAGGATGAAACAATAACCTCTACGACCACTGCATTAAATTACAGTACACAGAAGAAATCACTAAATTCTAAAAACACTCAGGACTAAACTCCTAAATTCGAAAATATTGTTCGCACCCAAAATTCAATACAAAATAAATAGCATATATATATTTGAGATATTTAAGAATTAATTTTATGAATCCACATTACGTACCTGAATTAGGAACTCCGTAACAATGTACAACTACTCCAGAAGAAACAATTGATTCACTGCAAACCAGCAAAATGAAAAGATGGACAGAGATTAAAATCACAGCCTGGAAATGATGGGTAGCGCCAGATATACGGCTTAGAAAAATGTACCTGCAACCAGACACCATTATAAGTAAGAAAATATTTGTGCCACTTCATCTTTAAAGAAACATCTAATTAAAAAAAAAGTTGAACATCTGTTTCAACCTCTTTTCTTTATTCACTGATCTAAGTGCAAATCCAGGAAACCGCCGCTCAGAAAAAGTTTAGAGAAACATCTTTTCATAAAGATAAATAAGGACTATAACAACCGCTTCACCACCTGCTTAGGTAAATGAATATCATGGTTTCATCTATAATATATCTTGTACTCTGCATTCTAAAACAGATAAAATTGGAACGCCCAGCAATTCACACACAACTAAAGAGAAATCTATTCGCACAGTAAAAACATTAAAACACCCATAAAGGAAAACCAAACCAAGCAGCATGGCCATGCTGCAGAAAAACAAAGAAACAAGCGAAGCCAAGCCAATCCAAAGCGGAATGCAAAAACAATTGAGATGGAAGTGCTCTGTTTCTTGGTTCTGAGCATTGCTTTATGTACACTCAATTTCCAACGGTCACTAGTTTTGCAGATTTAAATTATTTTAGATGTTTATTAAGGCCCGTTTTTTTCGCTTTTTCCTTTCTTTCTAAAATTAGGGTGCGCCCGCGATGAACCATGGAACTTGCTTTTGTTTTTATTGCATTCTAAACTAAATTTTTGCTACATTAAAAAGAAATATTCATTTAAAATATATATATATATATATATATATTTTTGAGTCATTCAAAGCATTTACTAGAATTTCTTCGGTGTTATATATATGAGTATCATATAATATTCTCATGAAAAAATCAAAGTCGCATATCGCTTAATCAAAAGTTTTTTTTTTTTTATATGCCTATTTGCTATTTATTATTAAGTCATATTTGGACATAAAATATTACGAAAAGGCATGGTACTTACTATAATTTTAAGTTAATTTAATGATTGATAGGAATATTCGATAACAAATAGAGAGTGTGATTACATTTCTAATCATGGAGGGAAGACGTAGCCCTTCGTGATATTTGGGCTTCGTAATAGTCGTAACAGCTTTTTGGGGACATTCCTTATTATAAAAAAAGAGTAACTGAACACGATATTTTGAACTTAATATGGTTGTGTGTTCTATTTTTACGCTGTAAAGTGTTTTTATTTGAAAACAACCCACCTAAAGTGCCACCTGTATCATTATGTACCATTGATGTTCATGTTAGACGATTCAAATGATTTCAACCTTTGATTCATTACTGTTATTATTCAGTTATAAAAATGACTTTAAACTTCTTGAACGGGCATTTCCACTTAACAGAACGACTACTAGATAGAGTCTTCGCCAAGAGGGGAAAAAATGGATATAAAATATTAGCGTCAGAGCTGGTTAACGCAATTGTGCCGATGCCGGATGCTTTCAACCCGAAATCGACCCAATTGGGATTTCCCAGCGGCATCTGATGCCGGCTCGTCCCTGCAAATAATCGATTGCCTTCACTGGTGCGCTAAATTAATCCGAGAGAAGAACATTGCAAAGATTGGAGATATATAAGTCCACCTTGAAAGGCTAGAAGAGGACAGGGAGCTTCGCATCCCACCAGTCCCAAACTCATGTGGCAGCTTCATACTTATTGCCCATCAACATTGGAGACGGGCAAGAAGGTTAAGACATGAAAGTCAGCACGATAGTTTTCATCTCTACAGAGAGCTCTGAGGAAAACAGTGGACAATCAAAAAAGGGACAGGGACCAACTACAAGCTGCGTGTTTTTGGTTAGCATATTTCACATTTTTGAGTAAATCTTAGATGCACTTGGCCATTTTTGTCGATCAACAATTTTAATATTGAACTCTCATAGCTCATCCACATGCACAAAGTGCCCTTTGTTTTTTGGTCATTATGGTGCTTCAGAGCACACTCACATAGCCCTTGCAATGGCTTCACTTCGGCTCCTAGTGGTGAACAAATTTACTAAAATTATTGAATGAACAAACTCTTCGATGAATATTATTGTGGAGCAATTAATTCGAACAATATTACGACTGCAAATATTAACTTTAACAGTAGGGGTGGACGACATACGCGTGAGAGTGCTCGAATAGACCCATGACATAACATTGTTTAGCTCTTTGAAACCCCGGGTAGCGTGACACTATGAATTTCAGAGTTTATCATGGTAGTTGGAGGAGTTAGTTACTGAGGCATTCATTCTCATCCATGCTAGTGCTAGTGGTAACCTTAGATTTTTTTTCTTAAAATGTTTTACTTCATAATGTTTGATATTTTCCAAATGGGCTTGGGACCAAGGCTTAACCTGAAAATAGGTTGCATTCTCACAGGCCATTCTGGTACATTGAGGTAGTGGCCGTAGGCAGGTCATGACTTGCATACACATATCAGAGACTTGAGCCCACCCCGAGTTCTTCTTGAAGCCTGGCATTGCTTTTTTATTGGTAAGGCTACAGTCTAGCAGTAGATTGATGGGAATTAACCACAATTAGACCAGGCTTGTTCCTCAGCCTCCATATTCTCCTTGAGATTTGCCGCTTCTTTTTCCTCGGCCTCCATCTTCTCCTTGAGGTTTGCCATTTCTTTTTGTTCGTTGGACTGTGGTCCAGCCATACTGCAAGCTCGATTCTCAATGTATTTATATATGGAATTTATTCGAGAACTCCAAAGCTACTTGTCCTAAAGTTTCAATCCTGTCCCATCAAAAACCAGTGTGTTTTTTTGCCAAAATAAATAAATTCTCAAATTTTGATTTAAAATCAGTTCTTTAATGGTATATATGGATTCAACACTTGAAAAAGAACCTTTAAACTCTAGATTGTGGAAAATTTACTGCTCAATATTGAACCACCAAGATTGTGGAAAATTTACAACGGATTCCAACCAATCCTTCTGATTCTAGACAAATTTAACTAAAAAAAACCATAAAAAATTCCAAAATGTATAACATATAGACGACGGCTTAAAGGAACAATGTAAATCAGTCGAGCAGGTATGTTTCAAGTCCGGGTCTGGTCAAATGCTTCTTGTACCTGTAAATTCTCAATAGATAAAATATTTATTTCCGTTAAAAATATATTGAACTAATTCTACAAAAAATTGACACCGTAAAATAATAATATCAGATATTAGTTCTCTCTGGGCTTGAGTACTTACATCTTGATGAAATAATATTCTTCTTTAATTCATTTCATTCTTGAAACAGAGAAAGAACTTTCAAGAAATGTCTAAATTTGACCAGCATTAAATAAAATGACTCTTTATCTCCACCGAGCCATTCAATTCATGCAGGATTTTTGTCTAAACTATAAAGTATTCGCAGCTAAAGCAAGGTTTAAGCCATGAAGGATTGGACGATATCTGTATGCATTACATATTTGAAAATTCAGGGGAATATTTCAAAAATTCTCATGAACGATGAAAATTTAAGGCTAAGAAGATTACCCGTGGGGAAAACGCAGACCTGAGGCACAAAAGTGCCTCGCCAAGCCTTGATAGGATATATGTAGATTGCTTTGACTAGTTACGTAGGATTCTGAGCTTCCCCGCTATCGAAAACAGAACTGATACAAAATAGTAACTGTAACTGAATTGGGAAGGATTGGATGCATAATCCACAAATCTAACTTTGTAGATTATGGAACTTATTTCATCCTTCTATACAATCTACAAAACTATGTTATTAATGGAGGTGTAGAAATGATTGGTTACATGATCCACAAAAATAACTTTATAAAACATGGAACTTATCTCAACTCATCATTTTCTAATCTACAAAGCTAAGCCATTAATAGAGGAAGTCATACCTTTGACATCCTAGAAATCATTTTAATACATAATCTTTTCTAAAAACTAAATGTATATGTAATTGTATTATTTTTTTCATTGTAAAAGATATAATATGTATGTTATTCACTAACTTAATATATAATTTCACTACTTATGATTATACTCGCATAAATTTCACTATATTTTCCCATCTTTTCTTAATTTGAATTTATGCCATTCAAGCAACAAAGATGTAAAAGTTATTTTATTTTTGAAGAACTTACTCGTTATTCAATTTTCTTAATGAAAAAAACATAAAAAAATGAAAATATAAAAAAAAATTAAATAAATTTATAAAGTTAACAAAAATATTAAAATGAACAAATATCAAATCTTTCGTATTACAATCTTAAACTCTATTCAAACTACTTTCTAATTTAATGTAGATATCAAAGTAACTTATTAAAATTTAGTTTTCCACATTACACATACATATAAAGTGACAGTTTTTCAATTCTAAAAATGAAAAATGGAAAAATGTATGTGATTAAGAGTATGTGCAAGACTAGTAAGAATTTCAACTATAATTGACATTATTTTATTAGAACAAAGCGAACACTGTCCTAGCTTTAGTTTTTTGAGAAAAAAACAAAAAACAAAAAAACCATAAAATTAAAATTGCTTAAATATATTTTAAATATAAATTAGTTATAAGAATTTAAAGTTTTAAAATAATAATAATACTATTTAAAATAAAAATAACAATTAAGAGAAAATATTGATTTACATTAACCACTAATTTTTTTTTATAAGCTTGGTAGGACTACATCTTCATCATGTCTAATATAGACCCCTGATCGGGGTGGGGAATTGAATCGGCGACTTCACATCAAGAAGTGCCTTAACAGAGCGCCCGATCATCATCTATCTAAGACCCAACGGACATTAACCACTAATTTCAAAAACAAAACAAAACAAATAAAATAATGAAAGAGCTTTAAATAAAAAGGTATTGAGCATACTCTTATATAGATGTCCTTTCATTTTTTTCCATAAACCCCAACCCCAAATAAATATAAGAAAATATCTCAAAAAAATAAATATCCATCTCCCAAAAACATCTCAAAAAAATAAATCAACTCGCAAAAAAAACCAAACATGGCCTCAAACATAGCTTTAGTAAAAGGAAAAAAGAAACATATCCAGGGCAGATAGTCTATTCCTATTCCAATTGTTTTTCTTCATTAAAATATAACTAAATATATATATATATATATATATATATATATATATATATATATTTATGCATTATATAATTAAATATATATTTACAATGCAATATCGTATAAGATATGTCACAAGACACATCCCTCAGGGTCTCGTGTCCTATATTTCACGTACTGGACACCAGACGCGCCCTAAAATATGTAACAAACATATTTTTTAGTGTCCTCCAATTGAGACACATGTTTTGGACATGGAAAAAATGTGCCCTAGTGTCTTGGGCTCGGACAGGTGTCCCAGGAAAAAATGAAATTTAAAACCACGACTTGGTTTTTCTTGGGGGTTTTCTTCATTGTTCGCTGCCGAAATCAATTTTTTTTGTTCAATGTGAGGAATTATGCATGATGACTAATGAGATCAACCATATTCTTACCGACTTCTTGTCAAGCCCATGTCATACTCTCATTTTCCAACCTCACTAAGTTGTTTACCGTCATGTCTTGGATCATTATTTTGTAATAGAATTTGATACGATTTTGTATTTACTTTATAATTTTTTAAAATTTATTTGAATATAAAGGTCCAATGAACATGATTTTGTCGATGTCCTAAATTATCTTTTTTTTACTAATATTGTAACATACATATAGATTTTGCATTCATATCTAAATACATATGCATAAGCATATGTTTGAATGTGTATCTACATATGTGCTTGTAGATGTAAAGCACTCCTGAGTTTTTCATAAATTAAAAAGTGGGATAAATCAATGGTTTCTCCATAATGACTCTATGGAAGATCCATCTGAACTCCACAGGAGTGATAATTGTTTTGCATGTATTTGATTTGTATACCTTGACTAAAATTTCATATCTAATTTCAAATCGTTGCCCCAGAAGAAACTCCTCTAATATCAAGAGATAAATTTCAAAATAATCACCATACATCATGTGATGAATCTACTTGTATCTAAAAAATTCACCATTCTATTTTCTATCCATTAAGCTATTTAGTATTGATGTACTTCTATGTACTCATTTTCAGGAAATTGTTTTCACTCTCATACATGAAATAGAGAGATGTTAGTATCTTTCTAGATTTTGTTACTTGTAAAATTGGGAGAGCTATTTCGTGTCCCATTATTATTGTTTTCAGCAAAAACAAGAAAAATGGTATATGAAAAGAACAACGGAAAACAATCTCAACCAACATGATGTCATCATAAGGCAACAAGTTCAAGAGAGTAGATTATTGATAGTTGTTTATAAGGCAACAGTTCAAGAGAGTAGATTATTGATAATTATATATGGGAATATAATAAGCTCCTAATTGTTAGAGCTTTTGAACCAGAATATATGTTTTCTTCTAGATGAATGCATAACTTCATACTAAACACTAAATAGATATCATACTGATTCATATCTGTAGATGTTCTAATTTCTAAAAAATATGGATTAGACACTATATTTCAATATTTTTTTTAATATATCTATTTTTCTATATATTATATATATCGTGTCATTTGTATATTATTTTCGGGGTCACTGTGTCTCGTGTCGAATACTCTTATTTATGTGTCATCTCTATCTTCTGTCCTCGTGACTTAATGTATCCTTTGTATATTTTTTAAATTAATTTAAAAAAAATATATATACATTATATTTAGACATAAACAAATAAGTTAGTTTCTAAAATATACCAATTATGGAGCTTTAATTTATAGGGGCATAGATATATAAAGAAAAATGAATGAAATCATAAGAATTAACCAAGCTAAACCACTTAAGAGGGATGGGGGTTGGGCTCCCTACCCCATCTCACTCACGCAGCTACTGAAGAGAGATGGGCTTGGGCTCCTTCGCCATCTTGTTGTTGTTGACCTTCCCTCCTACGAGGCCTCCTTGGCTTTTTCTCTGACCACACCGTTGATCTACGCTTTAATCTGATGTTGTTACACACTTGTATATATCATAGAATTTACCTGATTCTATGATATATACAAGTGTGTAACAGCATCAGATTAACTAGACTCAATATGATGCTGTTAGATAAATATAATAACAAGAAATCTTATAAAATAAAGCCGGCTTTAGTTTTTTGTTTTTTTAAATATTTCCGAAAACACCATAAAATTGAAAAATGTTTAATTATATTTTAAATATAAATTAATTTTAATTTAAAAATAATAATAATAATATTAAAAAAAATAAATAAATTAAAAAAAAATTATATTAACTATTAATTTTAAAACAAAAAATAATATTTAAAAAAAAATTGAGAAAAAATCTATTTATTTTATGTAAATTTTCTTTTTAAAATAATGACGAAAATTTAAATAAGAATATATTGAGCATACTCTTATATATATGTCATCTCATTTTTTTTTCGAGACATCATAATTCTAAATAATAATAATAAACTATCTCAAAAAAATAAATATCTATTTCCCAAAAACATTTAAAAAAAAATAAATCAACTCCCAGAAAAACCAAACAAAACAGTGCCTCAAACGTTGCTTTAGTAAAATGGAAAAAGGAACATATCCAACGCAGATAGACTATTCCATCCACAAGGGAATGTAAAAGACACAACGAAATACATAGTTAATATAAAAATATAAAGCATATTTATAATTATATAGTTAAATATATATTTATAAGGTAATATCATATCATTTATATATATTTTTTAAATTAATTTAGAAGAAAAAAAACATATATATATAGACATAATTAAATAAGTTAATTTCTAAAAGATATCAATTATCGAGCTTTAATTTATATGCTAGTTGATAGATATATACAGAAATATGAATGAAATCATAAGCATTAACCAAGCTAAACAATTTAAGAAGGATGGGGTTAGGATCCCTTCCCATCTCACTCATGTAGGTGACTCAAGAGGGATGGGCTTGGGCTCCTTCGCCATCTAGTTGTTGTTGACCTTCCCTCCTACCGGGCCTCTTTTTCTCTGATTACACTATTGATTTACAAACTTTTTTGGTGGCAGTAGCAAGGGCATGGGTAGCTTTAAAAATAACTCCTAAGAAAATTTGGAGGACCTCTATCTATTTACAAATGATGACGTTAGAGTGGAAATATAAGACTAGATTCTGGACCTAGACATACCAAGGCTACCCAAAACCTCTATCTGTGTGTTGTGGAGCTTTATTGGCATGTAAAGACTCTCATAGGGAAGTCTTTGGTTGAAAATGAGGAAAACAACTCTGAAACTGATCTACAGTTTAACATAATTCTAGTTGAGTGCCACCAGATCTTCTCAAAGGACCAGACCCACTAGGAGATCGCTAAACACCTGTAGTTGTCTCCAATCATGTTCAATTGCTACAGTCTACATTACTAGTTATTTATTTAGCTGGCTGCAACACTTTTGGATGAGTCTCAATAGGAGATCCCACCTGTAATTTTTTCCAATTATGTTTAATTGCTACAGTGTGCATTACTAGTTGCTTATTTTGCTGGTTGCAACACTCTTCTTCTTTTGTGGCCTTTGGATATCATGTGAATTTGTTAGCAGTATTATGGTTTTGGATTTTGTTATTCAAGTAATGTGAGTTATTTCTATGACGGTTTTCAAGTTAGTCTTTCCATTTGGACTTGTTAGCTGTATCATGATTTTCGGTTTTGTTATGCAAGTAATTTCAGTTATTTCTATGATGGTCATCATTTTAATCTTATTTATACTATTAATTTTAATTCTAAAAAACTCTTCTAAAAAGACTAGTTTGATTTCCCTAGAGACAAATTGTAACAAGAGATGATAAGATGTACTACCTTTTCTATATACATGAAACTTTACTATTTTATATATATATAACTTTCCTATGTAATGATAACCATACAAAAATAATTACTTTATTAAATGATGAAACTAATTTAGACATGCCAAAATGTAACAATAACACTCTATATTCAAATCATACCTCGGTTCAGCCTGGTTTCATAAAAACAAAAACCAACAGCAGAAAGGACAAGCCAGTTACTATAAGTTACAAGTATTTCAATATGACTAATAACATTTCTAAATATTCTTGGTCGAGACTCTGAATAATTTGATAGAACCTTGTAATGGGTCCATAAAGAATGAAGGTTCTATCCTAATTTATGAATCCGTCAATTTATGTTACTAGTTTAGTAAACCAGTAATAAAAACCAAGAGAAGAAAGGAAAAACCACTTAATTTAGGAAGACGGTGTGCCCAACTGCTGGTCCGGTCTGGGAATTACATTTATCCGGTGGCCAACAATCTAGGGGCTTCAGGGTAGCATTTCAATCATAAACCTAAGTTACAATTACTTCCATATAAACAAAAAGATTTGGAAATAATAATATAAATAACAAGATTTATAGGTAACAGTTTAGAGAATTGGCTGGTTTCTTGTATTTGAAAATGGAATTGGCTAGTTTCTTTTATTTGAAAATGGAATTGGCAGGACGAATATTACTTTGTTGAAAGCGCGCACTTCCACCAACTATCAAAACAACTACCAATTAACCAAATACCACAACAATAAGAAATAACATATAAGATGGGACATATATTTTTCCTTAGCTTTCATAGGGAAAATGTCAGTTCTCTTAATATTTCCTGTGCCATGGTGCTCATACACTTCCCATGAAACCCTCGAAAATACGATTTGTTCGGATTGTGAATAATTTGATGGAGCCTTGTAATGGACCCCAAGAATCAAATTCAACTATCTCAATTGATCAAAATATCGGTTCATCCATTTCTATTAAGAGCTTTTGGCATTTGGTTTAAAATTAAGGAGCGAGACATTGGGTCAGTGATAGCCTAGGGTCTGTGAGGTTTCTTTGATGACCATCTCTTATGGTCGCGCTTACCCTATGTTAATGAAACTCCACTCAACCTTAACAATTAATATGTTGAATTTCAAGATACGATTTCATTAGTATGTCGAACTCAATCTTGAAATTAAATGAAATCTTAAAATAAAACTTCATATGAAATTTAATATCTGCAGAATTTCAAGATGTGATTTATTAAGTATGCCAACCTAACGAATCTTCACATTAAAAGAAATTTTAAATTGTACTAGATTTTAAGTATTATTATTTTTATTCATTTAATGTGTGACCGTTGATTACCATCGATTATTTATACAATGTTTATATATTTACATAGTTATATCAGTTGGCATTTGATTGAGTTAAATTTAATTAAAATAAATTATTATACAAAATTTTAATATACTAAAATGTTATTTGTAAAAAAAATTAAATATTAAAAATAGTTTAAATTTAAAAAAAAAAAAAAAATTATATAATTTTATATATAAAAATATGCATACACAACCCAATAAAAAGTTTAATATTAAAAAGTTAGAATGTAATATTTTATAAAAATTATAAACATTTAACTATATAATAATTAAAATTATATTACTAGCAATATTTAATAATTTTTTTTATTTAAATTTATTTAATTTAAACAATAACATAAATTTATAACTAAAATATGAGAATTATTAAATTTTATAATATAATTTTGTATCATAATAACAAATTCTGTTTAATTTAAATTTTTATATAAAATTATATATAACATATTTTAATATAATTTTAAAATTTTAAATTAATTTAATATTAAAACTATTTTCATAATTTCTTGTTAAATTAGAATTTTTATCCATCAAAATTATATATATGATGATGATTAATGTCCATATATTATTTTGAAATAAATTTAAACTTTGGATAAATTTGTAAAACAAAATATAAAAATTATTAATTTTTATAATATAATTGTTCATCATAATTACAAATTCGATTTAATTTTAATTTGTGTATGAACTTATATAAAACATACTTTAATATAATTTTAAAATTTTAAATTAACCACTATTAAAACCATTTTCATAATTTCTTGTCAGATTAGAATTTATATACACGAAGGTTATATATATTATTTTGAATTTAAATTTTATGCTACTGAATTTTATTTTAAATTTATCCCAAAAAATCCCTTATATTTTAAATATAATAGAGCCGTTGTGTATAAATCGGTTGAAATAGAGTATTAAAACCAAACCTGCCATATACACCTATAGTTATAGATTAGCGAACTTCATGGGTTTAGCTTCACCATTTGTGATTTTCTATGACTTATCTTCCAAATTTGGCTAATATTAAAAAATCAATGTCTACAGCACGCAGGGTTAAAGAACTTACTAGCCATTTCTGTCTTTCTATTACTTGATTACCAACAATTCCGTCAAAATAGCCCATGTCCAAAAATCAATTTGAAATAGCAGATATCTAAATGCTAGTTTTAAAATTTATGAGAGTGGGCACATAACTGGCAGAGAATATGGTAATGGTAAAGACATGTGAGAACCGTGCGCACAATAAAAAGCGACTCTATTTGAGGTCAGGATTAATCGCAGGCCCAACTTGTTTTTAGGTAAGGATGAAACAATAACCTCTACGACCACTGCATTAAATTACAGTACACAGAAGAAGTACCTAAATTCTAAAAACTCTCAGGACTAAATTCCTAAATTCGAAAATATTGTTCGCACCAAAAATTCAATACAAAATAAATAGCATATATATATTTGAGATATTTAAGAATTAATTTTATGAATCCACATTACGTACCTGAATTAGTAACTCTGTAACAATGTACAACTACTCCAGCAGACACAATTGATTCACTGCAAACCAGCAAAATGAAAAGGTGGACAGCGATTAAAAACACAGCCTGGCAATGATGGGTAGCAACCAGACACCATTATAAGTAAGAAAATATTTGTGCCACTTCATCTTTAAAGAAACATCTAACTAAAACAAAAAAATGATCATACGTTTCAACCTCTTTTCTTTATTCCCTGATCTAAGTGCAAATCCAGGAAACCCCCGCTCGGAAAAAGTTTAGAGAAACATCTTTTCATAAAGATAAATAAGGACTATAACAGCCGCTTCACCACCTGCTTAGGTAAATGAATATCATGGTTTCATCTCTAATATATCTTGTACTCTGCATTCTAAAACAGATAAAATTGGCACGCCCAGCAATTCACACACAACTAAAGAGAAATCGATTCGCACAGTAAAAACATTAAAACACCCATAAAGGAAAACCAAACCAAGCAGCAAGGCCATGCTGCAGAAAAACAAAGAAACAAGCGAAGCCAAGCCAATCCAAAGCGGAATGCAAAAACAATTGAGATGGAAGTGTTGTGTTTCTTGGTTCTGAGCATTGCTTTATGTACACTCAGTTTCCAACGGTCACTAGTTTTGCAAATTTAAATTATTTTAGATGTTTATTAAGGCCCGCTTTTTTCGCTTTTTCCTTTCTTTCTAAAATTAGGGTGCGCCCGCAATGAACCATGGAACTTGCTTTTGTTTTTATTGCATTCTAAACTAAATTTTTGCTACATTAAAAAGAAATATTCATTTAATATATATATATATATATATATATATATATATATATATATATATTTGAGTCATTCAAAGCATTTAAATTTCTTCGAGGGGTGTTATACTCTATCTACTTAGGTATCATATAATATTCTCATGAAAAAATCAAAGTCGCATATCGCTTAATCAAAAGTTTTTTTTTTATATGCCTATTTGCTATTTATTATTAAGTAATATTTGGACATAAAATATTACGAGAAGGCATGGTACTTACTATAATTTTAAGTTAATTTAATGATTGATAGGAATATTCGATAACAAATAGAGAGTGTTATTAAATTTCTAACCATGGAGGGAAGACGTAGCCCTTCGTGATATTTGGGCTTCGTAATAGTCGTAACAGCTTTTTGGGGACATTCCTTATTATAAAAAAAGAGTAACTGAACACGATATTTTGAACTTAATATGGTTGTGTGTTGTATTTTTACGCTGTAAAGTGTTTTTAGTTGAAAAAAACCCACCTAAACTGCCACCTGTATCATTATGTACCATTGATGTAATTGTTAGACTATTCAAATGATTTCAACCTTTGATTCATTACTGTTATTAATCAGTTATAAAAACGACTTTAAACTTCTTGAACGGGCATTTCCACTTAACAGAACGACTACTAGATAGAGTCTTCGCCAAGAGGGGAAAAAATGGATATAAAATATTAGAGTCAGAGCTGGTTAACGCAATTGTGCCAATGCCGGCTGCTTTCAACCCGAAATCGACCCAATTGGGATTTCCTAGCGGCATCTGATGGCGGCTCGTCCCTGTAAATAATCGATTGCCTTCACTGGTGCGCTAAATTAATCCGAGAGAAGAACATTGCAAAGATTGGAGATATATAAGTCCACCTTGGAAGGCTAGAAGAGGACAGGGAGCTTCGCATCCCACAAGTCCCAAACTCATGTGGCAGTTTCATACTTATTCCCCATCAACATTGGAGACGGGCAAGAAGGTTAATACGTGAAAGTCAGCACAATAGTTTTCATCTCTACAGAGAGCTCTGAGGAAGACATTGGACAGTCAAAAAAGGGACAAGGACCAACTGCAAACTGCGTGTTTTTGGTTAGCATATTTCACATTTTGCAGTAAATCTTAGACGCACTTGGCCATTTTTGTCGATTAGCAATTTTAATATTGAACTCTCATAGCTCATCGACATGCACAAAGCGCTCTTTGTTTTTTGGTCATTATGGTGCTGCAGAGCACACTCACATAACCCTTGCAATGGCTTCGCTTCGGCTCCTAGTGGTGAACAAATTCACTAAAATTATTGAATGAACAAACTCTTCGATGAATATTGTTGTGGAGAAATTAATTCGAAAAATATTACGACTACAAATATTAACTTTAACAGTAGGGGTGGACGACATGTGTGTGAGAGGGCTCGAATAGACCCATGACATAATAGTGTTGAGCTCTTTGAAACCCCGGGTAGCGTGACAGTATGAATTTCGGAGTTTATCATGGTAGTTGAAGCAGTTAGTTACTGAGGCATTCATTCTCATCCATGCTAGTGCTAGTGGTAACCTTAGCTTTTTTTTCTTAAAATGTTTTACTTCATAATGTTTGATATTTTCCAAATGGGCTTGGGACCAAGGCTTAACCCGAAAATAGGTTGCATTCTCACAGGCCATTCTGGTACATTGTGGTAGTGGTCGTAGGAAGGTCATGACCTGCATGCACATATCAGAGACTTGAGCCCACCCAGGGTTATTCTTAAAGCCTGGCATTGTTTTTTTATTGGTAAGGCTACGGTCTAGCAGTAGATTGATGGTAATTAACCAAAATTAGACCAGGCTTGATCCTCAGCCTCCATATTCTCCTTGAGATTTGCCGCTTCTTTTTCCTCGGCCTCCATCTTCTCCTTGAGGTTTGCCATTTCTTTTTGTTCGTTGGACTGTGGTCCAGTCATACTGCAAGCTTGATTCTCAATGTATTTATATATGGACTTTATTCGAGAATGCCAAAGCTACTTGTCCTGAAGTTTCAATCATGTCCCATCAAAAAACAGAGTGGTTTTTGGCCAAAATAAATAAATTCTCAAATTTTGATTTAAAGTCAGTTTTTTAACGGTATATATGGATTCAGCACTTGAAAAAGAACCTTGAAACTCTAGATTGTGGAAAATTTACTGCTCAATATTCAACCACCAGGATTGTGAAAAATTTACAACGGATTCCAACCAATCCTTCTGATTCTGGACAAATTTAACTCAAAAAAACCATAAAACTTCCAAAATGTATAACATATAGATGACGGCTTAAAGGAACAATGTAAATCAGTCGAGCAGGTATGTTTCAAGTTCGGGTCTGGTCAAATGCTTCTTGTACCTATAAATTCTGAATAGATAAAATATTTATTTTCGTTAAAAATATATTGAACTAATTCTAGAACAAATTGACACTGTAAAATAATAATATCAGATATTAGTTCTCTCTGGGCCTGAGTACTTACATCTTGACGAAATAATATTTTTCTTTAACTCATTTCATTCTTGAAACAAAGAAAGAACTTTCAAGAAATGTCTAAATTTGACCAGCATTAAATAAAATGACTCTTTATCTCCACCGAGCCATTCAATTCATGCAGGATTTTAGTCTAAACTATAAAGTATTCGCAGCTAAAGCAAGGTTTAAGCCATGAAGGATTGGAAGCTATCTATATGCATTACATATTTGAAAATTCAGGGGAATATTGCAAAAATTCTCATGAACGATGAAAATTTAAGGCTAAGAAGATTACCCGTGGGGCAAACGCAGACCTGAGGCACATAAAATACCTCAGAAAGCCTTGATAGGATATATGTAGATTGCTTTGACTAGTTACGCAGGATTCCGAGCTTCCCCGCTACCGAAAACAGAACGGATACAAAATACTAACTGTAACTGAATTGGGAAGGATTGGATGCATAATCCACAAATCTAACTTTGTAGATTATGGAACTTATTTCATCCTTCTATATAATCTACAAAACTATGTTATTAATGGAGGAGTAGAAATGATTGGTTACATGATATTAAAATGAACAAATATCAAATCTTTGATATTACAATATTAAACTCTATTCAAACTACTTTCTAATTTAATGTAGATATCAAAGTAACTTATTAAAATTTAGTTTTCCACATTACATATACATATAAAGTGACAGTTCTTCAATTCTAAAAATGAAAAATGGAAAAATGTATGTGATTAAGAGTATGTGCACGACTAGTAAGAATTTCAACTATAATTGACTTTATTTTATGAGAACAAAGCGAAAACTATCCTAGCTTTAGTTTTTTGAGAAAAAAAAAATTTCAAAAAAACCATAAAATTAAAATTGCTGAAATATATTTTAAATATAAATTAGTTATAAGAATTTAAAGTTTTAAAATAATAATAATAATATTTAAAAGAAAAATAACAATTAAGAGAAAATATTGATTTACATTAACCACTAAATTTTTTTTATAAGCTTGGTAGGACTACATCTTCATCATGTCTAATATAGCACCCTGATCGGGGTGGGGAATTGAATCGGCAACTTCACATCAAGAAGTGCCTTAACATAGTGCCCGATCATCATCTATCCAAGACCCAATGGACATTAACCACTAATTTCAAAAACAAAACAAAACAAAAAAAAAATATTTACATTGACCACATTATCTAAAGAATGCACTTTTAAAAATAATGAAAGAGCTTTAAATAAAAAAGTATTGAGCATACCCTTATATAGATGTCATTTCATTTTTTTCCATAAACCCCAACCCTAAATAAATATAAGAAAATATCTCAAAAAAATAAATATCCATCTCCCAAAAACATCTCTAAAAAATAAATCAACTCGCAAAAAAAACCAAACATGGCCTCAAACATAGCTTTAGTAAAAGGAAAAAAGAAACATATCCAGGGAAGATAGTCTATTCCTATTCCAACTGTTTTTCTTCATTAAAATATAACTATATATATATATATGCATTATATAATTAAATATATATTTACAATGCAATATCATATAAGCTATGTCACAAGACACATCCCTCAGGGTCTCGTGTCCTATATTTCACGTGTTGGACACGAGACGCGCCCTAAAATGTGTAACAAACATATTTTTTAGTGTCCTCCAATTGAGACACGTGTTTTGGACATGGAAAAAATGTGCCCTAGTGTCTTGGGCTCGGACAGGTGTCCCAGGAAAAAATGAAATTTAAAACCATGACTTGGTTTTTCTTGGGGGTTTTCTTCATTGTTCGTTGCCGAAATCGATTTTTTTTGTTCAATGTGAGGAATTATGCGTGATAACTAATGAGATCAACCAGATTTTTACCAACTTCGTGTCAAGCCCATGTCATACTCTCATTTTCCAACCTCACTGAGTTGTTTACCGTCATGTCTTGGATCATTATTTTGTAATAGAATTTGATACGATTTTGTATTTACTTTATAATTTTTTAAAATTTATTTTAATATAAAGGTCCAATGAACATGATTTTGTTGATGTCCTAAATGATCTTTGTTTTACTAATATTGTAACATACATATAGATTTTGCGTTCATATCTAAATACATATGCATAAGCATATGTTTGAATGTGTATCTACATATGTGCTTGTAGATGTAA
This sequence comes from Pinus albicaulis, assembly GCA_034641835.2. Taxonomy (NCBI): domain Eukaryota; kingdom Viridiplantae; phylum Streptophyta; class Pinopsida; order Pinales; family Pinaceae; genus Pinus; species Pinus albicaulis. The sequence goes on along the minus strand of JAXQQM020087220.1, from coordinate 91,029 downwards.
AGCACTCCTGAGTTTTTCATAAATTAAAAAGTGGGATAAATCAATGGTTTTTCCATAATGACTCTATGGAAGATCCATCTGAACTCAACAGGAGTGATAATTGTTTTGCATGTATTTGATTTGTATACCTTCACTAAAATTTCATATCTAATTTCAAATCGTTGCCCTAGAAGAAACTCCTCTAATATCAAGAGATCAATTTCAAAATAATCACCATACATCATGTGATGAATCTACTTGTATCTAAAAAATTCACCAATCTATTTTCTATCCATTAAGCTATTTAGTATTGATGTACTTCTATGTACTCATTCTCAGGAAATTGTTTTCACTCTCATACATGAAATAGAGAGATGTTAGTATCTTTCTAGATTTTGTTACTTGTAAAATTGGGAGAGCTATTTCGTGTCCCATTATTATTGTTTTCAACAAAAACAAGCAAAATGGTATATGAAAAGAACAACGGAAAATAATCTCAACCAACATGATGTCATCATAAGGCAACAAGTTCAAGAGAGTAGATTATTGATAGTTGTTTATAAGGCAATAGTTCAAGAGAGTAGATTATTGATAATTGTATATCGGAATCTAATAAGCTCCTAATTGTTAGAGCTTTTTAACCAGAATATATGTTTTCTTCTAGATGAATGCATAACTTCATACTAAATACTAAATAGATATCATACTGATTCATATCTGTAGATGTTCTAATTTCTAAAAAATATGGATTAGACACTATATTTCAATATATTTTTTAATATATCTATTTTTCTATATATTGTATATATCGTGTCATTTGTATCTTATTTTCGGGGTCACTGTGTCTCGTGTCGAATACTCTTATTTATGTGTCATCTCTATCTTGTGTCCTCGTGTCACGTGACTTAACGTATCCTTTGTACATTTTTTAAATTAATTTAAGAAAAAAAAACATATACATTATATTTAGACATAAAAAAATAAGTTAGTTTCTAAAATATACCAATTATGGAGCTTTAATTTATAGGGGCATAGATATATAAACAAAAATGAATGAAATCATAAGAATTAACCAAGCTAAACCACTTAAGTGGGATGGGGGTTGGGCTCCCTACCCCATCTCACTCACGCAGCTACTGAAGAGAGATGGGCTTGGGCTCCTTCGCCATCTTGTTTTTGTTGACCTTCCCTCCTACGAGACCTCCTTGGATTTTTCTCTGACTACACCGTTGATCTACCCTTTAATCTGATGTTGTTACACACTTCTATATATCATAGAATTTACCTGATTCTATGATATATACAAGTGTGTAACAGCATCAGATTAACTAGACTCAATCTAATGCTGTTAGATAAATATAGTAACGAGCAATCTTATAAAATAAAGCCGGCTTTAGTTTTTTGTTTTTTTAAATATTTCCGAAAACACCATAAAATTAAAAAATGTTTAATTATATTTTAAATATAAATTAATTTTAATTTAAAAATAGTAATAATAATATTTAAAAAAATTAAAAAATTAAAAAATTAAAAAAATATATATTTCTATTAACTATTAATTTTAAAACAAAAAATAATGTTTAAAAAAAAATTGAGAAAAAATCTATTTATATTATGTAAATTTTCTTTTAAAAATAATGAAGAAAATTTAAATAAGAAAATATTGAGCATACTCTTATATATATGTCATCTCATTTTTTTTTTTCCATACAACATAATTCTAAATAATAATAATAATAATAATAATAAACTATCTCAAAAAAATAAATATCTATTTCCCAAAAACATTTAAAAAAAAATAAATCAATTCCCAGAAAAACCAAACAAAACAGTGCCTCAAACGTTGCTTTTGTAAAATGGAAAAAGAAACATATCCAACGCAGATAGACTATTCCATCCACAAGGAAAAGTAAAAGACACAACGAAATACATAGTTAATATAAAAATCTAAAGCATATTTATACATTATATATTTATACATTATATAGTTAAATATATATTTATAAGGTAATATCATATCATTTATATATATTTTTTAAATTAATTTAGAAGAAAGAAAACATATATATATAGACATAATTAAATAAGTTAATTTCTAAAAGATATCAATTATCGAGCTTTAATTTATATGCTAGTTCATAGATATATAAATAAATATGAATGAAATCATAAGTATTAACCAAGCTAAACAATTTAAGAAGGATGGGGTTAGGCTCCCTTCCCATCTCACTCATGTAGCTGACTCAAGAGGGATGGGCTTGGGCTCCTTCGCCCACTAGTTGTTGTTGACCTTCCCTCCTACCGGGCCTCTTTTTCTGTGATTACACTATTGATTTACAAACTTTTTTGGTGGCAGTAGCAAGGGCATGGGTAGCTTTAAAAATAACTCCTAAGAAAATTTGGAGGACCTCAATCTATTTACAAATGATGAAGTTAGAGTGCAAATAGAAGACTAGATTCTCGACCTGGACATACCAAGGCTACCCAAAACCTCTATCTGTGTGTTGTGGAGATTTATTGGCATGTAAAGACTCTCATAGGGAAAGCTTTGGTTGAAAATGAGGAAAAAAACTCTGAAACTGATCTACAGTTTAACATAATTCTAGTTGAGTGCCACCAGATCTTCTCAAAGGACCAGACCCACTAGGAGATCCCTAGGCACCTGTAGTTGTCTCCAATCATGTTCAATTGCTACAATCTACATTACTAGTTATTTATTTAGCTGGCTGCAACACTCTTGGATCAATCTCACTAGGAGATCCCACCTGTAATTTTTTCCAATTATGCTTAATTGCTACAATGTTCATTACTAGTTGCTCATTTTGCTGGTTGCAACACTCTTCTTCTTTTATGGCCTTTGGATATCATGTGAATTTGTTAGCAGTATTATGGTTTTGGATTTTGTTATTCAAGTAATGTGAGTTATTTGTATGATGGTTTTCAAGTTAGTCTTTCCATTTGGACTTGTTAGCTGTATCATGATTTTCGGTTTTGTTATGCAAGTAATGTTAGTTATTTCTATGATGGTCATCATTTTAATCTTATTTATACTATTAATTTTAATTCTAAAAAACTCTTTTAAAAAGACTAGTTTCATTTCCCTAGAGACAAATTGTAACAAGAGATGATAAGATGTACTACCTTTTCTATATACATGAAACTTTACTATTTTATATATATATAACTTTCCTATGTAATGATAACCATACAAAAATAATTACTTTATTAAATGATGAAACTAATTTAGACATGCCAAAATGTAACAATAACACTCTATATTCAAATCATACCTCGGTAGTTTTAAAACAGTCAGCCTGGTTTCATAAAAACAAAAACCATTAGCAGAAAGGACAAGCCAGTTACTATAAGTTACAAGTATTTCAATATGACTAATAACATTTCTAAATATTCTTGGTCGAGACTCTGAATAATTTGATAGAACCTTGTAATGGGTCCACAAAGAATGAAGGTTCTATCCTAATTTATGAATCCGTCAATTTATGTTACGAGTTTAGTAAACTAGTAATAAAAACCAAGAGGAGAAAGGACAGACCACTTAATTTAGGAAGAGGGCGTGCCCAACTGCTGGTCCGGTCCGAGAATTACATTTCTCCGACGACCAACAATCTAGGGGCTTCAGGGCAGCATTTCAATCATAAACCTAAGTTACAATTACTTCCATATAAACAAAAATATTTGGAAATAATAATATAAATAACAAGATTTCTAGGTAACAGTTTAGAGAATTGGCTGGTTTCTTGTATTTGAAAATGGAATTGGCAGGACGAATATTACTTTGTCGAAAGCGTGCACTTCCACCAACTATCAAAAGAACTACCAATTAACCAAATACCGCAGCAATAAGAAATAACATATATGATGGGACATATATTTTTCCTTAGCTTTCATAGGGAAAATGTCAGTTCTCTTAATATTTCATGTGCCATGGTGCTCATACACTTCCCACGAAACCCTCGAAAATACAATTTGTTCAGATTGTGAATAATTTGACGGAACCTTGTAATGGACCCCCAAGAATCAAATGCAACTATCTCAATTGATCAAAATATCAGTTCATCAATTTCTATTAAGAGCTTTTGGCATTTGGTTTAAAATTAAGAAGCGAGACATTGGGTCAGTGATAGCCTAGGGTCTGTGAGGTTTCTTCGATGACCATCTCTTATAGTCGCACTTACCCTATGTTAATGAAACTCCACTCAACCTTAAAAATTAATATGCTGAATTTCAAGATACGATTTCTTTAGTATATCGAACTCAATCTAAAAATGAAATGAAATGTTAAAATAAAACTTCATATGAAACTTAATATCTACAGAATTTCAAGATGCGATTTATTGAGTATGCCAACCTAACGAATCTTCACATTAAAAGAAATTTTAAACTGTGCTAGATTTTAAGTATTATTATTTTTATTCATTTAATATGTGACCGTTGATTACCATCAATTATTTATATAATGTTTATATATTTACATAGTTATATCAGTTTCCATTTGATTGAGTTAAATTTAATTAAAATAAATTATTATACAAAATTTTAATATACTAAAATGTTATTTGTAAAAAAAATTAAATATTAAAAATAGTTTAAATTTTAAAAAAATTATATAATTTTATATATAAAAATATGCATACACAACCCAATATAAAGTTTAATATTAAAAAGTTAGAATGTAATATTTTATAAAAATTATAAAAATTTAACTATATAATAATTAAAATTATATTACTAGCAATATTTAATAATTTTTTTTATTTAAATTTATTTAATTTAAACAATAACATAAATTTATAACTAAAATATGAGAATTATTAAATTTTATAATATAATTTTGTATCATAATAACAAATTCTGTTTAATTTAAATTTTTATATAAAATTATATATTACATATTTTAATATAATTTTAAAATTTTAAATTAATTTAATATTAAAACTATTTTCGTAATTTCTTATTAAATTAGAATTTTTTCCATCAAAATTATATATATGAGGATGATTAATGTCCATATATTATTTTGAAATAAATTTAAACTTTGGATAAATTTATAAAACAAAATATAAAAATCATTAAATTTTATAATATAATTGTTCATCATAATAACAAATTCGATTTAATTTTAATTTTTGTTTAAACTTATCTAAAACATATTTTAATATAATTTTAAAATTTTAAATTAACCACTATTAAAACCATTTTCATAATTTATTGTCAGATTAGAATTTATATACACGAAGGTTATATATATTATTTTAAATTTAAATTTTATGCTACTGAATTTTATTTTAAATTTATCCGAAAAAAATCCCTTATATTTTAAATATAATAGAGCCGTTGTGTATAAATAGGTTGAAATAGAGTATTAAAACCAAACCTGCCATATACACCTATAGTTATAGATTAGCGAACTTCATGAGTTTAGCTTCACCATTTGTGATTTTCTATGACTTATCTTCCAAACTTGGCGAATATTAAAAAATCAATGTCTGCAGCACGCAGGGTTAAAGAACTTACTAGCCATTTCTGTCTTTCTATTACTTGATTACCAACAATTCCGCCAAAATAGCCATGTCCAAAAATCAATTTGAAATAGCAGATATCTAAAAGATAGTTTTAAAATTTATGAGAGTGGGCACATATCTGGCAGAGAATATGGTAATGGTAAAGGCATGTGAGAACCGTGCGCACAATAAAAAGCGACTCTATTTGAGCTCAGGATTAATCGCAAGCCCAACTTGTTTTTAGGTAAGGATGAAACAATAACCTCTACGACCACTACATTAAATTACAGTACACAGAAGAAATCCCTAAATTCTAAAAACACTCAGGACTAAATTCCTAAATTCGAAAATATTGTTCGCACCAAAAATTCAATACAAAATAAATAGCATATATATATTTGAGATATTTAAGAATTAATTTTATGAATCCACATTACGTACCTGAATTAGGAACTCCTTAACAATGTACAACTACTCCAGCAGAAACAATTGATTCACTGCAAACCAGCAAAATGAAAAGATGGACAGAGATTAAAAACACAGCACGGCAATGATGGGTATCGCCAGATATACGGCTTAGAAAAATGTACCTGCAACCAGACACCATTATAAGTAAGAAAATATTTGTGCCACTTCATCTTTAAAGAAACATCTAATTAAAAAAAAAATTGAACATACGTTTCAACTTCTTTTCTTTATTCCCTGATCTAAGTGCAAATCCAGGAAACCCCGCTCGGAAAAAGTTTAGAGAAACATCTTTTCATAAAGATAAATAAGGACTATAACAGCCGCTTCACCACCTGCTTAGGTAAATGAATATCATGGTTTCATCTCTAATATATCTTGTACTCTGCATTCTAAAACAGATAAAATTGGCACGCCCAGCAATGCACACACAACTAAAGATAAATCGATTCGCACAGTAAAAACATTAAAACACCCATAAAGGAAAACCAAACCAAGCAGCATGGCCATGCTGCAGAAAAACAAAGAAACAAGCGAAGCCAAGCCAATCCAAAGCGGAATGCAAAAACAATTGAGATGGAAGTGCTCTGTTTCTTGGTTCTGAGCATTGCTTTATGTACACTCAATTTCCAACGGTCACTAGTTTTGCAGATTTAAATTATTTTAGATGTTTATTAAGGCCCGTTTTTTTCGCTTTTTCCTTTCTTTCTAAAATTAGGGTGCGCCCGCCATGAATCATGGAACTTGCTTTTGTTTTTATTGCATTCTAAACTAAATTTTTGCTACATTAAAAAGAAATATTCATTTAATCAAAGTCGCATATCGCTTAATCAAAAGTTTTTTTTTATATGCCTATTTGCTATTTATTATTAAGTAATATTCGGACATAAAATATTTACAAGAAGGCATGGTACTTACGATAATTTTAAGTTAATTTAATGATTGATAGGAATATTCGATAACAAATAGAGAGTGTGATTAAATTTCTAACCATGGAGGGAAGACGTAGCCTTTCGTGATATTTGGGCTTTGTAATAGTCGTAACAACTTTTTGGGGACATTCCTTATTACAAAAAAGAGTAGCTGAACACGATATTTTGAACTTAATATGGTTGTGTGTTCTATTTTTACGCTGTAAAGCACTTTTATTTGAAAACAAGCCACCTAAAGTGCCACCTGTATCATTATGTACCATTGATGTTCATGTTAGACGATTCAAATGATTTCAACCTTTGATTCATTACTGTTATTATTCAGTTATAAAAACGACTTTAAACTTCTTGAACGGGCATTTCCACTTAACAGAATGACTACTAGATAGAGTGTTCACCAAGAGGGGCAAAAATGGATATAAAATATTAGCGTCAGAGCTGGTTGATGCAATTGTGCCGATGCGAGCTGCTTTCAACCCGAAATCGACCCAATTGGGATTTCCCAACGGCATCTGATGGCGGCTCATCCCTGTAAATAATCGATTGCCTTCACTGGTGCGCTAAATTAATCCAAGAGAAGAACATTGCAAAGATTGGAGATATATAAGTCCACCTTGAAAGGCTAGAAGAGGACAGGGAGCTTTGCATCCCAGCAGTCCCAAACTCATGTGGCAGCTCATACTTATTCCCCATCAACATTGGAGACGGGCAAGAAGGTTAAGACGTGAAAGTCAGCACGATAGTTTTCATCTCTACAGAGAGCTCTGAGGAAGACAGTGGACAGTCAAAAAAGGGACAGGGACCAACTGCAAGCTGCGTGTTTTTGGTTAGCATATTTCACATTTTGCAGTAAATCTTAGACGCACTTGCCCATTTTTGTCGATCAGTAATTTTAATATTGAACTCTCATAGCTGGTCCACATGCACAAAGCGCTCTTTTTTTTTTGGTCATTATGGTGCTGCAGAGCACACTCACATAGCCCTTGCAATGGCTTCGCTTCGGCTCCTAGTGGTGAACAAATTTACTAAAATTATTGAATGAACAAACTCTTCGATGAATATTGTTGTGGAGCAATTAATTCGAACAATATTACGACTGCAAATATTAACTTTAATAGTAGGGGTGGACGACATGTGCGTGAGAGGGCTCGAATAGACCCATGACATAACAATGTTGAGCTCTTTGAAAACACGGGTAGCGTGACACTATGAATTTCGGAGTTTATCATGGTAGTTGGAGGAGTTAGTTACTGAGGCATTCATTCTCATCCATGCTAGTGCTAGTGGTAAGCTTAGCTTTTTTTTCTTAAAATGTTTTACTTCATAATGTTTGATATTTTCCAAATGGGCTTGGGACCAAGGCTTAACCCAAAAATAGGTTGCATTCTCACAGGCCATTCTGGTACATTGAGGTAGTGGCCGTAGGCAGGTCATGACCTGCATGCACATATCAGAGACTTGAGCCCACCCCGAGTTCTTCTTAAAGCCTGGGATTGCTTTTTTATTGGTAAGGCTACAGTCTAGCAGTGGATTGATGGGAATTAACCACAATTAGACCAGTCTTGATCCTCAGCCTCCATATTCTCCTTGATATTTGCCGCTTCTTTTTCCTCAGCCTCCATCTTCTCCTTGAGGTTTGCCATTTATTTTTGTTCGTTGGACTGTGGTCCAGCCATACTGCAAGCTCAATTCTCAATGTATTTATATATGGACTTTATTCGAGAACGCCAAAGCTACTTGTCCTGAAGCTTCAATCCTGTCCCATCAAAAAACAGAGTCGTTTTTGGCCAAAATAAATAAATTCTCAAATTTTGATTTAAAATGAGTTCTTTAACGGTATATATGGATTCAGCACTTGAAAAAGAACCTTGAAACTCTAGATTGTGGAAAATTTACAACGAATTCCAACCAATCCTTCTGATTCTGGACAAATTTAACTCAAAAAAACCATAAAAAATTCCAAAATCTATAACATATAGACGACGGCTTAAAGGAACAATGTAAATCAGTCGAGCAGGTATGTTTCAAGTCTGGGTCTGGTCAAAGGCTTCTTGTACCTGTAAATTCTGAATAGATAAAATATTTATTTCCGTTAAAAATATATTGAACTAATTCTACAAAAAATTGACACCGTAAAATAATAATATCAGATATTAGTTCTCTCTGGGCCTGAGTACTTACATCTTGATGAAATAATATTTTTCTTTAATTCATTTCATTCTTGAAACAGAGAAATAACTTTCAAGAAATTTCTAAATTTGACCAACATTAAATAAAATGACTCTTTATCTCCACCGAGCCATTCAATTCATGCAGGATTTTTGTCTAAACTGTAAAGTATTCGTAGCTAAAGCAAGGTTTAAGCCATGAACGATTGGAAGCTATCTGTATGCATTACATATTTGAAAATTCAAGGGAATATTTCAAAAATTCTCATGAACGATGAAAAGTTAAGGCTAAGAAGATTACCCGTGGGGCAAACGCAAACCTGAGGCACAAAAATGCCTCGGCAAGCCTTGATAGGATATATGTAGATTGCTTTGACAAGTCACGCAGGATTCTGAGCTTCCCCGCTACCGAAAATAGAACTGATACAAAATAGTAACTGTAACTGAATTGGGAAGGATTGGATGCATAATCCACAAATCTAACTTTGTAGATTATGGAAATTATTTCATCCTTCTATACAATCTACAAAACTATGTTATTAATGGAGGAGTAGAAATGATTAGTTACATGATCCACAAAACTAACTTTATAAAACATGGAACTTATCTCAACTCATCATTTTCTAATCTACAAAGCTAAGCCATTAATAGAGGAATTCATACCTTTGACATCCTAGAAAGCATTTTAATACATAATCTTTTCTAAAAATTAAATGTATATGTAATTGTATTATTTTTTTCATTGTAAAAGATATAATATGTATGTTATTCACTAACTTAATATATAATTTCACTACTTATGATTATACTGGCATAAATTTCACTATATTTTCCCATCTTTTCTTAATTTGAATTTATGCCATTCAAGCAACAAAGATGTAAAATTTATTTTATTTTTGAAGAACCTACTGATTATTCAATTTTCTTAATGAAAAAAGCATAAAAAAATGAAAATATAAAAAAAAATTAAATGAATTTATAAAGTTAAAAAAAATATTAAAATGAACAAATATCAAATCTTTCGTATTACAATCTTAAACTCTATTCAAACGACTTTCTAATTTAATGTAGATATCAAAGTAACTTATTAAAATTTAGTTTTCCACATTACATATACATATAAAGTGACAGTTTTTCAATTCTAAAAATGAAAAATGGAAAAATGTAAGTGATTAAGAGTATGTGCAGGACTAGTAAGAATTTCCACTATAATTGACTTTATTTTATGAGAACAAAGCGAACACTATCCTAGCTTTAGTTTTTTGAGAAAAAAATAATTTTCAAAAAAACCATAAAATTAAAATTGCTTAAATATATTTTAAATATAAATTAGTTATAAGAATTTAAAGTTTTAAAATAATAATAATAATATTTAAAAGAAAAATAACAATTAAGAGAAAATATTGCTTTACATTAACCACTAATTTTTTTTTATAAGCTTGGTAGGACTACATCTTCATCATGTCTAATATAGCACCCCGATCGGGGTGGGGTATTGAATGGGCGACTTCACATCAAGAAGTGCCTTAACAGAGCGCCCGATCATCATCTATCCAAGACCCAATGGACATTAACCACTAATTTCAAAAACAAAACAAAACAAAAAAAAAATATTTACATTAACCACATTATCTAATGACTGCACTTTTAAAAATAATGAAAGAGGTTTAAATAAAAAAGTATTGAGCATACCCTTATATAGATTTCATTTCATTTTTTTCCATAAACCCCAAACCTAAATAAATATAAGAAAATATCTCAAAAAAATAAATATCCATCTCCCAAAAACATCTCAAAAAAATAAATCAACTTGCAAAAAAAACCAAACATGGCCTCAAACATAGCTTTAGTAAAAGGAAAAAAGAAACATATCCAGGGCAGATAGTCTATTCCTATTCCGACTTTTTTTCTTCATTAACATATATATATATATATATATATGCATTATATAATTAAATATATATTTACAATGCAATATCGTATAAGCTATGTCACAAGACACATCCCTCAGGGTCTCGTGTCCTATATTTCACGTGTTGGACACCAGACGCGCCCTAAAATGTGTAACAAACATATTTTTTAGTGTCCTCCAATTGAGACACATGTTTTGGACATGGAAAAACTATGCCCTAGTGTCTTGGGCTCGGACAAGTGTCCCAGGAAAAAATGAAATTTAAAACCACAACTTGGTTTTTCTTGGGGGTTTTCTTCATTGTTCGCTGGCGAAATCGAATTTTTTTGTTCAATGTGAGGAATTATGCGTGATGACTAATGAGATCAACCATATTTTTACCGACTTCTTGTCAAGCCCATGTCATACTCTCATTTTCCAACATCACTGAGTTGTTTACCATGTCTTGGATCATTATTTTGTAATAGAATTTGATACGATTTTGTATTTACTTTATAATTTTTTAAAATTTATTTTAATATAAAGGTCCAATGAACATGATTTTGTCGATGTCCTAAATTATCTTTGTTTTACTAATATTGTAACATACATATAGATTTTGCGTTCATATCTAAATACATATGCATAAGCATATGTTTGAATGTGTATCTACATATGTGCTTGTAGATGTAAAGCAATCCTGAGTTTTTCATAAATTAAAAAGTGGGATAAATCAATGGTTTCTTCATAATGACTCTATGGAAGATCCATCTGAACTCCACAGGAGTGATAATTGTTTTGTATGTATTTGATTTGTATACCTTCACTATAATTTCATACCTAATTTCAAATCGTTTCCCCAGAAGAAACTCCTCTAATATCAAGACATCAATTTCAAAATAATCACCATACATCATGTGATGAATCTACTTGTATCTAAAAAATTCACCATTCTATTTTCTATCCATTAAGCTATTTAGTATTGATGTACTTCTATGTACTCATTTTCAAGAAATTGTTTTCACTCTCATACATGAAATAGAGAGATGTTAGTATCTTTCTAGATATTGTTACTTGTAAACTTGGGAGAGCTATTTCGTGTCCCATTATTATTGTTTTCAGCAAAAACAAGCAAAACAGTATATGAAAAGAACAACGGAAAATAATCTCAACCAACATGATGTCATCATAAGGCAACAAGTTCAAGAGAGTAGATTATTGATAGTTGTTTATAAGGCAACAGTTCAAGAGAGTAGATTATTGATAATTGTATATCGGAATCTAATAAGCTTCTAATTGTTAGAGCTTTTCAACCAGAATATATGTTTTCTTCTAGATAAATGCATAACTTCATACTAAATACTAAATAGATATCATACTGATTCATATCTGTAGATGTTCTAATTTATAAAAAATATGGATTAGACACTATGTTTCAATATTTTTTTTAATATATCTATTTTTCTATATATTATATATATCGTATCATTTGTATCTTATTTTCGGGGTCACTGTGTCTCCTGTCGAATACTCTTATTTATGTGTCATCTCTAACTTGTGTCCTTGTGTCACGTGACTTAACGTATCCTTTGTATATTTTTTAAATTAATTTAAGAAACAAAAAACATATACATTATATTTAGACATAAACAAATAAGTTAGTTTCTAAAATATACCAATTATGGAGCTTTAATTTATAGGGGCATAGATATATAAAGAAAAATGAATGAAATCATAAGAATTAACCAAGCTAAACCACTTAAGAGGGATGGGGGTTGGGCTCCCTACCCCATCTCACTCACGCAGCTACTGAAGAGAGATGGGCTTGGGCTCCTTCGCCATCTTGTTGTTGTTGACCTTCCCTCCTACGAGGCCTCCTTGGCTTTTTCTCTGACTACACCGTTGATCTACCCTTTAATCTGATGTTGTTACACACTTGTATATAACATAGAATTTACCTGATTCTATGATATATACAAGTGTGTAATAGCATCAGATTAACTAGACTCAATCTGATGCTGTTAGATAAATATAGTAATGAGCAATCTTATAAAATAAAGCCGGCTTTAGTTTTTTTTTTTTTTTAATATTTCCGAAAACACCATAAAATTAAAAAAAGTTTAATTATATTTTAAATATAAATTAATTTTAATTTAAAAATAGTAATAATAATATTTAAAATTAAAAAAAAAAATTTATATTAACTATTAATTTTAAAAGAAAAAATAATATTTAAAAAAAATTGAGAAAAAATCTATTTATTTTATATAATTTTTCTTTTAAAAATAATAAACAAAATTTAAATAAGAAAATATTGAGCATACTCTTATACATATGTCATCTCATTTTTTTTTCCATACACCATAATTCTAAATAATAATAATAATAATAATAATAATAATAATAATAATAATAATAAACTATCTGAAAAAAATAAATATCTATTTCCCAAAAACATTTAAAAATAAATAAATCAACTACCAGAAAAAACAAACAAAACAGTGCCTCAAACGTTACTTTAGTAAAATGGAAAAAGAAACATATCCAACGCAGATAGACTATTCCATCCACAAGGGAAAGTAAAAGACACAACGAAATACATAGTTAGTATAAAAATCTAAAGCATATTTATACATTACATAGTTAAATATATATTTATAAGGTAATATCATATCATTTATATATATATTTTTAAATTAATTTGGAAGAAAAAAAACATATATATATATATATATAGACATAATTAAATAAGTTAATTTCTAAAAGATATCAATTATCGAGCTTTAATTTATATGCTAGTTCATAGATATATAAAGAAATATGAATGAAATCGTAAGCATTAACCAAGGTAAACAATTTAAGAAGGATGGGGTTAGGCTCCCTTCCCATCTCACTCATGTAGTTGACTCAAGAGGGATGGGCTTGGGCTCCTTCGCCATCTAGTTGTTGTTGACCTTCCCTCCTACCGGGCCTCTTTTTCTCTGATTACACTATTGATTTACAAAATTTTTTGGTGGCAGTAGCAAGGGCATCGGTAGCTTTGAAAACAACTCCTAAGAAAATTTGGAGGACCTCAATCTATTTACAAATGATGAAGTTAGAGTGCAAATAGAAGATTAGATTCTGGACCTGGACATACCAAGGCTACCCAAAACCTCTATCTGTGTGTTGTGGAGCTTTATTGGCATGTAAAGACTCTCATAGGGAAAGCTTTGGTTGAAAATGAGGAAAACAACTCTGAAACTGATCTACAGTTTAACATAATTCTAGTTGTGTGCCACCAGATCTTCTCAAAGGACCAGACCCACTAGTAGATCCCTAGGCACCTGTAGTTGTCTCTAATCATGTTTAATTGCTATAGTCTACATTACTAGTTATTTATTTAGCTGGCTGCAACACTCTTGGATCAGTCTCACTAGGAGATCCCACCTGTAATTTTTTCCAATTATGTTTAATTGCTACAGTGTGCATTACTAGTTACTTATTTTGCTAGTTGCAACACTCTTCTTCTTTTATGGCCTTTGGATATCATGTGAATTTGTTAGCAGTATTATGGTTTTGGATTTTGTTATTCAAGTAATGTGAGTTATTTGTATGATGGTTTTCAAGTTAGTCTTTCCATCTGGACTTGTTAGCTGTATCACGATTTTCGGTTTTGTTATGCAAGTAATGTCAGTTATTTCTATGATGGTCATCATTTTAATCTTATTTATACTGTTAATTTTAATTCTAAAAAGCTCTTCTAAAAAGACTAGTTTGATTTCCCTAGAGACAAATTGTAACAAGAGATGATAAGATGTACTACCTTTTCTATATACATGAAAATTTACTATTATATATATATATATAACTTTCCTATGTAATGATAACCATACAAAAATAATTACTTTATTAAATGATGAAACTAATTTAGGCATGCCAAAATGTAACAATAACACTCTATATTCAAATCATACCTCGGTAGTTTTAAAACAGTCAGCCTGGTTTCATAAAAAATAAAAACCAACACCAAAAAGGACAAGCCAGTTACTATAAGTTACAAGTATTTCAATATGACTAATAACATTTCTAAATATTCTTGGTCGAGACTCTAAATAATTTGATAGAACCTTGTAATGGGTCCAAAAAGAATGAAGGTTCTATCCTAATTTATGAATCCGTCAATTTATGTTACCAGTTTAGTAAACCAGTAATAAAAACCAAGAGGAGAAAGGAAAGACCACTTAATTTAGGAAGAGGGCATCCCCAACTACTGGTCTGGTCCGGGAATTACATTTCTCCAGCGGCCAACAATCTAGGGGCTTCAGGGCAGCATTTCAATCATAAACCTAAGTTACAATTACTTCCATATAAATAAAAAGATTTGGAAATAATAATATAAATAACAATATTTCTAGGTAATAGTTTAGAGAATTGGCTGGTTTCTTGTATTTGAAAATGGAATTGGCAGGACGAATATTACTTTTTCGAAAGCGCGCACTTCCACCAACTATCAAAAGAACTACCAATTAACCAAATACCGCAGCAATAAGAAATAACATATATGATGGGACATATATTTTTCCTTAGCTTTCATAGGGAAAATGTCAGTTCTCTTAATATTTCATGTGCCATGGTGCTCATACACTTCCCACGAAACCCTCGAAAATACGATTTGTTCAGATTGTGAATAATTTGACGGAACCTTGTAACGGACCCCCAAGAATCAAATTCAACTATCTCAATTGATCAAAATATCAGTTCATCAATTTCTATTAAAAGCTTTTGGCATTTGGTTTAAAATTAAGAAGCGAGACATTGGGTCAGTGATAGCCTAGGGTCTGTGAGGTTTCTTTGATGACCATCTCTTATAGTCGCGCTTACCCTATGTTAATGAAACTCTACTCAACCTTAACAATTAATACACTGAATTTCAAGATACGATTTCTTTAGTATGTCGAACTCAATCTCGAAATTAAATGAAATCTTAAAATAAAACTTCATATGAAACTTAATATCTGCAGAATTTCAAGATGCGATTTATTAAGTATGCCAACCTAACGAATGTTCACATTAAAAGAAATTTTAAACTGTGCTAGATTTTAAGTATTATTATTTTTATTCATTTAATATGTGACCATTGATTTCCATCAATTATTTATATAATGTTTATATATTTACATAGTTATATCAGTTAGCATTTGATTGAGTTAAATTTAATTAAAATAAATTATTATACAAAATTTTAATATACTAAAATATTATTTGTAAAAAAATTTAAATATTAAAAATAGTTTAAATTTAAAAAAAAAATTATATAATTTTATATATAAAAATATGCATACACAACCCAATAAAAAATTTAATATTAAAAAGTTAGAATGTAATATTTTATAAAGATTATAAAAATTTAACTATATAATAATTAAAATTATATTACTAGCAATATTTAATAATTTTTTTTATTTAAATTTATTCAATTTAAACAATAACATAAATTTATAACTAAAATATGAGAATTATTAAATTTTATAATATAATTTTGTATCATGATAACAAATTCTGTTTAATTTAAATTTTTATATAAAATTATATATATCATATTTTAATATAATTTTAAAATTTTAAATTAATTTAATATTAAAACTATTTTCATAATTTCTTGTTAAATTAGAATTTTTATCCATCAAAATTATATATATGATGATTAATGTCCATATATTATTTTGAAATAAATTTAAACTTTGGATAAATTTATAAAACAAAATATAAAAACTATTAAATTTTATAATATAATTGTTCATCATAATAACAAATTCGATTTAATTTTAATTTTTGTATAAACTTATATAAAACATATTTTAATATAATTTTAAAATTTTAAATTAACCACCATTAAAACCATTTTCATAATTTCTTGTCAGATTAGAATTTATATACACGAAGGTTATATATATTATTTTGAATTTAAATTTTATGCTACTGAATTTTATTTTAAATTTATCCCAAAAAAATCCCTTATATTTTAGATATAATAGAGCCGTTGTGTATAAATGGGTTGAAATAGAGTTTTAAAACCAAACCTACCATATACACCTATAGTTATAGATTAGCGAACTTCATGGGTTTAGCTTCACCATTTGTGATTTTCTATGACTCATCTTCCAAATTTGGCGAATATTAAAAAATCAATGTCTACAGCACTCAGGGTTAAAGAACTTACTAGCCATTTCTGTCTTTTTATTACTTGATTACCAACAATTGAAAGCTAGTTTTAAAATTTATGAGAGTGGGCACATATCTGGCAGAGAATATGGTAATGGTAAAGGCATGTGAGAACCGTGCGCACAATAAAAAGCGACTCTATTTGAGCTCAGGATTAATCGCAGGCCCAACTTGTTTTTAGGTAAGGATGAAACAATAACCTCTACGACCTGCAGTACACAGAAGAAATCCCTAAATTCTAAAAACACTCAGGACTAAATTCCTAAATTCGAAAATATTGTTCGCACCAAAAATTCAATACAAAATAAATAGCATATATATATTTGAGATATTTAAGAATTAATTTTATGAATCCACATTACGTACCTGAATTAGGAACTCCGTAACAATGTACAACTATTCCAGAAGAAACAATTGATTCACTGCAAACCAGCAAAATGAAAAGATGGACAGATTAAAAACACAGCCTGGCAATGATGGGTAGCGCCAGATATACGGCTTAGAAAAATGTACCTGCAACCAGACACCATTATAAGTAAGAAAATATTTGTGCCACTTCATCTTTGAAGAAACATCTAATTAAAAAAAAAATTGAACATACGTTTCAACCTCTTTTCTTTATTCCCTGATCTAAGTGCAAATCCAGGAAACCCCCGCTCGGAAAAAGTTTAGAGAAACATCTTTTCATAAAGACAAATAAGTACTATAACAGCCGCTTCACCACCTGCTTAGGTAAATGAATATCATGGTTTCATCTCTAATATATCTTGTACTCTGCAGTCTAAAACAGATAAAATTGGCACGCCCAGCAATGCACACACAACTAAAGATAAATCGATTCGCACAGTAAAAACATTAAAACAACCATAAAGGAAAACCAAACCAAGCAGCATGGCCATGCTGCAGAAAAACAAAGAAACAAGCGAAGCCAAGCCAATCCAAAGCGGAATGCAAAAACAATTGAGATGGAAGTGCTCTGTTTCTTGGTTCTGAGCATTGCTTTATGTACACTCAATTTCCAACGGTCACTAGTTTTGCAGATTTAAATTATTTTAGATGTTTATTAAGGCCCGTTTTTTTCGCTTTTTCCTTTCTTTCTAAAATTAGGGTGCGCTCGCCATGAATCATGGAACTTGCTTTTGTTTTTATTGCATTCTAAACTAAATTTTTGCTACATTAAAAAGAAATATTCATTTAAAAAAAATAAAAAATTTTGATGTCATGATTACATGGATCATATAAATTTGAGTCCTTCAAAGCATTTAAATTTATTGGAGGGGTGTTATACTCTATCTACTTAGGTATCATATAATATTCTCATGAAAAAATCGAAGTCGCATATCGCTTAATCAAAAGTTTTTTTTTTATATGCCTATTTGCTATTTATTATTAAGTAATATTCGGACATAAAATATTTACGAGAAGGTATGGTACTTACTATAATTTTAAGTTAATTTAATGATTGATAGGAATATTCGATAATAAATAGAGAGTGTGATTAAATTTCTAATTATGGAGGGAAGACGTAGCCCTTCGTGATATTTGGGCTTTGTAATAGTCGTAACAGCGTTTTGGGGACATTTCTTATTATAAAAAAAGAGTAACTAAACACGATATTTTGAACTTAATATGGTTGTGGGTTCTATTTTTACGCTGTAAAGCGTTTTTATTTGAAAACAAGCCACCTAAAGTGCCACCTATATCATTATGTACCATTGATGTTCATGTTAGACGATTCAAATGATTTCAACCTTTGATTCATTATTGTTATTATTTAGTTATAAAAATGACTTTAAACTTGTTGAACGGGATTTTCCACTTAACAGAACGACTACTAGATAGAGTCTTCGCCAAGAGTGGCAAAAATGGATATAAAATATTAGCGTCAGAGCTGGTTAGCGCAATTGTGCCGATGTCGGCTGCTTTCAACCCGAAATCGACCCAATTGGGATTTCCCAGCGGCATCTGATGGCGGCTCGTCCCTGTAAATAATCGATTGCCTTCACTGGTGCGCTAAATTAATTTGAGAGAAGAACATTGCAAAGATTGGAGATATATAAGTCCACCTTGAAAGGCTAGAAGAGGACAGGGAGCTTCGCATCCCACCAGTCCCAAACTCATGTGGCAGCTCATACATATTCCCCATCAACATTGGAGACGTGCAAGAAGGTTAAGATGTGAAAGTCAGCACGATAGTTTTCATCTCTACAGAGAGCTCTGAGGAAGACAATGGACAGTCAAAAAAGGGATAGGGACCAACTGCAAGTTGCGTGTTTTTGGTTAGCATATTTCACATTTTGTAGTAAATCTTAGACGCACTTGGCCATTTTTGTCGATTAGCAATTTTAATATTGAACTCTCATAGCTCATCGACATGCACAAAGCGCTCTTTGTTTTTTGGTCATTATGGTGCTGCAGAGCACACTCACATAACCCTTGCAATGGCTTCGCTTCGGCTCCTAGTGGTGAACAAATTCACTAAAATTATTGAATGAACAAACTCTTCGATGAATATTGTTGTGGAGAAATTAATTCGAAAAATATTACGACTACAAATATTAACTTTAACAGTAGGGGTGGACGACATGTGTGTGAGAGGGCTCGAATAGACCCATGACATAATAGTGTTGAGCTCTTTGAAACCCCGGGTAGCGTGACAGTATGAATTTCGGAGTTTATCATGGTAGTTGAAGCAGTTAGTTACTGAGGCATTCATTCTCATCCATGCTAGTGCTAGTGGTAACCTTAGCTTTTTTTTCTTAAAATGTTTTACTTCATAATGTTTGATATTTTCCAAATGGGCTTGGGACCAAGGCTTAACCCGAAAATAGGTTGCATTCTCACAGGCCATTCTGGTACATTGTGGTAGTGGTCGTAGGAAGGTCATGACCTGCATGCACATATCAGAGACTTGAGCCCACCCAGGGTTATTCTTAAAGCCTGGCATTGTTTTTTTATTGGTAAGGCTACGGTCTAGCAGTAGATTGATGGTAATTAACCAAAATTAGACCAGGCTTGATCCTCAGCCTCCATATTCTCCTTGAGATTTGCCGCTTCTTTTTCCTCGGCCTCCATCTTCTCCTTGAGGTTTGCCATTTCTTTTTGTTCGTTGGACTGTGGTCCAGTCATACTGCAAGCTCGATTCTCAATTTATTTATATATGGACTTTATTCGAGAACGCCAAAGCTACTTGTCCTGAAGTTTCAATCATGTCCCATCAAAAAACAGAGTGGTTTTTGGCCAAAATAAATAAATTCTCAAATTTTGATTTAAAGTCAGTTTTTTAACGGTATATATGGATTCAGCACTTGAAAAAGAACCTTGAAACTCTAGATTGTGGAAAATTTACTGCTCAATATTCAACCACCAGGATTGTGAAAAATTTACAACGGATTCCAACCAATCCTTCTGATTCTGGACAAATTTAACTCAAAAAAACCATAAAACTTCCAAAATGTATAACATATAGATGACGGCTTAAAGGAACAATGTAAATCAGTCGAGCAGGTATGTTTCAAGTTCGGGTCTGGTCAAATGCTTCTTGTACCTATAAATTCTGAATAGATAAAATATTTATTTTCGTTAAAAATATATTGAACTAATTCTAGAACAAATTGACACTGTAAAATAATAATATCAGATATTAGTTCTCTCTGGGCCTGAGTACTTACATCTTGACGAAATAATATTTTTCTTTAACTCATTTCATTCTTGAAACAAAGAAAGAACTTTCAAGAAATGTCTAAATTTGACCAGCATTAAATAAAATGACTCTTTATCTCCACCGAGCCATTCAATTCATGCAGGATTTTAGTCTAAACTATAAAGTATTCGCAGCTAAAGCAAGGTTTAAGCCATGAAGGATTGGAAGCTATCTATATGCATTACATATTTGAAAATTCAGGGGAATATTGCAAAAATTCTCATGAACGATGAAAATTTAAGGCTAAGAAGATTACCCGTGGGGCAAACGCAGACCTGAGGCACATAAAATACCTCAGAAAGCCTTGATAGGATATATGTAGATTGCTTTGACTAGTTACGCAGGATTCCGAGCTTCCCCGCTACCGAAAACAGAACGGATACAAAATACTAACTGTAACTGAATTGGGAAGGATTGGATGCATAATCCACAAATCTAACTTTGTAGATTATGGAACTTATTTCATCCTTCTATATAATCTACAAAACTATGTTATTAATGGAGGAGTAGAAATGATTGGTTACATGATCCACAAAACTAACTTTATAAAACGTGGAACTTATCTCAACTCATCATTTTCTAATCTACAAAGCTAGGCCATTAATAGAGGAAGTCATACCTTTGACATCCTAGAAAGCATGTTAATACATAATCTTTTCTAAAAATTAAATGTATATGTAAAAGTTATTTTATTTTTGAAGAACCTACTCGTTATTCAATTTTCTTAATGAAAAAAGCATAAAAAAATGAAAATATAAAAAAAAATTAAATGAATTTATAAAGTTAACAAAAATATTAAAATGAAAAAATATCAAATCTTTCGTATTACAATCTTAAACTCTATTCAAACTACTTTCTAATTTAATGTAGATATCAAAGTAACTTATTAAAATTTAGTTTTCCACATTACATATACATATAAAGTGATAGTTTTTCAATTCTAAAAATGAAAAATGGAAAAATGTATGTGATTAAGAGTATGTGCAGGACTAGTAAGAATTTCAACTATAATTGACTTTATTTTATGAGAACAAAGCGAACACTATCCTAGCTTTAGTTTTTTGAGAAAAGAAAAAAAAATTCAAAAAAACCATAAAATTTCAAACCCAACGAACATTAACCACTAATTTCAAAAACAAAACAAAACAAAAAAAAAATATTTACATTGACCACATTATCTAAAGAATGCACTTTTAAAAATAATGAAAGAGCTTTAAATAATAAAGTATTGAGCATACCCTTATATAGATGTCATTTCATTTTTTTCAATAAACCCCAACCCTAAATAAATATAAGAAAATATCTCAAAAAAATAAATATCCATCTCCCAAAAACATCTCAAAAAAATAAATCAACTCGCAAAAAAAACCAAACATGGCCTCAAACATAGCTTTAGTAAAAGGAAAAAAGAAACATATCTAGGGCAGATAATCTATTCCTATTCCAACTGTTTTTCTTCATTAAAATATAACTATATATATATATATATATATATATATATATATATATATTTATGCATTATATAATTAAATATATATTTACAATGCAATATCATATAAGCTATGTCACAAGACACATCCCTCAGGGTCTCGTGTCCTATATTTCACGTGTTGGACACCAGATGCGCCCTAAAATGTGTAACAAACATATTTTTTAGTGTCCTTCAATTGAGACACATGTTTTGGACATGGAAAAAATGTGCCCTAGTGTCTTGGGCTCGGACAGGTGTCCCAGGAAAAAATGAAATTCAAAACCACGACTTGGTTTTTCTTGGGGGTTTTCTTCATTGTTCGCTGCCGAAATCGAATTTTTTTGTTCAATGTGAGGAATTATGCATGATGACTAATGAGATCAACCATGTTTTTACCGACTTCTTGTCAAGCCCATGTCATACTCTCATTTTCCAACCTCACTGAGTTGTTTACCGTCATGTCTTGGATCATTATTTTGTAATAGAATTTGATACGATTTTGTATTTACTTTATAATTTTTTAAAATTTATTTTAATATAAAGGTCCAATGAACATGATTTTGTCGATGTCCTAAATTATCTTTGTTTTACTAATATTGTAACACACATATATATTTTGCGTTCATATCTAAATACATATGCATAAGCATATGTTTGAATGTGTATCTACATATGTGCTTGTAGATGTAAAGCACTCCTGAGTTTTTCATAAATTAAAAAGTGGGATAAATCAATGGTTTCTCCATAATGACTCTATGGAAGATCCATCTGAACCCCACAGGAGTGATAATTGTTTTGCATGTATTTGATTTGTATACCTTCACTAAAATTTCATATCTAATTTCAAATTGTTGCCCCAGAAGAAACTCCTCTAATATCAAGAGATCAATTTCAAAATAATCACCATACATCATGTGATGAATCTACTTGTATCTAAAAAATTCACCATTCTATTTTCTATCCATTAAGCTATTTAGTACTGATGTACTTCTATGTACTCATTTTCAGGAAATTGTTTTCACTCACATACATGAAATAGAGAGATGTTAGTATCTTTCTAGATTTTGTTACTTGTAAAATTGGGAGATCTATTTCGTGTCCCATTATTATTGTTTTCAGCAAAAACAAGCAAAATGGTATATGAAAAGAACAATGGAAAATAATCTCAACCAACATGATGTCATCATAAGGCAACAAGTTCAAGAGAGTAGATTATTGATAGTTGTTTATAAGGCAACAGTTCAAGAGAGTAGATTATTGATAATTGTATATCGGAATCTAATAAGCTCATAATTGTTAAAGCTTTTCAACCAGAATATATGTTTTCTTCTAGATGAATGCATAACTTCATACTAAATACTAAATAGATATCATATTGATTCATATCTGTAGATGTTCTAATTTCTAAAAAATATGGATTAGAAACTATATTTCAATATTTTTTTTAATATATCTATTTTTCTATATATTATATATATCGTGTCATTTGTATCTTATTTTCGGGGTCACTGTGTCTCGTGTCGAATACTCTTATTTATGTGTCATCTCTATCTTGTGTCCTCGTGTCACGTGACTTAACCTATCCTTTGTATATTTTTTAAATTAATTTAAGAAGAAAAAAACATATACATTATATTTAGACATAAACAAATAAGTTAGTTTCTAAAATATACCAATTATGGAGCTTTAATTTATAGGGGCATAGATATATAAAGAAAAATGAATGAAATCATAAGAATTAACCAAGCTAAACCACTTATGAGGGATGGGGGTTGGGCTCCCTACCCCATCTCACTCACGCAGCTACTGAAGAGAGATGGGCTTGGGCTCCTTTGCCATCTTGTTGTTGTTGACCTTCCCTCCTACGAGGCCTCCTTGGCTTTTCCTCTGACTACACCCTTGATCTCCCCTTTAATCTGATGTTGTTACACACTTGTATATATCATAGAATTTACCTGATTCTATGATATATACAAGTGTGTAACAGCATCAGATTAACTAGACTCAATCTGATGCTGTTAGATAAATATAGTAACGAGCAATCTTATAAAATAAAGCCGGCTTTAGTTTTTTGTTTTTTTAAATATTTCCGAAAACTCCATAAAATTAAAAAATGTTTAATTATATTTTAAACATAAATTAATTTTAATTTAAAAATAGTAATAATAATATTTAAAAAAAAAAAAAATTTAAAAAAAAATATTTATATTAACTATTTATATTATGTAATTTTTCTTTTAAAAATAATGAAGAAAATTTAAATAATAAAATATTGAGCATACTCTTATATATATGTCATCTCATTTTTTTTTTCCATACACCATAATTCTAAATAATAATAATAATAATAATAATAATAATAATAAACATAAACTATCTCAAAAAAATAAATATCTATTTCCCAAAAACATTTAAAAATAAATAAATCAACTCCCAGAAAAACCAAACAAAACAGTGCCTCAAACTTTGCTTTAGTAAAATGGAAAAAGAAACATATCCAACGCAGATAGACTATTCCATCCACAAGGAAAAGTAAAAGACACAACGAAATACATAGTTAATATAAAAATCTAAAGCATATTTATACATTATATAGTTAAATATATATTTATAAGGTAATATCATATCATTTATATATATTTTTTAAATTAATTTACAAGAAAAAAAATATATATAGACATAATTAAATAAGTTAATTTCTAAAAGATATCAATTATCGAGCTTTAATTTATATGCTAGTTCATAGATATATAAAGAAATATGAATGAAATCATAAGCATTAACCAAGCTAAACAATTTAAGAAGGATGGGGTTAGGCTCCCTTCCCATCTCACTCATGTAGCTGACTCAAGAGGGATGGGCTTGGGCTCCTTCGCCATCTAGTTGTTGTTGACCTTCCCTCCTATCGGGCCTCTTTTTCTCTGATTACACTATTGATTTACAATATTTTTTGGTGGCAGTAGCAAGGGCATGGGTAGCTTTAAAAATAACTCCTAAGAAAATATGGAGGACCTCAATCTATTTACAAATGATGAAGTTAGAGTGCAAATAGAAGACTAGATTCTGGACCTGGACATACCAAGGCTACCCAAAACCTCTATCTGTGTGTTGTGGAGCTTTATTGGCATGTAAAGACTCTCATAGGGAAATCTTTCGTTGAAAATGAGGAAAACAACTCTGAAACTGATCTACAGTTTAACATAATTCTATTTGAGTGCCACCATATCTTCTCAAAGGACCAGACCCACTAGGAGATCCCTAGGCACCTGTAGTTGTCTCCAATCATGTTCAATTGCTACAGTCTACATTACTAGTTATTTATTTAGCTGGCTGCAACACTCTTGGATCAGTCTCACTAGGAGATCCCACCTGTAATTTTTTCCAATTATGTTTAATTGCTACAGTGTGCATTACTAGTTGCTTATTTTGCTGGTTGTAACACTCTTCTTCTTTTATGGCCTTTGGATATCATGTGAATTTGTTAGCAGTATTATGGTTTTGGATTTTGTTATTCAAATAATGTGAGTTATTTCTATGATGGTTTTCAAGTTAGTCTTTCCATTTGGACTTGTTAGCTATATCATGATTTTCGGTTTTGTTATGCATGTAATTTTAGTTATTTCTATGATGGTCATCATTTTAATCTTATTTATACTATTAATTTTAATTCTAAAAAACTCTTCTAAAAAGACTAGTTTGATTTCCCTAGAGACAAATTGTAACAAGAGATGATAAGATGTACTAGCTTTTCTATATACATGAAACTTTACTATTTTATATATATATAACTTTCCTATGTAATGATAACCATACAAAAATAATTACTTTATTAAATGATGGAACTAATTTAGACATGCCAAAATGTAACAATAACACTCTATATTCAAATCATACCTCGGTAGTTTTAAACCAGTCAGCCTGGTTTCATAAAAACAAAAACCAACAGCAGAAAGGACAAGCCAGTTACTATAAGTTACAAGTATTTCAATATGACTAATAACATTTCTAAATATTCTTGGTCGAGACTTTGAATAATTTGATAGAACCTTGTAATGGGTCCACAAAGAATGAAGGTTCTATCCTAATTTATGAATCCGTCAATTTATGTTACGATTTTAGTAAACCAGCAATAAAAACCAAGAGGAGAAAGGAAAGACCACTTAATTTAGGAAGAGGGCGTGCCCAACTGCTGGTCCGGTCCAGGTATTACATTTCTCTTGCAGCCAACAATCTAGGGGCTTCAGGGCAGCATTTCAATCATAAACCTAAGTTACAATTACTTCCATCTAAACAAAAATATTTGGAAATAATAATATAAATAACAAGATTTCTAGGTAACAGTTTAGAGAATTGGCTGGTTTCTTGTATTTGAAAATGGAATTGGCAGGATGAATATTACTTTTTCGAAAGCACGCACTTCCACCAACTATCAAAAGAACTACCAATTAACCAAATACCGCAGCAATAAGAAATAACATATATGATGGGACATATATTTTTCCTTAGCTTTCATAGGGAAAATGTCAGTTCTCTTAATATTTCTTGTGCCATGGTGCTCATACACTTCCCACAAAACCCTCGAAAATACGATTTGTTCAGATTGTGAATAATTTTACGGAACCTTGTAATGGACCCCCAAAAATCAAATTCAACTATCTCAATTGATCAAAATATCAGTTCATCAATTTCTATTAAGAGCTTTCGGCATTTGGTTTAAAATTAAGAAGTGAGACATTGGGTCAGATATAGCCTAGGGTCTGTGAGGTTTCTTTGATGACCATCTCTTATAGTCGCGCTTACCCTATGTTAATGAAACTCCACTCAAACTTAACAATTAATATGCTGAATTTCAAGATACAATTTCTTTAGTATGTCGAACTCAATCTCGAAATTAAATGAAATCTTAAAATAAAACTTCATATGAAACTCAATATCTGCAGAATTTCAAGATGCGATTTATTAAGTATGCCAACCTAATGAATCTTCACATTAAAAGAAATTTTAAACTGTGCTAGATTTTAAGTATTATCATTTTTATTCATTTAATATGTGACCATTGATTACCATCAATTATTTATATAATGTTTATATATTTACATAGTTATATCAGTTGGCATTTGATTGAGTTAAATTTAATTAAAATAAATTATTATACAAAATTTTAATATATTAAAATGTTATTTGTAAAAAAAATTAAATATTAAAAATAGTTTAAATTTAAAAAAAAAATTATATAATTTTATATATATAAATATGCATACACAACCCAATAAAAAGTTTAATATTAAAAAGTTAGAATATAATATTTTATAAAAATTATAAAAATTTAACTATATAATAATTAAAATTATATTACTAGCAATATTTAATAATTTTTTTTTTATTTAAATTTATTTAATTTAAACAATAAAAGAAATTTATAACTAAAATATGAGAATTATTAAATTTTATAATATAATTTTGTATCATAATAACAAATTCTGTTTAATTTAAATTTTTATATAAAATTATATATAACATATTTTAGTATAATTTTAAAATTTTAAAATAATTTAATATTAAAACTATTTTCGTAATTTCTTGTTAAATTAGAATTTTTATCGATCAAAATTATATATATGATGATGATTAATGTTCATATATTATTTCGAAATAAATTTAAACTTTGGATAAATTTATAAAACAAAATATAAAAATTATTAAATTTTATAATATAATTGTTCATCATAATAACAAATTCGATTTAATTTTAATTTTTGTATAAACTTATATAAAACATATTTTAATATAATTTTAAAATTTTAAATTAACCACTATTAAAACCATTTTCATAATTTCTTGTCAGATTAGAATTTATTGTAACACCCCCAATTTCTATGTTGAAGTTGAAAAGTTAGACATTGAACTTTAAGTCCTAAAGGGAGTGTACCCCAAAGGATAAGTATGGTGTGAATGTATTTGAATATTTAATTTGAGGAAATAAATAAAATGATTGTGTATTTTGACCAAGATGAGAATTAGAGATCACTTGCCAAATCCATGAGATGGATAAGGCAACAAATCCCCACAATCTTTCAAAAATCCTTGCAAGAAATTAATTTAGATTTTGAGGAGGAATCTAAATTTCCCCAATGATGAGGAAAGTAGTTGGGAAGAGGTAAGAAAAGCTGGAAAAGCTGAGGAAAAGCATAAAACAGCTTTAAAGAGTCCCAAAATGGGAAGCCTAGGCTAAACAGGAAAGACAGCATCCTGTTATTCTCGACGCAGAATTAGAAACATGCTTTGGGGAAATATGAGCTTAAATAAGCTGCTCCTAAGCAGATCAGAGGTTGATATGTGATGGAGGTGATCTCAGCTCGGGGGTGAGTTCTGGGAGACAAAGAGGACTCTATGGTTGGGAGGTTGGTCATTTGCAATAGTGGTATGTTTCTAAAATTCTTGTTATTTTGATTTATTATGGTATGAATTGGCTACATATAAAATTATTTTGAATGGTATGATTGAGTTTAGTACTACATTTAACAAAATCCATTCTAAGGCATTCACCTTCCAGATTATGTTTAGTTGTAGACCAGAAATCTATAGAGTAGAAACCCACAGAAACTTTAAACCAAGATCGGTTTAAATCTGAGGGTACTTAGTCTCCATAGATAATTAAATACTAACTTGTTTCATATATATATATATATATATATATATATATATATATATATATATATATATATATATATATATATATATATATATAAAGGTGAAATTATATACTCGTGGATATGCTAGAGAAATATTGTAGCAGAACTGAAAATCACATGGTACATTAAAAGAGAAGTAAAAACCTTTGAATATGTATTTTGAGTTCTTTCTAGCTCCAGATGTAATTCCCCTCTATAAAAGTGTTATGGCATCTATAGCAATTAGAGTGCACATTCCATTCCTTAACTTACCTCTAAACCTTTAAATGCAAAACGTAGCAATAGAAATTAATTAAACGTAAGGTATGCTACCAAATTTATTACATAACACATGTATATACACTTAAAAAAAAATAAGAACAACAATATAAATTCCGAGAGCTAACCATAGCTCGCTTTAATATAAATTGCAATACATGTATATGTGAGTAAAACAAGAAAATAATATAAGTACCGAGAGCTAAAATCATAGCTCATTTTAATATCGATTTCAGAGAAAGTGTTAAATGAAAATATTGCTATTCGAATCATATAGGGATTCTGTTGATTTCTGGTCAAATTATATTTATTATGGAGACGCACAAAGTAGGTTAAACAAACATAATTTCTCCGTCAAACAAACATAATTGAGGCCGCGACACTTTCGAGTCCTTTTATACATTAGACAAACCGAAACAAAACTATGAAATAACGCATCAAAAATAATGGCCGACGACATGACTACTTGCTGTGTGTGAGCTTCATGCAACCGATTTAAATAATTTTTATATGACGGAGGTATTATATTAAAACTCCCAAAGTCAGCGTGACCTGACCTATGCTCGGGAGGAATGCTATCATCATTAAAATAATAGGAATAAAAGCGTTGAACTTTCGTTAAGGGATGTGGATGACCAATATAATATTTCGGTACCCTTTCCTTGCATGAATCATTAGTTAATACCACGAGTAAATTGAAAGGAAAAATATTGAAGTAGTTATACCCTGACGAGTTCAAGACGCCTTTGATTTTTGCTGACTGAGACAGTTTAACATAAATATACAATCGTAGCCATAGAGTAAGTTGACAGATAGCTGTTGATTTCGAATGATAACAGAATGGTGAACACACATACCAACAAAATTGAAGCATAAATCGCTACAACCGGAAGAAAGAAATTAGGGGTTTACCTGTGGGTAGGGTTTCCTTCCCACCCTTTCGTCGTGTTGACAGTAACCACATTAAAACGTGAAAACCATACGATGTGCGAGGAAATTTGAACGCCGGTTGTGTAGCGACTGTCAAATCTGGGTGCGGAGAAACCTAAGATCCCGCACTCGGACGTAGAAAAAAAATAGATTAGGAAGAGTCTCGGTGTATAGCCATTTGAAATGCCTGCAAAGGGTTCGGCACATGCAATACATATTGAATGCAGAAATGATAAATTAATGAAACAGAACTCTCACAAGATATACAACTAGGGTTTACATCCGAGCAGATTTGCAAAACTATGGTAAGAATAAAACGAAGATTAAAACGCGCTAAAGGACAGGCTAGATCTCTACCTCCAGGGAACAGACTGAGACGTCGACCTCCTGCCCTCTCTGCGCAAACATACAATAGATGATTAGATACTGTATTATCGAACAAAAAAATAAAATGAAGTAAGGATCTTCAAACGTAAGGAAATATAAAACGAGGGGATTCAGAGAAACGTGAAACCTGACGCTGGAAACCTCCAGCGATACCAAAGGCCCTCAATATAACTTAACCTCCCTACACATGATTCACATCGCAACTTAGATGAAGAAGCCGAAGGGAGTCAAGCATAATACCAGAAAAAAATAAGATAGGAAGGATCTGGTAAATAGATCGACAAAAGAGTCTCCAATTAAAAAGAACACTTGAAACCCTAATCCCACTGTCGCAGAACTTCAGAAAATCCTGATGTTGATTGAGAAACCTCAGCCACGTTGATAGGAGGGTACCAAGTGATGTTAAGGGGCGCAGAGTAGGTATGGCATCGTATGCACGTAGGTACTGGTTTAACCCTAGACCTAACAACTGCCAGAGGCAGAGCTCAGCGCACACCGTACTTGGATCAGCCAGAATTGACAAATAGCAAGCCACACGTCTGGCTCTTGCTGGGCAGGGGTCGATGTACGCCGCCGCTGGCACTTTCCTTTCACGGGCAAGACGCCGCTCCTGCAAGCAAAACCAGTGAAATATTACAACCAAACTCACACGTCAAAACCATCCGAACAGAGCACTGTGCTATGCGGTGAATACACACCATAAACAGTACGAATATTGAGTACTAGGCGTATGAAAACCAGACGCGTATCAGCTGGTTCAAATCAAAAAAAAATTATAGTGATAAACCGTCGCCAGGCGAAATGAATTCGGAGATTATATATTCTACGGCAACGCGCCGACGGTCGACATTATTATCTGTGATGGTAGGCGGATCATTATAAACTGATACGGATGTGCCACACAGCGACAAATCCGAAAAAAAAATGGAACGTAAATAATGTAAAAAGGTTATGGTTAGGGTTAGACACGTTTCGGAAATTTCACAAATTATCGGTGAAAATCGAACGCCGAAATACCTATACATCAATAATGCGAACGCCGAAATCGTTACGATGGTACCCCTATACGGATATATAGTTCTGCATATGTATGGCGTTAATTTACTGTATACCATGTATTATATGCAAAATCGGTGACTCAATATACTCTCCATTATAGTTACCCTAAGTCTAATTCCTGTTTGAAAAGATGTAATCGCTGTTTCGAAGGATATAGATATAGTCAATCAACATATATTTCATGCAGTGTTTTATAGGTACGCGCGCCTTCAATTTGGGGTTATCAAAGTATATATATATATATATGGGTTATATATATATATATTATGTATAGGTGTATGCGCATTCAATATAATCTTTATCCAATGAAATATATTTATATATATGTGTTATATATTTATATATATGTGTTATATGTTTATATATATGTGTTTTACATTGATATATAAGTGGTATGAGTGTGATTGCAAGAGATGAATGGACATAGGGGCTATAAGAGAGGGGGCATAGAATTCTATGTACATGGGTGCAATGTAAACATGGGGAATATTGAATGTTATTAGGAAGGGATAGTGGAAAAGAGATATTAAAACTTAAAGGAGATACTGGAGGGGTAGAGGAAAATATAACAATATATGAAAATAAATACCCAATTTCTGAACCTAGTATTCAGCCAACCATGTAAATAAAAATGAAAAACCCAGTACATATATATATGTGGAAAAAAAAAAAAAAAATTTCCTTAAACTGGAGGTGTTACAAATGGTATCGGAGCCCAAGTTGCAAAAAAATGGGCTGTCGTTATTGTGCTCACTGAAGTCTGAATGTTATTGTACATTGTAGAGATTGTTTTTTTTGTGTTTTACTGATAAAAGTTATGAGTGTGTACAGTGGTGCTAAAATGGCTGAAGAGGGAGGAATTTATGTGGATCTACGTGACGAATTTGCCACTCCAGATCCCAATGCCCCGGTAATGGCTATGTTGCACAGGATGCAACGAGAATTGGCTGAACTAAGAAGCCAGAATTACATGTTGTCATCAGCCAGTAAGGAGCAGGAAAAGCTTATTAGAGAGCTAACTTCCCGGAAGAGCCAGGAAGGCGAAGGTTCTGGAAAAAGAAAGATGGATGTGTCTAAGGATGAGGATGCAGCTAGACATCAACATAAGCAGAAAAGAGAATTGCAGGGAGAATTTAGAAAGATCAAACCTCCCTCCTATGATGGGGAGAAGGAAGAAGATGCTGAAGCTTGGTTGCTGAACATGATTAAGTATTTCCAAGTTTATGAATATGAAAGCAATCTGAAGGCCAGATTAGCTGTGTACCAGCTACAAGGAAAAGCTACACTATGGTGGGAAGAGACAAAAATGGTGCATGCCATTGATGAAAAGACAGTTACTTGGGAAGATTTCTAGGTTAAGTTCAAGAATCGCTACTTGAATGAGCGTTACTATGACGACAAAGCTAAAGAATTCCATGAACTTAGGCTGGGACAACTCACTATTGATGAGTTTGTCACTAAGTTTACCAATTTACTGAGATATGTCCCTTATATTAGGGAAGAAAAGGCAAAGGTGCAAAGGTTTTTGAATTGTTTGCCTACTGTGTACAAAGAGAAAATTGAGTTTGACAACCCGAAGACAATGGACGAAGCGGTTAGAAAAGCAAGATTATGCTATCAGCAGTTTAAAGGAAAGGCTGAACAAGGGAAGAGCTGGTTGAACAAGGGTGAGTTCAAGGGGAAAATACAAAAGCAAACATATTTAAGGAATTTTGGTAGAGATCATCAGAGGAAAAAATTCAATAAACCAAAAGAAAGTCAAACTGCTCAGTCCCAAGTGGCTTCAAAACAAGTTGAAGGGAACAATAAAAAAGAAGGGACGGTCAGAATGAAGGAACCTTTGAAGTGTTGAGGCTGTGGAGAACCCCATATGATGAGGGACTTCCCCCATCGAAATATTCATATGATCAGCAGAGAGAGAGAGGCAACAACAGTAAATGACATAGCCAGAAATATACCAACTATCAGTGCAGCATTGGAAAATCGGCAAGCAGAACATCAAGCAACCATGGTGGAAATGGAGGGTAAGATTTCTGACCTACCTGTTACTGTTTTGATTGATCCATGTGCTTCTTTGAGTTATATTAGTCCTAGAATTGTAGAAAAATGTAAAATTAAACCTGAAAAATTTTAGCAGTCATGGTTGGTACAGCTGGCCACTGGAACTAAGAGAAAAGTCACACATAAATTGCCCAAAACAGCAATACAATTAAATGGATTTCCAACAGAAGTAAATTTGAACATATTGCCATTAGGATCCTATGACTTGCTGATAGGGATGGATTGGCTGGAAAATAAGAAGGCTCTGATGAACTGCTGGGATAAAACCCTGCATTATGTGGATGAAGAAGGGAAACCGTTTACACTAAAAGGGAAACCAAAATCCATTTCAATAAGACAAATATCAGCCTTACAATTAAAAAGAACAGCTAGAAAGGGATACCAAGTTTATGCAGTACATGTGGAAGAAGTAGAACAAAGGATTGAAGAAAATATGCTGAATGAATTACCGGTGGTAAGGGAATTTAAAGAAATTTTCCCAGATGAGATTCCTCATCTCCCCCACAAAAGAGAAATTGACTTTTCCATAGATCTGGTGCTGGGAGCCACACCTATTTCCCGAGCCCCCTGTCGAATGAGTCCGCTAGAACTTATGGAGCTGAAGATGCAACTGCAAGAATTACTGGATAAAGGTTACATTAGACCAAATGTGTCTCCGTGGGGAGCACCTGTTTTATTTGTTAAAAAGAAGGATGGAACTTTTAGGATGTGCATTGATTATCGTCAACTGAACAAGTTGACCATTAAGAATAGATATCCACTTCCTAGAATTGATGATCTTTTTGATCAAGTGAGAGGAGCCTTAGTATTTTCAAAGATTGACTTAAGAACTGGTTATCATCAGCTCAGAATCAAAGAAGAAGACATCAGCAAAACAGCCTTTCGAACCAGGTATGGACACTACGAATTTGTAGTCCTACCTTTTGGTCTGACAAATGCCCCTGCCACCTTTATGTGCCTGATGAATAGTGTGTTAAACAAGTATTTGGATAAATTTGTTCTGGTGTTCATAGATGATATTTTGGTCTATTCCAAAAACAAAGAGGAACATCATGAACATTTACGGATAGTGTTACAAACTCTGAAAGAAAATCAGCTATATGCTAAGTTCAGTAAATGTGAATTTTACAAGGATAAGATTCAATATTTGGGTCATATTATTTCCGAAAAAGGCCTTGCAGTTGACCCTAAAAAGATAAAAGAAATTAAAGAATGGCCAGTCCCAACTGATGTTTCAGCAGTAAGGTCATTCACGGGCATAGCAGGCTACTATCGTAGATTTGTGGAGAGATTTTCTGCCATAGCACATCCTATCACTTCATTGCAAAGAAAGGGTGTCAAGTTCGTGTGGACTGAAAAATGTCAAAAGAGTTTCGAGCAGTTAAAACAAAAACTTATTTCAGCCCCTATATTAAAAATTGCTTATCCTGATAAAGATTTTATTGTATGTACAGATGCTTGCAGAGAAGGGCTGGGAGGAGTCTTGTTGCAGGAAAATTCAGTTATTGCATGTGAATCTAGGAAACTGAAAATACATGACCAAAATTATAGTGCTTATGATTTAGAATTTGCAGCTGTTATCCATGCTCTGAAAATGTGGCAGCACTATCTTCTGGGGAAAAATTTCACATTGATGACTGATCATATTAGCCTTAAATATTTCTTTTCCCAAACTGATCTGAATGCAAGGCAAGCCAGATGGCTGTCCTTTTTAAGTGAATTTGATATGGACATAAAACATATCTGTAACACCCCCAATTTGTGTGTTGAATTTTTAAAGTTAGACATTTGAACTTTAAATCCTAAGGGGGTGGACCCCAAGGGATAAGTATGGTGTGAATGTAATTGCATATTTTATTTGAGGAAATAAATAAAATGATTGTGCATTTTGACCAAGATGAGAATTAGAGATCACTTGCCAAATCCATGAGGATGGATAAGGCAACAAATCCCCAAAATCTTTCAAAAATCCTTGAAAGAAATTAATTTAGATTTGAGGAGGAATCTGAATTTCCGCAATGAAGAGGAAAATAGTTGGGAAGAGGTGAGAAAAGATGGAAAAGCTGAGGAAAAGCATAAAACAACTTTAAAGAGTCCCAAAATGGGAAATCTAGGCTAAACAGGAAAGAAAGCATCCTGCTATTCTGGACGCAAAATTAGAAACATGCTTTGGGGAAACATGAGCTAAATAAGCTGCTCCTAAGAAGATCAGGGGTTGATCTGTCCTGGGAGGTGATCTCAGCTCGGGGGTGAATCCTGGGAGACAAAGAGGATTCTAAGGTTGGGAGGTTGGTCATTTGCAACAGTGGTATGTTCCTGAAATTTTTGTTCATTTTGATGTATTCTGGTATGAATTAGCTACATATAAAACTTAAGAGAATTTGTATGATTGATTGTAGTACTAAATTTAACAGAGTCCATCCTAAGGCATTCACCTTCCAGATTCTGCTTAGTTGTAGACCAGAAATCCATAGAGTAGAAACCACAGAAACTCTAAACCAAGGTCGGTTTAAATCTGAGGTTACTTAGTCTCTACAGATGCTTAAATCTTTTCTTGTTCCTGTAGATACAAATGTGATATTATATGCTCATATGTATGCTAGATAATATTGTAGCAAAACTGAAGTTACATGGTATAAATACAAACAGCAGAAAGTAAATACACTAAATTATGAAATTCAAAGATTGTGCTAGAGAAAGAGAACTTCTACTCTATAGGATTATTATAAGATTTATAAGGTATATATTGCATCTCTAAATCTGCCTTTAATTTCGGAACCAAGTATCATAGCTACGAAAGACTTAAGTTATAATTAAGGGCCACTATTCAAATACTATTGAATACATCTAGGTATACATCAAAAGATAAATAGAATAAAAGAGCCACGAACTAAAATAATAACAATACATGTATATATATGCATTAAAATTAAAACGTAAGCGCAGTGAGTTAACGAATGACTCTTTGACAATCAACAATTGCAACAGAATATTATGGTGAGAAGATATATATATATTAATAAGGATCAAGAACTAACCCAAATAAGTCCTTTTAACATCGACTAAAAATGAGCTATATATATATATGAACTATATATGGCAAGAAGGAGATATAAATACGAGTCAGTTATGTTAAAATGAAATACATATATGATCCCTACGGCCATTGGAATCCACCGTATAGTCAAACTACATTAATGCGTGTAGATTATCCCAAAACACAACTATAAAAACGCCGAGAGCTAACTATATCTCGTTTCCATATTGCATATAAACGCCGAGAGCTAATAATAGCTCATTTCAATATTGCTTGCAATACATAAGATATATGAGTAAAACAAAGAAATAATCTGAGTACCGAGAGATAAAATAACCGCCCATGTTAAACCATAATGACCATTCCTTATGCCGTATGCTCGTTTCACTATAATACCTTCGAATGGAACAGCTATTAGCGTCATTTTAGGGTTTTGTTTAAATATGATATGGAGTTCACAGGTTTTAACAACGAGTGTATATTTAACATATAGTTCGAAACTAGCCGAGGAATTTCTATTATCTATCGTACCTATCATATGGATATCATTTATTTTCTGAACACTCATATGTTAAACAGTAAGAGGCCACAGACGTGGCCATACAACATAAGAATGAACGCGTAGGTAATACCAATCAACATTTAAAATGATAAATTGACACAGAGATAACCATGACCGATTAATCACCCTGGTGCAGGGTATTTCGGGATGACAGAGTCATCCAGGTGTGCCGCCATGCTCATTTCTGTGAAAGGGACTACTATCCTTTAAAAACAACAGAAATAATGAGGCGAAATCGTGTTAAGGGAAGGAAGTTACCCATGGAGGAGTTCGGCTCTTCCTCTGACAAGGTTGCGGAGTCAATAGCGTCTCTACAGCGAAATAAGTCGACACAGTTGGAGACGAACGGCCCGAACGAGGTCATGACTTAGCCAGGTTAAAAAATCACATGCACGTCGCCATGAAATAAGTTCTGGACCAACAACAGATTTTGAAAAGCATATACCAATAAAATAAAGGCATAAAGCTCTGCTATCCTATGTCTGAGCCGTGAGTAACTTGAAACCAGGGCTCTCCTTCGACCGAGTTCAACAGGGTAATAGAAAAAAATATATTACAAATAGTAATTACAAAATAAAACTGTAGCACTGCAGCCAGAAAACTGAGATCAGGTGTCGATATGAGGGAAACCTGTTTGAGGGCTTTTATCAGTCGCGATGCATACTGAGTGCGGCCCAGAAACCCCGTCATTTACACCCTCTGCACAAATGATTCGTCGACGATTCAGATACAACATTATTTAAAAATATCAGAATGAATTGCAGAATGTAAAGAACGACGGAATGCTACGACTGAACTTGCATACCTTTAGACTGACTTAGTACTCCTGTATCAAATCCCCCTGGAAAGATCAACTCCCTCAGTGAACGAGCTGGAAATAAAACAATCATCCCGACCGGAATGAGATTCAACTGAAACCGGAGCTAGATGAATAGATAATAAGTAGCAGAGGGATAAGGGAGTGTAGGTCGCCACGATAAGTTGGAAGGGTATGAGTAACCCTAATCCCACTGCCCCATACGGGTAGAGAATCCCAAGGTCGATTTGGGAAAAGACCCGGCTCATCGACAGCGGGGTACTCGGTGAAGTGAAAAAGTTGTAAACCAGGTACTGAACTGCAGAACCCGACTCACACAGTACTGGGCCACGCAGGAGTACAAACGACAACGCTACATGTAGCATA
The DNA here is from genome assembly GCA_034641835.2 of Pinus albicaulis. Lineage (NCBI taxonomy): Eukaryota > Viridiplantae > Streptophyta > Pinopsida > Pinales > Pinaceae > Pinus > Pinus albicaulis. The sequence goes on along the minus strand of JAXQQM020087220.1, from coordinate 52,525 downwards.
TGGGCTGGGCATGGGCTCGTAAACATTGGCGTCGGGTACTCCGAATTATGGTGTGAGACGCCATCCCTCCATACCAAAATATTAGTTATCACGATAAAATTCCTCACGTTAAATCAAAAACATGATAGTTCGAAGCAGTAAACATCATAACGCGTAACTGGTATTATCCTTACAAGCGGTAGTGTGCATACAAATGTAAATTGAAACCCCACCGCGATGAAATTGATACAGGGAAAATAATAATTAAAACAACGCCACCGGATTTTGGATATAGGGTTACGTATAGCCGGAAATGAGTAGGGATCGAATTCGCGTAATGAATAGTTGGACCCCGATCATAACCATTAAACCGTGTTGATGTGGCACAGCGAATAGCCACGTCTCGGTTATGTAATTCCGTGGTGGTCTTGCCGCCTTTGACTCATCAACGTATTCCGCTATGAGCACGTACCCAATGAACTATATACACTGATGATATTCCATGAGTTAATAGGGTAGGCTTAGTACGAATTCAATGATATTGTCAAGTGGAATAATTATACGATTTCAATGCTACTACCAAAGCGGGGGTATTATGAAAATATATATATATAGGCTATATGTATAAGGGTGCGTTCAATTCAACCTTATAAAAAAAAGGGGGTTTAGATATATAGGGGGTATATATATAATGATATATATACATATGTGTGGATGCACGGATATTAACACGAGGTGTCTTATATGTATGTAGATAATATATATATATATATATATATATATATATATATATGTGTGTGAGCCAAAGATATATGGGTTGAATATATATATATATATATGTGTCGAATATGTATACATGGTTGGTGAGATTATTGAAGAGTGGGTATGTCCAGATAGTCTATGGATATATTATGTTTAGAAAAAAAATACATTCCATGATAATGTAAAGGAGTGTGAAAATATATATATATGTATGTGATTGAGAAGAATATAGGTGGAATGTTCAATGTTTTTATAAATATAAAGATGCTAGGTGGGTAGAGAAAACTTTATCAAGAGGGAATTAAAGTTAAAATATTTTTGAGCTCATTATTCAAATAACTAGGTGAATAAAGAGGAAACCCCAGCATCTCGGGGAAAGCAGAGAATTTTTTTTTTTTTTAACTGGAGGTGTTACAAATGGTATCAGAGCCCAAGTGCAAAAACTGGGTTGTTGTTATTGTGCTCACTAAATTCTGAATGTATTGAACATTGTAGAGATTGTTTTTTTGTATTACTAATCAAATGTATGAGTGTGCACAGTGTGGTGATAAAATGGCTGAAGAAGGAGGAATTTATGTGGATCTGCGTGATGAGTTTTCTACTCCAGATCCCAATGCCCCAGTAATGGCTATGTTGCACAGGCTGCAACGAGAATTGGCTGAATTGAGAAGTCAGAATGACATGTTGTCATCATCCAGTAAGGAGCAGGAAAAGCTCATCAGAGAACTAACTTCCCGGAACAGCCAGGAAGGCGAAGGTTCCGGAAAGAGAAAGATGGATGAGTCTGATGATGATGATGCTACTAGACAGCAACATAAACAAAAAAGAGAATTGCAGGGAGAATTCTGAAAGATCAAACCTCCCTCCTATGATGGGGAGAAGGAAGAGGATGCTGAAGCTTGGTTGCTGAACATGATCAAGTATTTCCAAGTATATGAATATGAGAGCAATCTGAAGGCCAGATTAGCTGTGTATCAGCTACAAGGAAAGGCTACACTGTGGTGGGAAGAGACAAAAATGGTGCATGCCATAGATGAAAAGACAGTTACTTGGGAAGACTTTCAGGCTAAGTTCAAGAATCGTTATTTGAACGAACGATATTATGATGATAAAGAAAAAGAATTCCATGAACTTAGACTAGGACAGCTCACTATCGATGAGTTTGTCACTAAGTTTACCAATTTACTGAGATATGTCCCTTACATTAGGGAAGAAAAAGAAAAGGTCCAAAGATTTTTGAATTGCTTACCTACTGTGTACAAGGAGAAAATTGAGTTTGACAACCCAAAGACAATGGATGAAGCTGTTAGAAAAGCCAGATTATGCTATCAGCAGTTTAAAGGTAAGGCTGAACAAGGGAAGAGCTGGCTGAACAAGGGTGAGTTCAAAGGGAAAAGACCAAAACCAACATATCTAAGAAATTTCGGCAGGGATCATCAGCGGAAAAAATTCAATAAACCAAAAGAAAGCCAAACTGCTCAGTCCCAAGTGGCTTCAAAACAAGTACAAGGAAACAATAAAAAGGAAGGGACAGTCAGAATGAAGGAACCTTTGAAGTGTTGGGGTTGTGGAGAACCCCATATGATGAGGGATTCCCCCCATCGAAATATTCATATGATCAGCAGAGAGCGAGAGGCAACAACAGTCAATGACATAGCCAGAAGCATACCAACTATCAATGCAGCCTTGGAAAATCGGCAAGCAGAACATCAAGAAACCATGGTGGAGATGGAGGGTAAGATTTCTGACCTACCCATTACTGTGTTGATTGATCCAGGTGCTTCTTTGAGTTACATTAGTCCTGGAATTGTAGAAAAATGTAAAATTAAACCTGAAAAATTTCAGCAGTCATGGTTGGTACAGTTGGCTACTGGAACTAAGAGAAAAGTCACACATAAGTTGCCCAAAACAACAATACAATTAAATGGCTTTCCAACAGAAGTAAATCTGAACATATTACCGTTAGGATCCTATGACTTGTTGATAGGAATGGATTGGCTGGAAAAGAAGAAAGCCCTGATGAACTGCTGGGATAAAACCCTGCATTGTGTGGATGAAGAAGGGAAACCTTTTACACTAAAAGGGAAACCAAAATCCATTTCAATAAGACAAATATCAGCCTTACAGTTAAAAAGAATAGCTAGAAAAGGATATCAAGTTTATGCAGTACATGTGGAAGAAGTGGAGCAGATAACTGAAGAAAGTCTGCTGAATGAATTACCAGTGGTAAGGGATTTTAAAGAAGTTTTCCCAGATGAGATTCCTCATCTTCTCCCCAAAAGAGAAATTGACTTTTATATAGATTTGGTGCTGGGAGCCACACCTGTTTCCCGAGCCCCCTATCGAATGAGTCCACCTGAACTCATGGAGCTGAAGATGCAACTGCAAGAATTATTAGATAAAGGATACATTAGACCGAGTGTGTCTCCATGGGGAGCACCGGTCTTATTTGTGAAAAAGAAGGATGGAACTTTTAGGATGTGCATTGACTATCGTCAACTGAACAAGTTGACCATTAAAAATAGATATCCACTACCTAGAATTGATGATCTTTTTGATCAAGTGAGAGGGGCCTCAGTCTTTTCCACGATTGACTTAAGGACCAGGTATCACCAGCTCAGAATCAAGGAAGAAGACATCAGCAAAACAACCTTTAGAACCAGGTATGGACATTACGAATTTGTAGTCCTACCTTTTGGTCTGACAAATGCTCCTGCCACCTTTATGTGCCTGATGAATAGCGTGTTGAATAAATATTTGGATAAATTTGTTCTGGTGTTCATAGATGATATTTTGGTCTACTCCAAAAACAAGGAGGAACATCAGGAACATTTGCGGATAGTGTTGCAAACTCTGAAAGAAAATCAGTTATATGCTAAATTCAGTAAATGTGAATTTTACAAGGATAAGATTCAATATTTGGGTCATATTATTTCTGAAAAAGGCCTTGCAGTTGACCCTGAAAAGATAAAAGCAATTAAAGAATGGCCAGTCCCAACTGATGTTTCAGTAATAAGGTCATTCATGGGGATAGCAGGCTACTATCGTAGATTTGTGGAAAGATTTTCTGCCATAGCACATCCCATCACTTCATTACAAAGAAAGGGTGTCAAGTTTGTGTGGACTGAAAAGTGTCAAAACAGTTTCAAGCAGTTAAAACAAAAACTTATTTCACCCCCTATATTAAAAATTGATGATCCTGATAAAGAGTTTTTTGTATGTACAGATGCTTGCAGAGAAGGGTTGGGAGGAGTCCTGTTGCAGGAAAATTCAGTCATTGCCTATGAATCTAGGAAACTGAAAATACATGAACAGAATTATAGTGCATATGATTTAGAATTTGCAGCTGTTATCCATGCTCTGAAAATGTGGCGGCACTATCTTCTTGGGAAAAAGTTCACATTGATGACTGATCATATTAGCCTCGAATATTTCTTTTCTCAAACTGACCTGAATGCAAGACAAGCCAGATGGCTGTCCTTTTTAAGTGAATTTGATATGGACATAAAGCATATCAAGGGAAAAGAAAATAAAGTTGCTGATGCATTAAGTAGAAATGCTTGTCAACATCTAAACAACATGGGGAGTAGTGCCCAGATGGAGGTAGAGGAATTGGTGGGAAAAGCAGCAAATCAAGATCCCAACTATGAAGCACTCTTGGTGAAACTACAGAAAAAGGATAAAACTGATTTCACTAAAAACCAAAGAGGGCTACTCTATTACAAAAACAGGTTGTATATTCCAAATATAGAGTCATTGAAAAGATAAATTCTAGATGAATATCACAAACAGCCCTATGCAGGACATCCAGGATACCAAAAGATGTTAACAGCATTGAAGAAGAAGTTGTTCTGGCCAGGAATGAAAAGAGATGTGGCAGAGTATTTAAGTAGATGTATGGAATGTCAGTTAGTCAAAGTTGAGCATCAACACCCAGCAGGGCTTTTAAACCCGTTGCCAATTGCAGAATGGAAATGGAACACAGTTTCCATGGATTTTATAACAGGATTACCCAAGACTAAATATCAACATGATTCTGTAATGGTAGTAGTAGACACTCTCACAAAAGCTGCCCACTTTATACCAGTAAAGTCTACCTTTGGGACAGCTCAAGTGGCAAATGTATTCCTGAAGGAGATAGTAAGGCTTCATGGAGTTCCCAAAGTAATTGTTTCAGATCGAGATGCTAAGTTTACAACAGCATTTTGGAAGGGATTGTTTGGAGGGATGGGTACTAAACTGAATTTTAGTACTGCCTATCACCCTCAAACTGACGGGCAAACAGAAAGAACGAATCAAATTTTAGAGGATATGTTGAGAATGTATGTGATGGATAGACCATCAAAGTGGGAGGAATATCTGCATTTAGCTGAATTTGCCTATAATAACAGTTACCAATCTTCTATTAAGATGAGTCCGTTTGAGGCACTCTATGGGAGAAAGTGCCGTACTCCCTTGAGCTGGAGTCAACCAGAGGATAAACTGGTGTTGGGACCAGATGCACTACAAGAGATGGAGAGAATTGTTAAACAGATACAAAGAAATATCAAGATAGCACAAGATCGCCAGAAAAGCTATGCTGATAAGAAAAGAGTGCACCGAGAATTCAAAGAAGGGGATCATGTGTATTTGCGCATCAAACCCAAAAAGAGCACACTTTATGCTGGAAGTTGTGCAAAACTTGCTCCTAGATATTGTGGTCCTTTTGAAGTGTTAGAAAGGGTGGGACCAGTGGCTTACAAGCTAGCCTTGCCACCCCATGTTAGAGTGCATGATGTGTTTCATATTTCATTATTAAAAAGACATGTACATGATGCTTCTCACATAGTTGATTGGAATATTGTACAGGTGGAACCAGAAGGGGATTTTCTGCCAGAACCGCTTCAAATATTGGAGAGGGAAGAAATTGAATTGAGGAACAGAACAGTGGCCAGAGTAAAAGTGCAGTGGAAGCACTTTACTGCTGAAGAAGCTACCTGGGAAAGGGAAGCTGAAATGATGGAGAAATATCCATTTTTGTTTAAGTGAACTCTAGTAGTTGAATAGCAACACCGAGGACGGTGTTTATTTTCAGAGGGGGAATATGTAACACCCCAAATTTGTGTGTTGAATTTTTAAAGATTAGACATTTGAACTTTAATCCTAAGGGGGTGGACCACAAAGGATAAGTATGGTGTGAATGTACTTGCATATTTAAATTGATGAAATAAATAAAATGATTGTGCATTTTGACCAAGATGAGAATTTGAGATCACTTGCCAAATCCATGAGGATGGATAAGGCAACAAATCCCCACAATCTTTCAAAAATCCTTGAAAGAAATTAATTTAGATTTGAGGAGGAATCTAAATTTCCCCAATGAAGAGGAAAGTAGTTGGGAGGAGGTAAGAAAAGCTGGAAAAGCTGAGGAAAATCATAAAACAGCTTTAAAGAGTCCCAAAATGGGAAGCCTAGGCTAAACAGGAAAGAAAGCATCCTGCTATTCTGGACGCAGAATTAGAAACATGCTTTGGGGAAACATGAGCTTAAATAAGCTGCTCCTAAGAAGATCAGGGATTGATCTGTCCTAGGAGGTGATCTCAGCTCGGGGGTGAATCCTGGGAGACAAAAAGGATTCTAAGGTTGGGAGGTTGGTCATTTGCAACAATGGTATGTTCCTGAAATTTTTGTTCATTTTGATGTATTCTGGTATGAATTAGCTACATATAAAACTTAAGAGAATTTGTATGATTGATTGTAGTACTACATTTAACAGAGTCCATCCTAAGGCATTCACCTTCCAGATTCTGTTTAGTTGTAGACCAGAATTCCATAGAGTAGAAACCACAGAAACTCTAAACCAAGGTCGGTTTAAATCTGAGGTTACTTAGTCTCTACAGATGCTTAAATCTTTTCTTGTTCCTGTAGATACAAATGTGATATTATATGCTCATATGTATGCTAGAAAATATTGTAGCAGAACTGCAGTTACATGGTATAAATACAAACAACAGAAAGTAAATACACTAAATTATGAAATTCGAAGATTGTGCTAGAGAAAGAGAACTTCTACTCTATAGGATTATTATAAGATTTATAAGGTATATATTGCATCTCTAAATCTTCCTTTAATTTCGGAACCAAGTATCATAGCTACGAAAGACTTAAGTTATCATACATTTATGTATACATCTATTCAAACACTATTGAATACATCTATGTATACATCAAAAAAAAAAAATAGAATACAAGAGCCACGAACTAAAAGAATAACAATACATGTATATATATGCATTAAAATTAAAACGTAAGCGCAGTGAGTTAAACGAATGACTCTTGGACAATCAACAATTGCAACAGAATATTATGGTGAGAATATATATATATATATATATATATATATATATATATATATATATATATATATATATATATATATATATATATATATATATATTAATAAGGATCATGAACAGACCCAACTAAGTCCTTTTAATATCGACTAAAAATGAGTTATATATATATATATATATATATATATATATATATATATATGAACTATATATGGCAAGAAGAAGATATAAATACGAGTCAGTTATGTTAAAATGGAATACATATATGATCCCTACGGCCATTGGAATCCAGCGTATAGTCAAACTATATTAATGCGTGTAGATTATCCCAAAACACAACTATAAAAACGCCGAGAGCTAACAATATCTCGTTTCCATATTGCATATAAACTTCGAGAGCTAATAATAGCTCATTTCAATATTGCTTGCAATACATCAGATATATGAGTAAAATAGAGAAATAATCTGAGTACCGAGAGATAAAATAACCGCCCATGTAAAACCATAATGACCATTCCTTATGCCGTATGCTCGTTTCACTATAATACCTTAGAATGGAACAGCTATTAGCGGCATTTTAGGGTTTTGTTTAAATATGATATGGATTTCACAGGTTTTAACGAGTGTATATTTAACATATAGTGCGAAACTAGCAGAGGAATTTCTATTATCTATTGTACCTATCATATGGATATCATTTATTTTCTGAACACTCATATGTTAAACAATAAGAGGCCACAGACGTGGCCATACAACATAAGAATGAACGCATAGGTAATACCAATCAACATTTAAAACGATAAATTGACACACAGAGAACCATGAACGATTAATCACCCTGGTGCCGAGTATTTCGGGACGACAGAGTCATCCAGGCGTGCCACCATGTTTGTTTATGTGAAAGAGACTGCTACCCTTTAAAAACAACAGAAATAATGAGGCGAAATCGTGTTAAGGGAAGGAGGTTACCCATGGAGGAGTTCGGCTCTTCCTCTGGCAGGGTTGCGGAGTCAATAGCTCCTCTACAGCGAAATAAGTCGACACAGTTGGAGGCGAACGGCCCGAACAAGGTCATGACTTAGCCAGGTTAACAAATCACATGCATGTCGCCATGAAATAAGTTTTGAAACAACAACAGATTTCAAAAAACATATACCAATAAAATAAATGCGTAAAGCTCTGCTATCCTATGCCCGAGCCGTGAGTAACTTGAAACCAGGGCTCTCCTTCGACCGAGTTCAACAAGGTAATAGAAAAAAAATATATTACAAATACTAATTACAAAATAAAACCGTAGCACTTCAGCCAGAAAACTGAGATCAGGCGTTGATATGAGGGAAAACCGGTTGAGGGCTTTTATCAGTTGCGATGCATACTAAGTGCGGCCCAGAAACCCCATCATCTACACCCTCTGCACAAATGATTCATCGACAATTCAGATACAACGTTATTTTAAAAAAAAAATATCAAAGTAAATTGCAGAATGTAAGAACGACAGAATGCTATGCCTGAACTCGCATACCCTCAGACTGACTTAGTACTCATGTATCAAATCCCCCTGGAAAGATCAGCTCCCTCAGTGAACGAGCTGGAAATAAAACAATCATCCCGACCGGAATGAGATTCAACTAAAACTGGAGCTAGCTAAATAGATAATAAGCAGCAGAGTGATAAGGGAGTGTAGGCCGCCACGATAAGTTGGAAGGGTGTGAGAAACCCTAATCCCACTGCCCCAGACGGGTAGAGAATCCCAAGGTCGATTTGGGAAAAAACCCAGCTCATCGACAGCGGTGTACTCGGGTACTAAGCTGAATTTTAGTACTGCCTATCACCCTCAAACTGATGGGAAAACAGAAAGGGTTAATCAAGTATTGGAAGATATGCTGAGAATGTATGTGATGGATAGACCATCAAAATGGGAAGAGTATTTGCATTTAGCTGAATTTGCCTATAATAACAGCTACCAATCTTCTATCAAGATGAGCCCATTTGAAGCACTGTATGGAAGGAAGTGTCGTACTCCTTTGAGCTGGAGCCAACCAGAGGATAAATTAATGCTGGGACCAGATGCCTTACAGGAGATGGAAAGAATTGTTAAACAGATACAGGGAAATATCAAGACAGCACAAGATCGCCAGAAAAGCTATGCGGATAAGAAAAGGGTGCACCGAGAATTCAAAGTGGGGGATCATGTGTATTTGCGCATCAAACCAAAAAAGACCACACTTTATGCTGGAAGTTGTGCAAAACTTGCTCCTAGATATTGTGGGCCTTTTGAAGTTTTAGAAAGGGTGGGACCAGTGGCTTACAAACTGGCCTTACCCCCCCATGTTAGAGTTCATAATGTGTTTCATGTTTCGTTATTAAAAAGATATGTACATGATGCTTCTCACATAGTTGATTGGAATGTTGTACAGGTGGAACTAGAAGGGGAGTTTCTGCTAGAACCGGTTCAAATATTGGAGCGGGAAGAAATTGAATTGAGAAACAGAACAGTGGCCAGAGTAAAGGTGCAGTGGAAGCACTTTACTGCTGAAGAAGCTACATGGGAACGAGAAGCTGAAATGATGGAAAAATATCCATTTTTGTTTAAGTGAATTTTAATAGTTAAATAACAACACCGAGGACGGTGTTTATTTCAAGAGGGGGAATATGTAACACCCCCAATTTCTGTGTTGAAGTTGAAAAGTTAGACATTGAACTTCAAGTCCTAAAGGGAGTGTACCCCAAAGGATAAGTATGGTGTGAATGTATTTGAATATTTAATTTGAGGAAATAAATAAAATGATTGTGCATTTTGACCAAGATGAGAATTAGAGATCACTTGCCAAATCCATGAGGATGGATAGGGCAACAAATCCCCACAATCTTTCAAAAATCCTTGGAAGAAATTAATTTAGATTTTGAGAAGGAATCTAAATTTCCCCAATGATGAGGAAAGTAGTTGGGAAGAGGTAATAAAAGCTGGAAAAGCTGAGGAAAAGCATAAAACAGCTTTAAAGAGTCCCAAAATGGGAAGCCTAGGCTAAACAAGAAAGAAAGCATCCTGCTATTCTGGACGCAGAATTAGAAACATGCTTTGGGGAAATATGAGCTTAAATAAGCTGCTCCTGAGAAAATCAAAGGTTGATCTGTGATGGAGGTGATCTCAGCTCGGGGGTGAGTTCTGGGAGACAAAGAGGACTCTAAGGTTGGGAGGTTGGTCATTTGCAATAGTGGTATGTTTATGAAATTCTCGTTAATTTGAATTATTATGGTATGAATTGGCTACATATAAAAGTAATTTGAGTGGTATGATTGATTTTAGTACTACATTTAACAGAATCCATTCTAAGGCATTCACCTTCCAGATTCTATTTAGTTGTAGACTAGAAATCTACAGAGTAGAAACCCACAGAAACTTTAAACCAAGGTCAGTTTAAACCTGAGGGTACTTATTCTCCCTAGATAATTAAATACTAACTTGTCCCATATATATATATATATATATATAAAGGTGAAATTATATACTCATGGGTATGCTAGAGAAATATTGTAGCAGAACTAAAAATCACATGGTACATTAAAAGAGAAGTAAAAACCTTTGAATATGTATTTGGAGTTCTTTCTAGATCCATATGTAATTCCACTCTATAAAAGTGTTATGGCATGTATAGAAATTAGAGTGCACATTCCATTCCTTAACTTACCTCTAAACCTTGAAATGAAAATCGTAGCAATAGAATTTAATTAAACTTAAGGTATACTACCAGATTTATTACATAACACATGTATATGCACTTAAAACAAAATAAAAACAACAATATAAATGCCGAGAGCTAAACAATAGCTCGTTTCAATATTGATTGCAATACATGTATATGTGAGTAAAAAAAGAAAATAATATAAGTGCAGAGCTAAAATAATAGCTCATTTTAATATCTATTTCGGAGAAAGTGTTAGATGAAAAGATTGCTATTCGAACCATATAGGGATTACGATTGATTTATGGTCAAATTATATTTATTATGGAGACGCATAAAGTAGGTCAAACAAACATAATTTCTCCGTCAAACAAACATAAATGAGGCCGCGGCATTTTCGATTCCTTTTATACATTAGATGAACCGAAACCAAACTATGAAATAACGCATCAAAAGTAATGGCCGACGACATGACTACTTGCTGTGTGTGAGCTTCATGCAACCGATTTAAATAATTTTTATATGTCAAAGTTATTATATTAAAACTCCTAAAGTCAGCGTGACATGACCTACGCTCGGGAGGAATGCTATCATCATTAAAATAATAGGCATAAAAGCATTGAACTTTCGTTAAGGGATGTGGATGACCGATATAATATTTCGGTACCCTTTCCTTGCATGGATCATTAGTTAATACCGCCATTAAATTGAAAGGAAAACTATTGAAGTAGTTATAACCTGACGAGTCAAGACGCCTTTGAATCTCGCCGACTGAGACAGTTTAACATAAATATACAATCGTAGCCATAGAGTAGGTTTGATAGATAGCTGTTGATTTCGAAGGATAGCAGAATGGTGAAAACACATACCAACAAAATTGATGCATAAATCGCTACAACAGGAAGAAATAAATTAGGGGTTTACCTGTGGGTAGCGTTTCCTTCCCACCCTTGCGTCGTGTTGACAGTAACCACATTAAAACGAGAAATCCATACGATGTGCGAGGAAATTTGAACGCCGGTTGCGTAGCAACTGTCAAATCTGGGTGCGGAGAAACCTAAGATCCCGCACTCGGACGTAGAAAAAATAGATTTGGAAGAGTCTCGGTGTATAGCCATTTGAAATGCCTGCAATGGTTTCGGCACATGCCATACGTAAATTAATGAACTAGAACTCTCACAAGCTCTACGACTAGGGTTTACATCCGAGCAGATTTGCAAAACTATGATAAGAATAAAACGAAGATTAAAACGCGCTAAAGGAAAGGCTAGATCTCCGCCTCCAGTGAACAAACTGAGACGCCGACCTCCTGCCCTCTCTGCGCAAACATACAATAGATGATTAGATACTGTATTATTGAAAAAAAAAACGAAGTAAGGATCTTCAAATGTAAGGAAATATAAAAACGAGGGGATTCAGAGAAACGTGAAACCTGACGCTGGAAACCTCCAGCGATACCAAACGCCCTCAAGATAACTTAACCTCCCTGCACATGATTCACATCGCAACTTAGATGAAGAAGCTGAAGGGAGTCAAGCATAATACCAAAAAAAAATAAGATAGGAAGGATCTGGTAAATAGATCGACAAAAGAGTCTCCAATTAAAAGACCACTCGAAACCCTAATCCCACTGTCCCAGAACTTCAGAAAATCCCGATGTAGATTGAGAAACCTCAGCCACGTCGATAGAAGGGTACCAAGTGATATTAAGCGGCGCAGAGGAGGTATGGCATTGTATGCACATAGGTACTGGGTTAACCCTAGACCTAACAACTGCCAGAGGCAGAGCTCAGCGCACACCATACTTGGATCAGCCAGAATTTACAAGTAGCAAGCCACACATCGGGTTCTTGCTGGGTAGGGGTCGATGTACGCCGCCGCTGGCACTTTCCTTTCACGGGCAAGACGCCGCTCATGCAAGCAAAACCAGTGAAATATTACAACCAAACTCACACGTCAAAACCAGCCGAACAGAGCACTATGCTATGCGGCGAATACACACCATAAACAGTACGAATATTGAGTACTAGACGTATGAAAACCAGACGCGTATCTGCTGGTTCAAATAAAAAAAAATTATAGTGATAAACCGTCGCCAGGCGAAATGAATCCGGAGGTTATATATTCTACGCCAACGCACCGACGCTCAACATTATTATCTTTGATGGTAGGCGGATCATTATAAACTGATACGGATGTGCCACGCAGCGACAAATCCAAAAAAAAAATGGAACGTAAATAATGTAAAAAGGTTATGGTTAGGGTTAGACACGTTTCGGAAATTTCACAAATTATCGGTGAAAATCGAACGCCGAAATACCTATACATCAATAATGCGAACGCCGAAATCGTTACGATGGTACCCCTATACGGATATATAGTTCTGCATATGTATGGCGTTAATTGACTGTATACCATGTATTATATGCAAAATCGGTGACTCAATATACTCTCCATTATAGTTACCCTAAGTCTAATTCCTGTTTGAAAAGATGTAATCGTTGTTTCGAAGGATATAGATATAGTCAATCAACATATATTTCATGCAGTGTTTTATAGGTACGCGCGCCTTCAATTTGGGGTTATCAAAGTATATATATATATATATATATATATATATATATATATATGGGTTATATATATATATATATGTTATGTATAGGTGTATGTGCATTCAATATAATATTTATCCAATGAAATATATTTATATATATGTGTTATATATTTATATATATGTGTTATATGTTTATATATGTGTGTTTTACATTGATATATAAGTGGTATGGGTGTGATTGCAAGAGATGAATGGACATAGGGGCTATAAGAGGGGGCATAGAATTCTATGTACATGGGTGCAATGTAAACATGGGGAAATTTGTAACACCCCCAATTTCTGTGTTGAATTTGAAAAATTAGATGTGTGAACTTTAAGTCCTAAGGGGAGTGGACCCCAAAGGATAAGTATGGTGTGAATGTATTTGCATAATTAATTTGAGGAAATAAATAAAATAATTGTGCATTTTGACCAAGATGAGAATTATAGATCACTTGCCAAATCCATGAGGACGGATAAGGCGACAAATCCCCACAATCTTTCAAAAATCCTTGAAAGAAATTAATTTAAATTCTGAGGAGGAATCTAAATTTCCCCAATGAAGAGGAGTAGTTGGGAAGAGGTAAAGAAAAGCTGGAAAAGCTGAGGAAAAGCATAAAACAGCTTTAAATAATCCCAAAATGGGAAGCCTAGGCTAAACAGGAAAGAAAGCATCCTGTTATTTTGGACGCAGAATTAGAAACATGCTTTGGGGAAATATGAGCTTAAATAAGCTGCTCCTAAGCAGATCAGAGGTTGGTCTGTGTTGGGAGGTGATCTCAGCTCGGGGGTGAGTCCTGGGAGACAAAGAGGACTCTAAGGTTGGGAGGTTGGTCATTTGCAATTGTGGTATGTTCTGAAATTCTTTTTACTTTGTCTTATGATAGTATGAATTGGCTACATATAAAATCGAATTTTATTAATATGAGTGATTTTAGTACTACATTTACCAGAGTCCATCCTAAGGCTTTCACCTTCCAGATTTTGGTTAGTTGTAGAACATAAATCCATAGAGTAGAAACCCACAGAAACTTTAAACCAAAGACGGTTTAAATCTGAGGGTACTTGGTCTCTACAGAGAATAAATATTTAATTTGTATTACATGTATGTATACCAAGGTGAAAATATATGCTCATATGTAGGTTAGAAAGATAATTGCTTGATTTTATATCAATCCTACTTTTATCCAGAAGTAACATCATGAGGTGCCCTTTTTCTATGTTGCATGATGGAAAAATACTAATATGTAAAATAGAATGGTATAAAGATTTTAAACCATGATTGGTTCAAGTCTATGGATATTTATTTCAATAGAAAAATTTATGTGGGAATGGTAATCTACTTCTGCCTCAGATCATAATTCAAAACTATACATAAATATAGAGCAAGAACTTTAGAATATGTATTCTTATTAAGCCAAGAAGTAAATCTATACTATAGAAGTGCCATAGCAATTTATAACAAAGCATAGTTGCCATTGCATTTGAAATTTACTACCAACATTGAACTATATAGCATATAAAAAAAAAAAAAAAGGGAACTCCATATACTTTTAAATTCCACTATGAGTTCAGAAAATATGTAAATGTGCAATCAAAAGGAAACAATAAATAAACCGCGAATTAATCATACGGTATGAGCCCGATTCTCAATAAATCGTGGTTGCAAACATTATATATATACATATGAACCACGATTTAAAATTTATGAGTTAAACGCACGCATTATACATATATACGAATTCTAAAGTAGATAGGTGGAACGAATGGTCAAACCCTATTGAAATAGGCAGGTTTGTCGACTCACTGTACATGGACATAAAATTAAAACAAATCCTTCTACCACACCCTCGTAAATATTTCATTGAAATTTAGGGCTCTGTCTGAGCAAATACCACAATATAATTTTGAAACACTTTGTAGTTAACCAAGTGCGGCAATTAAATCTAAGAAACAACGCGTAGGTAGCAAATGCCGAGATCAAAACAAAATAATCCCTGCGCAGGAGGCCGAGGCTATCTACTACGAGCAGTAGATGTTTATATATGGTAACAGGTAGAAAAAAAAAAACAATTCGAAATGCGATGCAGCTATGCCAAATTTTATGAGGAATGTACGAGTATCAAAACTAACCGAACCACAAAAACGCCATCGCCTGATGGGAGAAAATGACCGAGCCAAGCTAATAAGAACATATAAACAAATTCATAAGATAGGTTCTGTCAGAGAGAAAGGAAATATCAGTAATCGTAGTGGGGTTACCCAACTTGAGTCAAACACAATCTGAAGCCGGGTGTCGAGCGTAGAAAGACCTGGAAAAATATTAGGGGTCGGCGTGTAGACAGATAATGGGTTATATCCATGGTGACGAGTACTGAGAGCGGAAATACGTGACCTGCAAAAAGAGAAACCCTACGAGTCAAACAACTTGTCGTAACATCAACAGACTACCATTATTTATACTAATAAAGACAAGGAGAGGTCTGAAACCTAAAGAGAGCGACCGGGGAAACCTCGTCTTCTGCAAACTCTGCACGAATAACCTGAAAACGAATTAGAGACAGCACTTACTGCGATATTCGAAGAAATGCAGGTATAAAGCATTGATAGAGGTAGGGTTAAAAAGAAAACGATAAACCTGGCTGTGGAGTTTCTTTTACGAGCAGAAGATTTACACCTGCACGCTGTTGTATTATCTCTGCACAACACACCGGAAACGAATCATGCTGTAGGTAAAGAAATTGAGAACAATGACAACCACAACGACAAGAATAAGATCCAACTTAAATTGAACCAACTATATAGATACTCTTAGGCGGAGAACGATAGGAATGACATCGAATTGTTTCCACGAATATCAAACAGATGGGTAGGGAAAAACCCTAATCTCACTGCCCCAGGAAGTCAGAAAATCCCAATGTCGATCTGGGAAAAATCAGCTTCGTCGATCTACTAGTACGATATAGTCTGCACAGCTGCAAGGATTGGCCCTTTTGTACCATCCAGCTGTGTGCTACGCCTAGAATTCATACCAGTGGTAGGATAACCCTAGCATTCGAAAGGTCCCAATACAGGGATTGGCGCACTCCGTGCTGGGCCAACAGAGAATAGCGAAAAGAAACGTGCCACGTAACGTACTTACAGAGCACGGGTACCTACACGCTGGCATCCAATGCTTAACTCTCCCGAACAAGAAACTAGCCCTGCAACCAAAAACCATCAGACATCACAGTAAACACATGTTAAATCATAGCATACAATCACAACCCTACGCTGTTGTTCCTGTCAATAGCCAGTACGCATAGGTATATTTTGCGTATAAACAAGTCAGATTTTATAGAACTGGTTCAAAGTAGAATAACGCTAATTCGACTGAGGCGGTAAGAAACATCAACACGCATATCTGGTGACCGCATCACAGGCGGAACCATTCACACCAGTGCAAAATGAGCATAGCAGGCTCTACAACGCCGCATTAGAGGGATGGTAGTAAAAGTGAAACCGCTCCACTAAATTTTATGAGTAGGATGATTAGGTAGGTCTCGACGCCACATAATCGACAATCGGACCTCAGTCATACCCATTAACCATGCGCATCTACGTAGCTTGATGAAGTTCCAATTTGCGGTGTATATGTCAATGGACCCGTCGCCGTAAGCTCCACGACGACATAGTCTCGCCGACGTGTTAAGCCAGGAGTGCGTGCCAATATATTATATGCAAAATCAATATACGACGTGTTAGTGAATGATGAGGCGGGTTCAATAATATTAGCAATGATATATACAAGTGTTATAGCTATACGAATTGCGTGCTAATGTATAAAAAGGGGGTTTTCAAAATATATATATAGATAGGTGTCATACATATACGTGTGCGCCTTCACGTCATAGTATTAAAGGGTAGAGATACATATGTATTATATAAATGTATGGGTTGTATAATGTATCAAAAGGCGTACTTTATATATATATATAGGTTATATATATGGTGTAAATATATGTGACATAGACTTATGTGAATTCCAAAAATATGGTCAAGGGATAGGACATCTATAGATATAGATGTTTTATATATATATATACCTGCATTATGCAGGTATGCCCAGAGAGCCTATGCTTATATTATGTCTAAAACTAATATCGCTTGCTAACACCAAGGAGTATGGAAGTTAGATGTATAGTGTGGTAAAGTATACAAGGGGAGTATTTAATGCTTATAAGAAGGGATAGCGGGAAAGAAAGCCTGAAGTGATAAGAAATACTAGGTGAGTAAAGGAAATTTTAACCAGAAAAAGTAAAATTTAACTCCTTACTCAAACAACCAGGTAAACGAAACCCCGTATACAGGAAAAAATAAAAATAAAAATTTCTTGAACTGGAGGTGTTACAATATTGAATGTTATTAGGAAGGGATAGTGGAAAAGAGATATTAAAACTTAAAGGAGATACTGGAGGGGTAGAGGAAAATATAACAATATATGAAAATAAATATCTAATTTCTGAACCTAGTATTCAGCCAACCATGTAAATAAAAATGAAAAACCCAGTACATATATATATGTGGAAAAAAAAAAAATTCCTTAAACTGGAGGTGTTACATTTATATACACGAAGGTTATATATATTATTTTGAATTTAAATTTTATGCTCTGAATTTTATTTTAAATTTATCCCAGAAAAATCCCTTATATTTTAAATATAATAGAGCCGTTGTGTATAAATAGGTTGAAATAGAGTATTAAAACCAAACCTACCATATACACCTATAGTTATAGATTAGCGAACTTCATGGGTTTAGCTTCACCATTTGTGATTTTCTATGACTTATCTTCCAAATTTGGCGAATATTAAAAAATCAATGTCTACAGCACGCAGGGTTAAAGAACTTACTAGCCATTTATGTCTTTCTATTACTTGATTACCAACAATTCCGCCAAAATAGCCAATGTCCAAAAATCAATTTGAAATAGCAGATATCTAAATGCCAGTTTTAAAATTTATGAGAGTGGGCACATATCTGGCAGAGAATATGGTAATGGTAAAGGCATGTGAGAACCGTGCGCACAGTAAAAAGCGACTCTATTTGAGCTCAGGATTAATCGCAGGCCCAACTTGTTTTTACGTAAGGATGAAACAATAACCTCTACGACCACTGCATTAAATTACAGTACACAGAAGAAATCCCTAAATTCTAAAAACTTTCAGGACTAAATTCCTAAATTCGAAAATATTGTTCGCACCAAAAATTCAATACAAAATAAATAGCATATATATATTTGAGATATTTAAGAATTAATTTTATGAATCCACATTACGTACCTGAATTAGGAACTCCGTAACAATGTACAACTACTCCAGCAGAAACAATTGATTCACTGCAAACCAGCAAAATGAAAAGGTGGACAGAGATTAAAAACATAGCCTGGCAATGATGGGTAGCACCATATATACGGCTTAGAAAAATGTACCTGCAACCAGACACCATTATAAGTAAGAAAATATTTGTGCCACTTCATCTTTAAAGAAACATCTAATTAAAAAAAAATGAACATACGTTTCAACCTCTTTTCTTTATTCCCTGATCTAAGTGCAAATCCAGGAAACCCCCGCTTGGAAAAAGTTTAGAGAAACATCTTTTCATAAAGATAAATAAGGACTATAACAGTCGCTTCACCACCTGCTTAGGTAAATGAATATCATGGTTTCATCTCTAATATATCTTGTACTCTACATTCTAAAACAGATAAAATTGGCACACCCAGCAATTCACACACAACTAAAGAGAAATCGATTCGCACAATAAAAACATTAAAAAACCCATAAAGGAAAACCAAACCAAGCAGCATGGCCATGCTGCAGAAAAACAAAGAAACAAGCGAAGCCAAGCCAATCCAAAGCGGAATGCAAAAAAAATTGAGATGGAAGTGTTGTGTTTCTTGGTTCTGAGCATTGCTTTATGTACACTCAATTTCCAACGGTCACTAGTTTTGCAGATTTAAATTATTTTAGATGTTTATCAAGGCCCACTTTTTTCGCTTTTACCTTTCTTTATGCTTGTATTGCACATGATAGACATGAA
Organism: Pinus albicaulis; assembly: GCA_034641835.2. Lineage (NCBI taxonomy): Eukaryota > Viridiplantae > Streptophyta > Pinopsida > Pinales > Pinaceae > Pinus > Pinus albicaulis. The sequence goes on along the minus strand of JAXQQM020087220.1, from coordinate 33,095 downwards.
CTTGCTTTTGTTTTATTGCATTCTAAACTAAATTTTTGCTACATTAAAAAGAAATATTCATTTAAAATATATATATATATATATATATATATATATATATATATATATATATATATATTTGAGTCGTTCAAAGCATTTAAATTTCTTCGAGGGGTGTTATACTCTATCTACTTAGGTATCATATAATATTCTCATGAAAAAATCAAAGTGGCATATCGCTTAATCAAATAATAATAATAATAATAAACTATCTCAAAAAAATAAATATCTATTTCCCAAAAACATTTTTAAAAAAATAAATCAACTCCCAGAAAAACCAAACAAAACAGTGCCTCAAACGTTGCTTTAGTAAAATGGAAAAAGAAACATATCCAACGCAGATAGACTATTCCATCCACAAGGGAAAGTAAAAGACACAACGAAATACATAGTTAATATAAAAATCTAAAGCATATTTATACATTATATATTTATACATTATATAGTTAAATATATATTTATAAGGTAATATCATATCATTTATATATATTTTTTAAATTAATTTAGAAGAAAAAAAAACATATATATATATACATAATTAAATAAGTTAATTTCTAAAAGATATCAATTGTCGAGCTTTAATTTATATGCTAGTTCATAGATATATAAAGAAATATGAATGAAATCATAAGCATTAACCAAGATAAACAATTTAAGAACGATGGGGTTAGGCTCCCTTCCCATCTCACTCATGTAGCTGACTCAAGAGGGATGGGCTTGGGCTCCTTCGCCATCTAGTTGTTGTTGACCTTCCCTCCTACCAGGCCTCTTTTTCTCTGATTACACTATTGATTTACAAACTTTTTTGGTGGCAGTAGCAAGGGCATGGGTAGCTTTAAAAATAACTCCTAAGAAAATTTGGAGGACCTCAATCTATTTACAAATGATGAAGTTAGAGTGCAAATAGAAGACTAGATTCTGGACCTGGACATACCAAGGCTTCCCAAAACTTCTATCTTTGTGTTGTGGAGCTTTATTGGCATGTAAAGACTCTCATAGGGAAAGCTTCGGTTAAAAATGAGGAAAACAACTCTGAAACTGATCTACATTTTAACATAATTCTAGTTGAGTGCCACCAGATCTTCTCAAAGGACCAGACCCACTAGGAGATCCCTAGGCACATGTAGTTGTCTCCAATCATGTTTAATTGCTACAGTCTACATTACTAGTTATTTATTTAGCTCGCTGCAACACTCTTGGATCAGTCTCACTAGGAGATCCCACCTGTAATTTTTTCCAATTATGTTTAATTGCTACAGTGTGCATTACTAGTTGCTTATTTTGCTAGTTGCAACACTCTTCTTATTTTATGGCCTTTGGATATCATGTGAATTTGTTAGCAGTATTATGGTTTTGGATTTTGTTATTCAAGTAATGTGAGTTATTTCTATGATGGTTTTCAAGTTAGTCTTTCCATTTGGACTTGTTAGCTGTATCATGATTTTCAGTTTTTTTATGCAAGTAATGTCAGTTATTTCTATGATGGTCATCATTTTAATCTTATTTATACTGTTAATTTTAACTCTAAAAAACTCTTCTAAAAAGACTAGTTTGATTTCCCTAAAGACAAATTGTAACAAGAGAATGATAAGATGTATCATTTTACTATATACATGAAACTTTACTATATATATATATATATATATATAAATTTCCTATGTAATGATAACCATACAAAAATAATTACTTTATTAAATGATGAAACTAATTTAGACATGCCAAAATGTAACAATAACACTCTATATTCAAATCATACCTCGGTAGTTTTAAAACAGTCAGCCTGGTTTCATAAAAACAAAAACCAACAGCAGAAAGGACTAATAACATTTCTAAATATTCTTGGTCGAGACTCTGAATAATTTGATAGAACCTTGTAATGGGTCCACAAAGAATGAAGGTTCTATCCTAATTTATGAATGCGTCAATTTATGTTACGAGTTTAGTAAACCAGTAATAAAAACCAAGAGGAGAAAGGACAGACCACTTAATTTAGGAAGAGGGCGTGCCCAACTGCTGGTTCGGTCCGGGAATTACATTTCTCTGGCGGCCAACAATCTAGGGGCTTCAGGGCAGCATTTCAATCATAAACCTAAGTTACAATTACTTGCTTATAAACAAAAAGATTTGGAAATAGTAATATAAATAACAAGATTTCTTGGTAACAGTTTAGAGAATTGGCTGGTTTCTTGTATTTGAAAATGGAATTGGCAGGACGAATATTACTTTGTCGGAAGCGCGCACTTCCACCAACTATCAAAAGAACTACCAATAAACCAAATACCGCAACAATAAGAAATAACATATATGATGGGACATATATTTTTCCTTAGCTTTCATAGGGAAAATGTCAGTTCTCTTAATATTTCCTGTGCCATGGTGCTCATACACTTCCCAAGAATCCCTCGAAAATACGATTTGTTCAGATTGTGAATAATTTGATGGAACCTTGTAATGGACCCCAAAGAATCAAATTCAACTATGTCAATTGATCAAAATACCGGTTCATCAATTTCTATTAAGAGCTTTTGGCATTTGGTTTAAAATTAAGAAGCGAGACATTGGGTCAGTGATAGCCTAGGGTCTGTGAGTTTTCTTTGATGACCATCTCTTATAGTCGCGCTTACACTGTGTTAATGAAACTCCACTCAACCTTAACAATTAATATGCTGAATTTCAAGATACGATTTCTTTAGTATGTCGAACTCAATCTCGAAATTAAATGAAATCTTAAAATAAAACTTCATATGAAACTTAATATCTGCAGAATTTCAAGATGCGATTTATTATGTATGCCAACCTAACGAATCTTCACATTAAAAGAAATTTTAAACTGTGCTAGATTTTAAGTATTATTATTTTTATTCATTTAATATGTGACTGTTGATTACCATCAATTATTTATATAATGAACATAAGAAATTATTAAATTTTTATAATATAATTACGTATCATAATAATAACAAATTCTGTTTAATTTAAATTTTTATATAAAATTATATATAACATATTTTAATATAATTTTAAAATTTTAAATTAATTTAATATTAAAACTATTTTCGTAATTTCTTGTGAAATTAGAATTTTTATCCATCAAAATTATATATATGATGATTAATGTACATATATTATTTTGAAATAAATTTAAACTTTGGATAAATTTATAAAACAGAAAATAAAAATTATTAATTTTTATAATATAATTGTTCATCATAATAACAAATTCGTTTTAATTTTAATTTCTGTATGAACTTATATAAAACATACTTTAATATAATTTTAAAATTTTAAATTAACCACTATTAAAACCATTTTCATAATTTCTTGTCGAGATTAGAAATTATACACGAAGGTTATATATATTATTTTGAATTTAAATTTTATGCTCTGAATTTTATTTTAAATTTATCCCAAAAAAATCCCTTATATTTTAAATATAATAGAGTCGTTCTGTATAAATAGGTTGAAATAGAGTATTAAAACCAAACCTGCCATATACACCTATAGTTATAGATTAGCAAACTTCATGGGTTTAGCTTCACCATTTGTGATTTTCTATGACTTATCTTCCAAATTTGGCGAATATTAAAAAATCAATGTCTACAGCACGCAGGGTTAAAGAACTTACTAGCCATTTATGTCTTTCTATTACTTGATTACCAACAATTCCGCCAAAATAGCCAATGTCCAAAAATCAATTTGAAATAGCAGATATCTAAATGCCAGTTTTAAAATTTATGAGAGTGGGCACATATCTGGCAGAGAATATGGTAATGGTAAAGGCATGTGAGAACCGTGCGCACAGTAAAAAGCGACTCTATTTGAGCTCAGGATTAATCGCAGGCCCAACTTGTTTTTACGTAAGGATGAAACAATAACCTCTACGACCACTGCATTAAATTACAGTACACAGAAGAAATCCCTAAATTCTAAAAACTTTCAGGACTAAATTCCTAAATTCGAAAATATTGTTCGCACCAAAAATTCAATACAAAATAAATAGCATATATATATTTGAGATATTTAAGAATTAATTTTATGAATCCACATTACGTACCTGAATTAGGAACTCCGTAACAATGTACGAGTACTCCAGCAGAAACAATTGATTCACTACAAACCAGCAAAATGAAAAGATGGACAGAGATTAAAAACACATCCTGGCAATGATGGGTAGCGCCAGATATACGGCTTAGAAAAATGTACCTGCAACCAGACACCATTATAAGTAAGAAAATATTTGTGCCACTTCATCTTTAAAGAAACATCTAATTAAAAAAGAAATTGAACATACGTTTCAACCTCTTTTCTTTATTCCCTGATGTAAGTGCAAATCCAGGAAACCCCCGCTCGGAAAAAGTTTAGAGAAACATCTTTTCATAAAGATAAATAAGGACTATAACAGCCGCTTCACCAACTGCTTAGGTAAATGAATATCATGGTTTCATCTCTAATATATCTTGTACTCTGCATTCTAAAACAGATAAAATTGGCACGCCCAGAAATTCACACACAACTAAAGAGAAATCGATTCGCACAGTAAAAACATTAAAACACCCATAAAGGAAAACCAAACCAAGCAGCATGGCCATGCAGCAGAAAAACAAAGAAACAAGTGAAGCCAAGCCAATCCAAAGCGGAATGCAAAAACAATTGAGATGGAAGTGTTGTGTCTCTTGGTTCTGAGCATTGCTTTATGTACACTCAATTTCCAACGGTCACTAGTTTTGCAGTTTTAAATTATTTTAGATGTTTATTAAGGCCCGCTTTTTTCGCTTTTTCCTTTCTTTCTAAAATTAGGGTGCGCCCGCGATGAACCATGGAACTTGCTTTTGTTTTTATTTCATTCTAAACTAAATTTTTGCTACATTAAAAAGAAATATTCATTTAAAATATATATATAAATTTGAGTCGTTCAAAGCATTTAAATTTCTTCGAGGGGTGTTATACTCTATCTACTTAGGTATCATATAATATTCTCATGAAAAAATCAAAATCGCATATCGCTTAATCAAAAGTTTTTTTTTTTTATATGCCTATTTGTTATTTATTATTAAGTAATATTCGGACATAAAATATTTACGAGAAGGTATGGTACTTACTATAATTTTAAGATAATTTAATGATTAATAGGAATATTCGATAACAAATAGAGAGTGTGATTAAATTTCTAACCATGGAGGGAAGACGTAGTCCTGCGTGATATTTGGGCTTCGTAATAGTCGTAACAGCTTTTTGGGGACATTCCTTATTATAAAAAATGAGTAACTGAACACGATATTTTGAACTTAATATGGTTGTGTGTTCTATTTTTACGCTGTAAAGAGTTCTTATTTGAAAATAACCCACCTAAAGTGCCACCTGTATCATTATGTACCATTGATGTTCATGTTAGACGATTCAAATGATTTCAACCTTTGATTCATTACTGTTATTATTCAGTTATAAAAACGACTTTAAACTTCTTGAACGGGCATTTCCACTTAACAGAACGACTACTAGATAGAGTCTTCGCCGAGAGGGGCAAAAATGGATATAAAATATTAGCGTCAGAGATGGTTAACGCAATTGTGCCAATGCAGGCTGCTTTCAACCAGAAATCGACCCAATTGGGATTTCCTAGCAGCATCTGATGGCGGCTCGTTCCTGTAAATAATCGATTGCCTTCACTGGTGCGCTAAATTAATCCGAGAGAAGAAAATTGCAAAGATTGGAGATATATAAGTCCACCTTGAAAGGCTAGAAGAGGACAGGGAGCTTCGCATCCCACCAGTCCCAAACTCATGTGGCAGCTTCATACTTATTCCCCATCAACATTGGAGACGGGCAAGAAGGTTAAGATGTGAAAGTCAGCACGATATTTTTCATATCTACAGAGAGCTCTGAGGAAGACAGTGGACGTTCAAAAAAGGGACAGGGACCAAATGCAAGCTACGTGTTTTTGGTTAGCATATTTCACATTTTGCAGTAAATCTTAGATGCACTTGGCCATTTTTGTCAATCAGCAATTTTAATATTGAACTCTCATAGCTCATCCACATGCACAAAGCACTCTTTGTTTTTTGTTCATTATGGTGCTGCAGAGCACACTCACATAGCCCTTGCAATGGCTTCGCTTCGGCTCCTAGTGGTGAACAAATTTACTAAAATTATTGAATGAAGAAACTCTTCGATGAATATTGTTGTGGAGAAATTAATTCGAATAATATTACGACTGCAAATATTAACTTTAACAGTAGGGGTGGACGACATGTGCATGAAAGGGCTCAAATAGACCCATGACATAAGAGTGTTGAGCTCTTTGAAACCCCGGGTAGCGTGACACTATGAATTTTGGAGTTTATCGTGGTAGTTGGAGGAGTTATTTACTGAGGCATTCATTCTCATCCATGCTAGTGCTAGTGGTAACCTTAGCTTTTTTTTCTTAAAATGTTTTACTTCATAATGTTTGATATTTGACAAATGGGCTTGGGACCAAGGCTTAACCCGAAAATAGGTTGCATTCTCACAGGCCATTCTGGTACATTGAGGTAGTGGCCGTAGGCAGGTCATGACCTGCATGCACATATCAGAGACTTGAGCCCACCTCGGGTTCTTCCTAAAGCCTGACATTGCTTTTTTATTGGTAAGGCTACAGTCTAGCAATAGATTGATGGGAATTAACCACAATTAGACCAGGCTTGATCCTCAGCCTCCATATTCTCCTTGAGATTTGCCGCTTCTTTTTCCTTGGCCTCCATCTTCTCCTTGAGGTTTGCCATTTCTTTTTGTTCGTTGGACTGTGGTCCAGCCATAATGCAAGCTCGATTCTCAATGTATTTATATATGGAATTTATTCGAGAACGCCAAAGCTACTTGTCCTAAGGTTTCAATCCTGTCCCATCAAAAAACAGTGTGGTTTTTGGCCAAAATAAATAAATTCTCAAATTTTGATTTAAAATTAGTTCTTTAACAGTATATATGGATTCAACACTTGAAAAAGAACCTTGAAACTCTAGATTGTGGAAAATTTACTGCTCAATATTGAACAACCAAGATTGTGGAAAATTTACAACACATTCCAACCAATCCTTCTAATTCTAGACAAATTTAACTCAAAAAAACCATAAAAAATTCCAAAATGTATAACATATAGACGACGGCTTAAAGGAACAATCTAAATCAGTTGAGCAGGTATGTTTCAAGTCCGGGTTTGGTCAAATGCTTCTTGTACCTTTAAATTCTGAATAGATAAAATATTTATTTCCGTTAAAAATATATTGAACTAATTCTACAACAAATTGACACCATAAAATAATAATATAATATATTAGTTCTCTCTGGGCCTGAGTACTTACATCTTGATGAAATAATATTTTTCTTTAATTCATTCCATTCTTGAAACAGAGAAATAACTTTCAAGAAATGTCTAAATTTGACCAGCATTAAATAAAATGACTCTTTATCTCCACCGAGCCATTCAATTCATGTAGGATTTTTGTCTAAACTATAAAGTATTCACAGCTAAAACAAGGTTTAAGCCATGAAGGATTGGAAGCTATTTGTATGCATTACATATTTGAAAATTCAGGGGAATATTTCAAAAATTCTCATGAACGATGAAAAGTTAAGGCTAAGAAGATTACCCGTGGGGCAAACGCAGACCTGAGGCACAAAAATGCCTCGGAAAGCCTTGATAGGATATATGTAGATGGCTTTGACTAGTTACACAGGATTCTGAGCTTCCCTGCTACCGAAAACAGAACTGATACAAAATAGTAACTGTAACTGAATTAGGAAGGATTGGATGCATAATCCACAAATCTAACTTTGTAGATTATGGAACTTATTTCATCCTTCTATACAATCTACAAAACTATGTTATTAATGGAGGAGTAGAAATGATTAGTTACATGATCCACAAAACTAACTTTATAAAACATGGAACTTATCTCAACTCATCATTTTCTAATCTACAAAACAAAGCCATTAATAGAGGAAGTCATACCTTTGACATCCTAGAAAGCATTTTAATACATATCTTTTCTAAAAATTAAATGTATATGTAATTGTATTATTTTTATCGTTGTAAAAGATATAATATGTATGTTATTCACTAACTTAATATATAATTTCACTACTTATGATTATACTGGCATAAAGTTCACTATATATTCCCATATTTTCTTAATTTGAATTTATGCCATTCAAGCAACAAAGATGTAAAAATTATTTTGTTTTTGAAGAACTTACTCGTTATTCAATTTTCTTAATGAAAAAAGCATAAAAACATGAAAATATAAAAAAAAAAAAACTAAATGAATTTATAAATTTAACAAAAATATTAAAATGAACAAATATCAAATCTTTCGTATTACAATCTTAAACTCTATTCAAACTACTTTCTAATTTAATGTAGATATCAAAGTAACTTATTAAAATTTAGTTTTCCACATTACATATACATATAAAGTGACAGTTTTTCAATTCTAAAAATGAAAAATGGAAAAATGTATGTGATTAAGAGTATGTGCAAGACTAGTAAGAATTTCAATTATAATTGACTTTATTTTATTAGAACAAAGCGAACACTATCCTAGCTTTAGTTTTTTGAGAAAAAACAAATTGAAAAAAACCATAAAATTAAAATTGCTTAAATATATTTTAAATATAAATTAGTTATAAGAATTTAAAGTTTTAAAATAATAATAATAATATTTAAAAGAAAAATAACAATTAAGAGAAAATATTGATTTACATTAACCACTAATTTTTTTTTATAAGCTTGGTAGGACTACGTCTTCATCATGTCTAATATAGCACCCCGATCGGGGTGTGGAATTGAATCGGTGACTTCACATCAAGAAGTGCCTTAACAGAGCGCCCGATCATCATCTATCCAAGACCCAACGGACATTAACTACTAATTTAAAAAACAAAACAAAACGGAAAAAAATATTTACATTAACCACATTATCTAAAGAATGCACTTTTAAAAATAATGAAAGAGCTTTAAATAAAAAAGTATTGAGCATACTCTTATATATATGTCATTTCATTTTTTTCCATAAACCCCAACCCTAAATAAATATAAGAAAATATCTCAAAAAAATAAATATCCATCTCCCAAAAACATCTCAAAAAAATAAATCAACTCGCAAAAAAAACCAAACATGGCCTCAAACGTAGCTTTAGTAAAAGGAAAAAAGAAATACATCCAGGGCAGATAGTCTATTCCTATTCCAACTTTTTTCCTTCATTAAAATATAACTAAATATATATTTACGCATTATATAATTAAATATATATTTACAATGCAATATCGTATAAGCTAAGTCACAAGACACATCCCTCAGGGTCTCGTGTCCTATATTTCATGTGTTGGACACCAGACTTGCCCTAAAATGTGTAACAAAAATATTTTTTAGTGTCCTTCAATTGAGACACATGTTTTGGACATGGAAAAAATGTGCCCTAATGTCTTGGGCTCTCAGGACAAGTGTCCCAGGAAAAAATGAAATTTAAAACCACGACTTGGTTTTTCTTGGGGGGTTTTCTTCATTGTTCGTTGCCGAAATCGAATTTGTTGTTCAATGTGAGGAATTATGGGTGATGACTAATGAGATCAACCATATTTTTATCGACATCTTGTCAAGCCCATGTCATACTCTCATTTTCCAACCTCACTGAGTTGTTTACTGTCATGTCTTGGATCATTATTTTGTAATAGAATTTGATACGATTTTGTATTTACTTTACAATTTTTCAAAATTTATTTTAATATAAAGGTTCAATGAACATGATTTTGTCGATGTCATAAATTATCTTTGTTTTACTAATATTGTAGCATACATATAGATTTTGTGTTCATATTTAAATACATATTGCTAAGCATATGTTTGAATGTGTATCTACATATGTGCTTGTAGATGTAAAGCACTCCTGAGTTTTTCATAAATTAAAAAGTGGGATAAATCAATGGTTTTTCCATAATGACTCTATGGAAGATCCATTACTTGTTTTGCATGTATTTGATTTGTATACCTTCACTAAAATTTCATATCTAATTTCAAATCATTGCCCCAGAAGAAACTCCTCTAATATCAAGAGATCAATTTCAAAATAATCACCATACATCATGTGATGAATCTACTTGTATCTAAAAAATTCACCATTCTATTTTCTATCCATTAAGCTATTTACTATTGATGTACTTCTATGTACTAATTTTCAGGTAATTGTTTTCACTCTCATACATGAAATAGAGAGATGTTAGTATCTTTCTAGATTTTGTTACTTGTAAAATCGGGAGAGCTATTTCGTGTCCCATTATTATTGTTTTCAGCAAAAACAAGCAAAGTGGTATATGAAAAGAACAACGGAAAATAATCTCAAACAACATGATGTCATCATAAGGCAACAAGTTCAAGAGAGTAGATTATTGATAGTTGTTTATAAGGCAACAGTTCAAGAGAGTAGATTATTGATAATAGTATATCGGAATCTAATAAGCTCCTAATTGTTAGAGCTTTTCAACCAGAATATATGTTTTCTTCTAGATGAATGCATAACTTCATACGAAATACTAAATACATATCATACTGATTCATATTTGTAGATGTTCTAATTTCTCAAAAATATGGATTAGACACTATATTTCAATATTTTTTTTAATATATCTATTTTTCTATATATTATATATATCGTGTCATTTGTATCTTATTTTCGGGGTCACTGTGTCTCATGTCGAATACTCTTATTTATGTGTCATCTCTATCTTGTGTCCTCGTGTCACGTGACTTAACGTATCCTTTGTATATTTTTTAAATTAATTTAAGAAAAAAAAACATATACATTATATTTAGACATAAAAAAATAAGTTAGTTTCTAAAATATACCAATTATGGAGCTTTAATTTATAGGGGCATAGATATATAAAGAAAAATGAATGAAATCATAAGAATTAACCAAGCTAAACCACTTAAGAGGGATGGGGGTTGGGCTCCCTACCCCATCTCACTCACGCAACTACTGAAGAGAGATGGGCTTGGGCTCCTTCGCCATCTTGTTGTTGTTGACCTTCCCTCCTACGAGGCCTCCTTGGCTTTTTCTCTGATCACACCGTTGATCTACGCTTTAATCTGATGTTGTTACACACTTGTATATATCATAGAATTTACCTGATTCTATGATATATACAAGTGTGTAACAACATCAGATTAACTAGACTCAATCTGATGCTGTTAGATAAATATAGTAACGAGCAATCTTATAAAATAAAGCCAACTTTATTTTTTTGTTTTTTTAAATATTTCCGAAAACACCATAAAATTAAAAAATGTTTAATTATATTTTAAATATAAATTAATTTTAATTTTAAAATAGTAATAATAATATTAAAAAAAAAAAAAATTAAAAAAAAAAAATTATATTAACTATTAATTTTTAAAACAAAAAATAATATTTAAAAAAAAATTGAGAAAAAATCTATTTATATTATGTAAATTTTCTTTTTAAAATAATGAAGAAAATTTAAATAAGAAAATATTGAGCATACTCTTATATATATGTCATCTCATTTTTTTTTCCAGACACCATAATTCTAAATAATAATAATAATAATAATAATAAACTATCTCAAAAAAATAAATATCTATTTCCCAAAAACATTTAAAAAAAAATAAATCAACTCCCAGAAAAACCAAACAAAACAGTGCCTCAAACGTTGCTTTAGCAAAATGGAAAAAGAAACATATCCAACGCAGATAGACTATTCCATCCACAAGGGAAAGTAAAAGACACAACGAAATACATAGTTAATATAAAAATCTAAAGCATATTTATACATTATATAATTAAATATATATTTATAAGGTAATATCATATCATTTATATATATTTTTTAAATTAATTTAGAAGAAAAAAAACATATATATATATATATATATATATATAGACATAATTAAATAAGTTAATTTATAAAAGATATCAATTATCGAGCTTTAATTTATAGGCTAGTTCATAGATATATAAAGAAATATGAATGAAATCATAAGCATTAACCAAGCTAAACAATTTAAGAAGGATGGGGTTAGGCTCCCTTCCCATCTCACTCATGTAGCTGACTCAAGAGGGATGGGCTTGGGCTCCTTCGCCATCTAGTTGTTGTTGACCTTCCTTCCTACCGGGCCTCTTTTTCTCTGATTACACTATTGATTTACAAACTTTTTTGGTGGCAGTAGCAAGGGCATGGGTAGCTTTAAAAATATCTCCTAAGAAAATTTGGAGGACCTCAATCTATTTACAAACGATGAAGTTAAAGTGAAAATAGAAGACTAGATTCTGGACCTGGACATACCAAGGCTATCCAAAACCTCTATCTGTGTGTTGTGGAGCTTTATTGGCATGTAAAGACTCTCATAGCGAAAGCTTTGGTTGAAAATGAGGAAAACAACTCTGAAACTGATCTACAGTTTAACATAATTCTAGTTGAGTGCCACCATATCTTCTCAAAGGACCAGACCCACTAGGATATCCATAGGCACCTGTAGTTGTCTCCAATCATGTTTAATTGCTACAGTCTACATTACTAGGTATTTATTTAGCTGGCTGCAACACTCTTGGATCAGTCTCACTAGGAGATCCCACCTGTAATTTTTTCCAATTATGTTTAATTGCTACAATGTGCATTACTAGTTGCTTATTTTGCTGGTTGCAACACTCTTCTTCTTTTATGGCCTTTGGATATCATGTGAATTTGTTAGCAGTATTATGGTTTTGGATTTTGTTATTCAAGTAATGTGAGTTATTTCTATGATGGTTTTCAAGTTAGTCTTTCCATTTGGACTTGTTAGCTGTATCATGATTTTCGGTTTTTTTATGCAAGTAATGTCAATTATTTCTATGATGGTCATCATTTTAATCTTATTTATACTGTTAATTTTAACTCTAAAAAACTCTTCTAAAAAGACTAGTTTGATTTCCCTAGAGACAAATTGTAACAAGAGATGATAAGATGTACTACCTTTTCTATATACATGAAACTTTACTATTTTATATATATATAACTTTTCTATGTAATGATAACCATACAAAAATAATTACTTTATTAAATGATGAAACTAATTTAGACATGCCAAAATGTAACAATAACACTCTATATTCAAATCATACCTCGGTAGTTTTAAAACAATCAGCCTGGTTTCATAAAAACAAAAACCAACAGCAGAAAGGACAAGCCAGTTACTATAAGTTACAAGTATTTCAATATGACTAATAACATTTCTAAATATTCTTGGTCGAGACTCTGAATAATTTGATAGAACCTTGTAATGGGTCCACAAAGAATGAAGGTTCTATCCTAATTTATGAATCCGTCAATTTATGTTACGATTTTAGTAAACCAGTAATAAAAACCAAGAGGAGAAAGGAAAAACCACTTAATTTAGGAAGAGGGTGTGCCCAACTGCTGGTCCGGTCCGGGAATTACATTTATCCGGCGGCCAACAATCTAGGGGCTTCAGGGCAGCATTTCAATCATAAACCTAAGTTACAATTACTTCCATATAAACAAAAAGATTTGGAAATAATAATATAAATAACAAGATTTATAGGTAACAGTTTAGAGAATTGGCTGGTTTCTTGTATTTGAAAATGGAATTGGCAGGACGAGTATTACTTTGTCGAAAGCGCGCACTTCCACCAACTATCAAAACAACTACCAATTAACCAAATACCGCAACAATAAGAAATAACATATATGATGGGACATATATTTTTCCTTAGCTTTCATAGGGAAAATGTCAGTTCTCTTAATATTTCCTGTGCCATGGTGCTCATACACTTCCCACGAAACCCTCGAAAATACGATTTGTTCAGATTGTGGATAATTTGATGGGACCTTGTAATGGACCCCCAACAATCAAATTCAACTATTTCAATTGATCAAAATATCGGTTCATCAATTTCTATTAAGAGCTTTTGGAATTTGGTTTAAAATTAAGAAGCGAGACATTGGGTCAGTGATAGCCTAGGGTCTGTGAGGTTTCTTTGATGACCATCTCTTATAGTCGCGCTTACCCTATGTTAATGAAACTCCACTCAACCTTAACAATTAATATGTTGAATTTCAAGATACAATTTCTTTAGTATGTCGAACTCAATCTCGAAATTAAATGAAAACTTAAGATAAAACTTCATATGAAACTTAATATCTGCAGAATTTCAAGATGTGATTTATTAAGTATGCCAACCTAACGAATCTTCACATTAAAAGAAATTTTAAACTGTACTAGATTTTAAGTATTATTATTTTTATTCATTTAATGTGTGACCATTGATTACCATCAATTATTTATAAAATGTTTATATATTTACATAGTTATATCACTTGGCATTTGATTGAGTTAAATTTAATTAAAATAAATTATTATACAAAATTTTAATATACTAAAATGTTATTTGTAAAAAAAATTAAATATTAAAAATAGTTTAAATTAAAAAAAAAAAAAAAATTATATAATGTTGCATACACAACCCAATAAAAAGTTTAATATTAAAAAGTTAGAATGTAATATTTTATAAAAATTTTAAAAATTTAACTATATAATAATTAAAATTATATTACTAGCAATATTTAATAATTTTTTTTATTTAAATTTATTTAATTTAAACAATAACATAAATTTATAACTAAAATATGAGAATTATTAAATTTTATAATATAATTTTGTATCATAATAACAAATTCTGTTTAATTCAAATTTTTATATAAAATTATATATAACATATTTTAATATAATTTTAAAATTTTAAATTAATTTAATATTAAAACTATTTTCGTAATTTCTTGTGAAATTAGAATTTTTATCCATCAAAATTATATATATGATGATGATTAATGTACATATATTATTTTGAAATAAATTTAAACTTTGGATAAATTTATAAAACAAAAAATAAAAATTATTAATTTTTATAATATAATTGTTCACCATAATAACAAATTCTATTTAATTTTAATTTTTGTATGAACTTATATAGAACATACTTTAATATAATTTTAAAATTTTAAATTAACCACTATTAAAACCATTTTCATAATTTCTTGTCAGATTAGAATTTATCTACACGAAGGTTATATATATTGTTTTGAATTTAAATTTTATGCTACTGAATTTTATTTTAAATTTAGCCCAAAAAAATCCCTTATATTTTAAATATAATAGAGCCGTTGTGTATAAATAGGTTGAAACAGAGTATTAAAACCAAACCTGCCATATACACCTATAGTTATAGATTAGCGAACTTCATGGGTTTAGCTTCACCATTTGTGATTTTCTATGACTTATCTTCCAAATTTGGCGAATATTAAAAAATCAATGTCTACAGCACGCAGGGTTAAAGAACTTACTAGCCATTTCTGTCTTTCTATTACTTGATTACCAACAATTCCGCCAGAATAGCCCATGTCCAAAGATCATTTTGAAATAGCAGATATCTAAAAGCTAGTTTTAAAATTTATGAGAGTGGGCACATATGTGGCAGAGAATATGGTAATGGTAAAGGCATGTGAGAACCGTGCGCACAATAAAAAGCGACTCTATTTGAGCTCAGGATTAATCGCACGCCCAACTTGTTTTTAGGTAAGGATGAAACAATAACCTCTACGACCACTGCATTAAATTACAGTACACAGAAGAAATCACTAAATTCTAAAAACACTCAGGACTAAACTCCTAAATTCGAAAATATTGTTCGCACCAAAAATTCAATACAAAATAAATAGCATATATATATTTGAGATATTTAAGAATTAATTTTATGAATCCACATTACGTACCTGAATTAGGAACTCCGTAACAATGTACAACTACTCCAGAAGAAACAATTGATTCACTGCAAACCAGCAAAATGAAAAGATGGACAGAGATTAAAATCACAGCCTGGAAATGATGGGTAGCGCCAGATATACGGCTTAGAAAAATGTACCTGCAACCAGACACCATTATAAGTAAGAAAATATTTGTGCCACTTCATCTTTAAAGAAACATCTAATTAAAAAAAAAGTTGAACATCTGTTTCAACCTCTTTTCTTTATTCACTGATCTAAGTGCAAATCCAGGAAACCGCCGCTCAGAAAAAGTTTAGAGAAACATCTTTTCATAAAGATAAATAAGGACTATAACAACCGCTTCACCACCTGCTTAGGTAAATGAATATCATGGTTTCATCTATAATATATCTTGTACTCTGCATTCTAAAACAGATAAAATTGGAACGCCCAGCAATTCACACACAACTAAAGAGAAATCTATTCGCACAGTAAAAACATTAAAACACCCATAAAGGAAAACCAAACCAAGCAGCATGGCCATGCTGCAGAAAAACAAAGAAACAAGCGAAGCCAAGCCAATCCAAAGCGGAATGCAAAAACAATTGAGATGGAAGTGCTCTGTTTCTTGGTTCTGAGCATTGCTTTATGTACACTCAATTTCCAACGGTCACTAGTTTTGCAGATTTAAATTATTTTAGATGTTTATTAAGGCCCGTTTTTTTCGCTTTTTCCTTTCTTTCTAAAATTAGGGTGCGCCCGCGATGAACCATGGAACTTTCTTTTGTTTTTATTGCATTCTAAACTAAATTTTTGCTACATTAAAAAGAAATATTCATTTAAAATATATATATATATATATATATATTTTTGAGTCATTCAAAGCATTTACTAGAATTTCTTCGGTGTTATATATATGAGTATCATATAATATTCTCATGAAAAAATCAAAGTCGGATATCGCTTAATCAAAAGTTTTTTTTTAATATGCCTATTTGCTATTTATTATTAAGTAATATTTGGACATAAAATATTATGAGAAGGCATGGTACTTACTATAATTTTAAGTTAATTTAATGATTGATAGGAATATTCGATAACAAATAGAGAGTGTGATTACATTTCTAATCATGGAGGGAAGACGTAGCCCTTCGTGATATTTGGGCTTCGTAATAGTCGTAACAGCTTTTTGGGGACATTCCTTATTATAAAAAAAGAGTAACTGAACACGATATTTTGAACTTAATATGGTTGTGTGTTCTATTTTTACGCTGTAAAGTGTTTTTATTTGAAAACAACCCACCTAAAGTGCCACCTGTATCATTATGTACCATTGATGTTCATGTTAGACGATTCAAATGATTTCAACCTTTGATTCATTACTGTTATTATTCAGTTATAAAAATGACTTTAAACTTCTTGAACGGGCATTTCCACTTAACAGAACGACTACTAGATAGAGTCTTCGCCAAGAGGGGAAAAAATGGATATAAAATATTAGCGTCAGAGCTGGTTAACGCAATTGTGCCGATGCCGGATGCTTTCAACCCGAAATCGACCCAATTGGGATTTCCCAGCGGCATCTGATGCCGGCTCGTCCCTGCAAATAATCGATTGCCTTCACTGGTGCGCTAAATTAATCCGAGAGAAGAACATTGCAAAGATTGGAGATATATAAGTCCACCTTGAAAGGCTAGAAGAGGACAGGGAGCTTCGCATCCCACCAGTCCCAAACTCATGTGGCAGCTTCATACTTATTGCCCATCAACATTGGAGACGGGCAAGAAGGTTAAGACATGAAAGTCAGCACGATAGTTTTCATCTCTACAGAGAGCTCTGAGGAAAACAGTGGACAATCAAAAAAGGGACAGGGACCAACTACAAGCTGCGTGTTTTTGGTTAGCATATTTCACATTTTTGAGTAAATCTTAGATGCACTTGGCCATTTTTGTCGATCAACAATTTTAATATTGAACTCTCATAGCTCATCCACATGCACAAAGTGCCCTTTGTTTTTTGGTCATTATGGTGCTTCAGAGCACACTCACATAGCCCTTGCAATGGCTTCACTTCGGCTCCTAGTGGTGAACAAATTTACTAAAATTATTGAATGAACAAACTCTTCGATGAATATTGTTGTGGAGCAATTAATTCGAACAATATTACGACTGCAAATATTAACTTTAACAGTAGGGGTGGACGACATGTGCGTGAGAGTGCTCGAATACACCCATGACATAACAGTGTTGAGCTCTTTGAAACCCCGGGTAGCGTGACACTATGAATTTTGGAGTTTATCATGGTAGTTGGAGGAGTTAGTTACTGAGGCATTCATTCTCATCCATGCTAGTGCTAGTGGTAACCTTAGATTTTTTTTCTTAAAATGTTTTACTTCATAATGTTTGATATTTTCCAAATGGGCTTGGGACCAAGGCTTAACCTGAAAATAGGTTGCATTCTCACAGGCCATTCTGGTACATTGAGGTAGTGGCCGTAGGCAGGTCATGACTTGCATACACATATCAGAGACTTGAGCCCACCCCGAGTTCTTCTTGAAGCCTGGCATTGCTTTTTTATTGGTAAGGCTACAGTCTAGCAGTAGATTGATGGGAATTAACCACAATTAGACCAGGCTTGTTCCTCAGCCTCCATATTCTCCTTGAGATTTGCCGCTTCTTTTTCCTCGGCCTCCATCTTCTCCTTGAGGTTTGCCATTTCTTTTTGTTCGTTGGACTGTGGTCCAGCCATACTGCAAGCTCGATTCTCAATGTATTTATATATGGAATTTATTCGAGAACTCCAAAGCTACTTGTCCTAAAGTTTCAATCCTGTCCCATCAAAAACCAGTGTGTTTTTTTGCCAAAATAAATAAATTCTCAAATTTTGATTTAAAATCAGTTCTTTAATGGTATATATGGATTCAACACTTGAAAAAGAACCTTTAAACTCTAGATTGTGGAAAATTTACTGCTCAATATTGAACCACCAAGATTGTGGAAAATTTACAACGGATTCCAACCAATCCTTCTGATTCTAGACAAATTTAACTAAAAAAAACCATAAAAAATTCCAAAATGTATAACATATAGACGACGGCTTAAAGGAACAATGTAAATCAGTCGAGCAGGTATGTTTCAAGTCCGGGTCTGGTCAAATGCTTCTTGTACCTGTAAATTCTCAATAGATAAAATATTTATTTCTGTTAAAAACATATTGAACTAGTTCTACAACAAATTGACACCGTAAAATAATAATATCAGATATTAGTTCTCTCTGGGCTTGAGTACTTACATCTTGATGAAATAATATTCTTCTTTAATTCATTTCATTCTTGAAACAGAGAAAGAACTTTCAAGAAATGTCTAAATTTGACCAGCATTAAATAAAATGACTCTTTATCTCCACCGAGCCATTCAATTCATGCAGGATTTTTGTCTAAACTATAAAGTATTCGCAGCTAAAGCAAGGTTTAAGCCATGAAGGATTGGACGATATCTGTATGCATTACATATTTGAAAATTCAGGGGAATATTTCAAAAATTCTCATGAACGATGAAAATTTAAGGCTAAGAAGATTACCCGTGGGGAAAACGCAGACCTGAGGCACAAAAGTGCCTCGCCAAGCCTTGATAGGATATATGTAGATTGCTTTGACTAGTTACGTAGGATTCTGAGCTTCCCCGCTATCGAAAACAGAACTGATACAAAATAGTAACTGTAACTGAATTGGGAAGGATTGGATGCATAATCCACAAATCTAACTTTGTAGATTATGGAACTTATTTCATCCTTCTATACAATCTACAAAACTATGTTATTAATGGAGGTGTAGAAATGATTGGTTACATGATCCACAAAAATAACTTTATAAAACATGGAACTTATCTCAACTCATCATTTTCTAATCTACAAAGCTAAGCCATTAATAGAGGAAGTCATACCTTTGACATCCTAGAAATCATTTTAATACATAATCTTTTCTAAAAACTAAATGTATATGTAATTGTATTATTTTTTTCATTGTAAAAGATATAATATGTATGTTATTCACTAACTTAATATATAATTTCACTACTTATGATTATACTCGCATAAATTTCACTATATTTTCCCATCTTTTCTTAATTTGAATTTATGCCATTCAAGCAACAAAGATGTAAAAGTTATTTTATTTTTGAAGAACTTACTCGTTATTCAATTTTCTTAATGAAAAAAACATAAAAAAATGAAAATATAAAAAAAAATTAAATAAATTTATAAAGTTAACAAAAATATTAAAATGAACAAATATCAAATCTTTCGTATTACAATCTTAAACTCTATTCAAACTACTTTCTAATTTAATGTAGATATCAAAGTAACTTATTAAAATTTAGTTTTCCACATTACACATACATATAAAGTGACAGTTTTTCAATTCTAAAAATGAAAAATGGAAAAATGTATGTGATTAAGAGTATGTGCAAGACTAGTAAGAATTTCAACTATAATTGACATTATTTTATTAGAACAAAGCGAACACTGTCCTAGCTTTAGTTTTTTGAGAAAAAAACAAAAAACAAAAAAACCATAAAATTAAAATTGCTTAAATATATTTTAAATATAAATTAGTTATAAGAATTTAAAGTTTTAAAATAATAATAATACTATTTAAAATAAAAATAACAATTAAGAGAAAATATTGATTTACATTAACCACTAATTTTTTTTTATAAGCTTGGTAGGACTACATCTTCATCATGTCTAATATAGACCCCTGATCGGGGTGGGGAATTGAATCGGCGACTTCACATCAAGAAGTGCCTTAACAGAGCGCCCGATCATCATCTATCTAAGACCCAACGGACATTAACCACTAATTTCAAAAACAAAACAAAACAAATAAAATAATGAAAGAGCTTTAAATAAAAAGGTATTGAGCATACTCTTATATAGATGTCCTTTCATTTTTTTCCATAAACCCCAACCCCAAATAAATATAAGAAAATATCTCAAAAAAATAAATATCCATCTCCCAAAAACATCTCAAAAAAATAAATCAACTCGCAAAAAAAACCAAACATGGCCTCAAACATAGCTTTAGTAAAAGGAAAAAAGAAACATATCCAGGGCAGATAGTCTATTCCTATTCCAATTGTTTTTCTTCATTAAAATATAACTAAATATATATATATATATATATATATATATATATATA
The DNA here is from genome assembly GCA_034641835.2 of Pinus albicaulis. NCBI lineage: Eukaryota > Viridiplantae > Streptophyta > Pinopsida > Pinales > Pinaceae > Pinus > Pinus albicaulis. The sequence continues at coordinate 12,051 of JAXQQM020087220.1, read as the reverse complement.
TATATATTTATGCATTATATAATTAAATATATATTTACAATGCAATATCGTATAAGATATGTCACAAGACACATCCCTCAGGGTCTCGTGTCCTATATTTCACGTACTGGACACCAGACGCGCCCTAAAATATGTAACAAACATATTTTTTAGTGTCCTCCAATTGAGACACATGTTTTGGACATGGAAAAAATGTGCCCTAGTGTCTTGGGCTCGGACAGGTGTCCCAGGAAAAAATGAAATTTAAAACCACGACTTGGTTTTTCTTGGGGGTTTTCTTCATTGTTCGCTGCCGAAATCAATTTTTTTTGTTCAATGTGAGGAATTATGCATGATGACTAATGAGATCAACCATATTCTTACCGACTTCTTGTCAAGCCCATGTCATACTCTCATTTTCCAACCTCACTAAGTTGTTTACCGTCATGTCTTGGATCATTATTTTGTAATAGAATTTGATACGATTTTGTATTTACTTTATAATTTTTTAAAATTTATTTGAATATAAAGGTCCAATGAACATGATTTTGTCGATGTCCTAAATTATCTTTTTTTTACTAATATTGTAACATACATATAGATTTTGCATTCATATCTAAATACATATGCATAAGCATATGTTTGAATGTGTATCTACATATGTGCTTGTAGATGTAAAGCACTCCTGAGTTTTTCATAAATTAAAAAGTGGGATAAATCAATGGTTTCTCCATAATGACTCTATGGAAGATCCATCTGAACTCCACAGGAGTGATAATTGTTTTGCATGTATTTGATTTGTATACCTTGACTAAAATTTCATATCTAATTTCAAATCGTTGCCCCAGAAGAAACTCCTCTAATATCAAGAGATAAATTTCAAAATAATCACCATACATCATGTGATGAATCTACTTGTATCTAAAAAATTCACCATTCTATTTTCTATCCATTAAGCTATTTAGTATTGATGTACTTCTATGTACTCATTTTCAGGAAATTGTTTTCACTCTCATACATGAAATAGAGAGATGTTAGTATCTTTCTAGATTTTGTTACTTGTAAAATTGGGAGAGCTATTTCGTGTCCCATTATTATTGTTTTCAGCAAAAACAAGAAAAATGGTATATGAAAAGAACAACGGAAAACAATCTCAACCAACATGATGTCATCATAAGGCAACAAGTTCAAGAGAGTAGATTATTGATAGTTGTTTATAAGGCAACAGTTCAAGAGAGTAGATTATTGATAATTATATATGGGAATATAATAAGCTCCTAATTGTTAGAGCTTTTGAACCAGAATATATGTTTTCTTCTAGATGAATGCATAACTTCATACTAAACACTAAATAGATATCATACTGATTCATATCTGTAGATGTTCTAATTTCTAAAAAATATGGATTAGACACTATATTTCAATATTTTTTTTAATATATCTATTTTTCTATATATTATATATATCGTGTCATTTGTATATTATTTTCGGGGTCACTGTGTCTCGTGTCGAATACTCTTATTTATGTGTCATCTCTATCTTCTGTCCTCGTGACTTAATGTATCCTTTGTATATTTTTTAAATTAATTTAAAAAAAATATATATACATTATATTTAGACATAAACAAATAAGTTAGTTTCTAAAATATACCAATTATGGAGCTTTAATTTATAGGGGCATAGATATATAAAGAAAAATGAATGAAATCATAAGAATTAACCAAGCTAAACCACTTAAGAGGGATGGGGGTTGGGCTCCCTACCCCATCTCACTCACGCAGCTACTGAAGAGAGATGGGCTTGGGCTCCTTCGCCATCTTGTTGTTGTTGACCTTCCCTCCTACGAGGCCTCCTTGGCTTTTTCTCTGACCACACCGTTGATCTACGCTTTAATCTGATGTTGTTACACACTTGTATATATCATAGAATTTACCTGATTCTATGATATATACAAGTGTGTAACAGCATCAGATTAACTAGACTCAATATGATGCTGTTAGATAAATATAATAACAAGAAATCTTATAAAATAAAGCCGGCTTTAGTTTTTTGTTTTTTTAAATATTTCCGAAAACACCATAAAATTGAAAAATGTTTAATTATATTTTAAATATAAATTAATTTTAATTTAAAAATAATAATAATAATATTAAAAAAAATAAATAAATTAAAAAAAAATTATATTAACTATTAATTTTAAAACAAAAAATAATATTTAAAAAAAAATTGAGAAAAAATCTATTTATTTTATGTAAATTTTCTTTTTAAAATAATGACGAAAATTTAAATAAGAATATATTGAGCATACTCTTATATATATGTCATCTCATTTTTTTTTCGAGACATCATAATTCTAAATAATAATAATAAACTATCTCAAAAAAATAAATATCTATTTCCCAAAAACATTTAAAAAAAAATAAATCAACTCCCAGAAAAACCAAACAAAACAGTGCCTCAAACGTTGCTTTAGTAAAATGGAAAAAGGAACATATCCAACGCAGATAGACTATTCCATCCACAAGGGAATGTAAAAGACACAACGAAATACATAGTTAATATAAAAATATAAAGCATATTTATAATTATATAGTTAAATATATATTTATAAGGTAATATCATATCATTTATATATATTTTTTAAATTAATTTAGAAGAAAAAAAACATATATATATAGACATAATTAAATAAGTTAATTTCTAAAAGATATCAATTATCGAGCTTTAATTTATATGCTAGTTGATAGATATATACAGAAATATGAATGAAATCATAAGCATTAACCAAGCTAAACAATTTAAGAAGGATGGGGTTAGGATCCCTTCCCATCTCACTCATGTAGGTGACTCAAGAGGGATGGGCTTGGGCTCCTTCGCCATCTAGTTGTTGTTGACCTTCCCTCCTACCGGGCCTCTTTTTCTCTGATTACACTATTGATTTACAAACTTTTTTGGTGGCAGTAGCAAGGGCATGGGTAGCTTTAAAAATAACTCCTAAGAAAATTTGGAGGACCTCAATCTATTTACAAATGATGAAGTTAGAGTGGAAATAGAAGACTAGATTCTGGACCTGGACATACCAAGGCTACCCAAAACCTCTATCTGTGTGTTGTGGAGCTTTATTGGCATGTAAAGACTCTCATAGGGAAGTCTTTGGTTGAAAATGAGGAAAACAACTCTGAAACTGATCTACAGTTTAACATAATTCTAGTTGAGTGCCACCAGATCTTCTCAAAGGACCAGACCCACTAGGAGATCGCTAAACACCTGTAGTTGTCTCCAATCATGTTCAATTGCTACAGTCTACATTACTAGTTATTTATTTAGCTGGCTGCAACACTTTTGGATGAGTCTCAATAGGAGATCCCACCTGTAATTTTTTCCAATTATGTTTAATTGCTACAGTGTGCATTACTAGTTGCTTATTTTGCTGGTTGCAACACTCTTCTTCTTTTGTGGCCTTTGGATATCATGTGAATTTGTTAGCAGTATTATGGTTTTGGATTTTGTTATTCAAGTAATGTGAGTTATTTCTATGACGGTTTTCAAGTTAGTCTTTCCATTTGGACTTGTTAGCTGTATCATGATTTTCGGTTTTGTTATGCAAGTAATTTCAGTTATTTCTATGATGGTCATCATTTTAATCTTATTTATACTATTAATTTTAATTCTAAAAAACTCTTCTAAAAAGACTAGTTTGATTTCCCTAGAGACAAATTGTAACAAGAGATGATAAGATGTACTACCTTTTCTATATACATGAAACTTTACTATTTTATATATATATAACTTTCCTATGTAATGATAACCATACAAAAATAATTACTTTATTAAATGATGAAACTAATTTAGACATGCCAAAATGTAACAATAACACTCTATATTCAAATCATACCTCGGTTCAGCCTGGTTTCATAAAAACAAAAACCAACAGCAGAAAGGACAAGCCAGTTACTATAAGTTACAAGTATTTCAATATGACTAATAACATTTCTAAATATTCTTGGTCGAGACTCTGAATAATTTGATAGAACCTTGTAATGGGTCCATAAAGAATGAAGGTTCTATCCTAATTTATGAATCCGTCAATTTATGTTACTAGTTTAGTAAACCAGTAATAAAAACCAAGAGAAGAAAGGAAAAACCACTTAATTTAGGAAGACGGTGTGCCCAACTGCTGGTCCGGTCTGGGAATTACATTTATCCGGTGGCCAACAATCTAGGGGCTTCAGGGTAGCATTTCAATCATAAACCTAAGTTACAATTACTTCCATATAAACAAAAAGATTTGGAAATAATAATATAAATAACAAGATTTATAGGTAACAGTTTAGAGAATTGGCTGGTTTCTTGTATTTGAAAATGGAATTGGCTAGTTTCTTTTATTTGAAAATGGAATTGGCAGGACGAATATTACTTTGTTGAAAGCGCGCACTTCCACCAACTATCAAAACAACTACCAATTAACCAAATACCACAACAATAAGAAATAACATATAAGATGGGACATATATTTTTCCTTAGCTTTCATAGGGAAAATGTCAGTTCTCTTAATATTTCCTGTGCCATGGTGCTCATACACTTCCCATGAAACCCTCGAAAATACGATTTGTTCGGATTGTGAATAATTTGATGGAGCCTTGTAATGGACCCCAAGAATCAAATTCAACTATCTCAATTGATCAAAATATCGGTTCATCCATTTCTATTAAGAGCTTTTGGCATTTGGTTTAAAATTAAGGAGCGAGACATTGGGTCAGTGATAGCCTAGGGTCTGTGAGGTTTCTTTGATGACCATCTCTTATGGTCGCGCTTACCCTATGTTAATGAAACTCCACTCAACCTTAACAATTAATATGTTGAATTTCAAGATACGATTTCATTAGTATGTCGAACTCAATCTTGAAATTAAATGAAATCTTAAAATAAAACTTCATATGAAATTTAATATCTGCAGAATTTCAAGATGTGATTTATTAAGTATGCCAACCTAACGAATCTTCACATTAAAAGAAATTTTAAATTGTACTAGATTTTAAGTATTATTATTTTTATTCATTTAATGTGTGACCGTTGATTACCATCGATTATTTATACAATGTTTATATATTTACATAGTTATATCAGTTGGCATTTGATTGAGTTAAATTTAATTAAAATAAATTATTATACAAAATTTTAATATACTAAAATGTTATTTGTAAAAAAAATTAAATATTAAAAATAGTTTAAATTTAAAAAAAAAAAAAAAATTATATAATTTTATATATAAAAATATGCATACACAACCCAATAAAAAGTTTAATATTAAAAAGTTAGAATGTAATATTTTATAAAAATTATAAACATTTAACTATATAATAATTAAAATTATATTACTAGCAATATTTAATAATTTTTTTTATTTAAATTTATTTAATTTAAACAATAACATAAATTTATAACTAAAATATGAGAATTATTAAATTTTATAATATAATTTTGTATCATAATAACAAATTCTGTTTAATTTAAATTTTTATATAAAATTATATATAACATATTTTAATATAATTTTAAAATTTTAAATTAATTTAATATTAAAACTATTTTCATAATTTCTTGTTAAATTAGAATTTTTATCCATCAAAATTATATATATGATGATGATTAATGTACATATATTATTTTGAAATAAATTTAAACTTTGGATAAATTTGTAAAACAAAATATAAAAATTATTAATTTTTATAATATAATTGTTCATCATAATAACAAATTCGATTTAATTTTAATTTTTGTATGAACTTATATAAAACATACTTCAATATAATTTTAAAATTTTAAATTAACCACTATTAAAACCATTTTCATAATTTCTTGTCAGATTAGAATTTATATACACGAAGGTTATATATATTATTTTGAATTTAAATTTTATGCTACTGAATTTTATTTTAAATTTATCCCAAAAAATCCCTTATATTTTAAATATAATAGAGCCGTTGTGTATAAATCGGTTGAAATAGAGTATTAAAACCAAACCTGCCATATACACCTATAGTTATAGATTAGCGAACTTCATGGGTTTAGCTTCACCATTTGTGATTTTCTATGACTTATCTTCCAAATTTGGCTAATATTAAAAAATCAATGTCTACAGCACGCAGGGTTAAAGAACTTACTAGCCATTTCTGTCTTTCTATTACTTGATTACCAACAATTCCGTCAAAATAGCCCATGTCCAAAAATCAATTTGAAATAGCAGATATCTAAATGCTAGTTTTAAAATTTATGAGAGTGGGCACATAACTGGCAGAGAATATGGTAATGGTAAAGACATGTGAGAACCGTGCGCACAATAAAAAGCGACTCTATTTGAGGTCAGGATTAATCGCAGGCCCAACTTGTTTTTAGGTAAGGATGAAACAATAACCTCTACGACCACTGCATTAAATTACAGTACACAGAAGAAGTACCTAAATTCTAAAAACTCTCAGGACTAAATTCCTAAATTCGAAAATATTGTTCGCACCAAAAATTCAATACAAAATAAATAGCATATATATATTTGAGATATTTAAGAATTAATTTTATGAATCCACATTACGTACCTGAATTAGTAACTCTGTAACAATGTACAACTACTCCAGCAGACACAATTGATTCACTGCAAACCAGCAAAATGAAAAGGTGGACAGCGATTAAAAACACAGCCTGGCAATGATGGGTAGCAACCAGACACCATTATAAGTAAGAAAATATTTGTGCCACTTCATCTTTAAAGAAACATCTAACTAAAACAAAAAAATGATCATACGTTTCAACCTCTTTTCTTTATTCCCTGATCTAAGTGCAAATCCAGGAAACCCCCGCTCGGAAAAAGTTTAGAGAAACATCTTTTCATAAAGATAAATAAGGACTATAACAGCCGCTTCACCACCTGCTTAGGTAAATGAATATCATGGTTTCATCTCTAATATATCTTGTACTCTGCATTCTAAAACAGATAAAATTGGCACGCCCAGCAATTCACACACAACTAAAGAGAAATCGATTCGCACAGTAAAAACATTAAAACACCCATAAAGGAAAACCAAACCAAGCAGCAAGGCCATGCTGCAGAAAAACAAAGAAACAAGCGAAGCCAAGCCAATCCAAAGCGGAATGCAAAAACAATTGAGATGGAAGTGTTGTGTTTCTTGGTTCTGAGCATTGCTTTATGTACACTCAGTTTCCAACGGTCACTAGTTTTGCAAATTTAAATTATTTTAGATGTTTATTAAGGCCCGCTTTTTTCGCTTTTTCCTTTCTTTCTAAAATTAGGGTGCGCCCGCAATGAACCATGGAACTTGCTTTTGTTTTTATTGCATTCTAAACTAAATTTTTGCTACATTAAAAAGAAATATTCATTTAATATATATATATATATATATATATATATATATATATATATATATTTGAGTCATTCCAAAGCATTTAAATTTCTTCGAGGGGTGTTATACTCTATCTACTTAGGTATCATATAATATTCTCATGAAAAAATCAAAGTCGCATATCGCTTAATCAAAAGTTTTTTTTTTATATGCCTATTTGCTATTTATTATTAAGTAATATTTGGACATAAAATATTACGAGAAGGCATGGTACTTACTATAATTTTAAGTTAATTTAATGATTGATAGGAATATTCGATAACAAATAGAGAGTGTTATTAAATTTCTAACCATGGAGGGAAGACGTAGCCCTTCGTGATATTTGGGCTTCGTAATAGTCGTAACAGCTTTTTGGGGACATTCCTTATTATAAAAAAAGAGTAACTGAACACGATATTTTGAACTTAATATGGTTGTGTGTTGTATTTTTACGCTGTAAAGTGTTTTTAGTTGAAAAAAACCCACCTAAACTGCCACCTGTATCATTATGTACCATTGATGTAATTGTTAGACTATTCAAATGATTTCAACCTTTGATTCATTACTGTTATTAATCAGTTATAAAAACGACTTTAAACTTCTTGAACGGGCATTTCCACTTAACAGAACGACTACTAGATAGAGTCTTCGCCAAGAGGGGAAAAAATGGATATAAAATATTAGCGTCAGAGCTGGTTAACGCAATTGTGCCAATGCCGGCTGCTTTCAACCCGAAATCGACCCAATTGGGATTTCCTAGCGGCATCTGATGGCGGCTCGTCCCTGTAAATAATCGATTGCCTTCACTGGTGCGCTAAATTAATCCGAGAGAAGAACATTGCAAAGATTGGAGATATATAAGTCCACCTTGGAAGGCTAGAAGAGGACAGGGAGCTTCGCATCCCACCAGTCCCAAACTCATGTGGCAGCTTCATACTTATTCCCCATCAACATTGGAGACGGGCAAGAAGGTTAATACGTGAAAGTCAGCACAATAGTTTTCATCTCTACAGAGAGCTCTGAGGAAGACATTGGACAGTCAAAAAAGGGACAAGGACCAACTGCAAGCTGTGTGTTTCTGGTTAGCATATTTTACATTTTGCAGTAAATCTTAGATGCACTTGGCCATTTTTGTCAATCAGCAATTTTAATATTGAAATCTCATAGCTCATCCACATGCACAAAGCGCTCTTTGTTTTTTGGTCATTATGGTGCTGCAGAGCACACTCACATAACCCTTGCAATGGCTTCGCTTCGGCTCCTAGTGGTGAACAAATTCACTAAAATTATTGAATGAACAAACTCTTCGATGAATATTGTTGTGGAGAAATTAATTCGAAAAATATTACGACTACAAATATTAACTTTAACAGTAGGGGTGGACGACATGTGTGTGAGAGGGCTCGAATAGACCCATGACATAATAGTGTTGAGCTCTTTGAAACCCCGGGTAGCGTGACAGTATGAATTTCGGAGTTTATCATGGTAGTTGAAGCAGTTAGTTACTGAGGCATTCATTCTCATCCATGCTAGTGCTAGTGGTAACCTTAGCTTTTTTTTCTTAAAATGTTTTACTTCATAATGTTTGATATTTTCCAAATGGGCTTGGGACCAAGGCTTAACCCGAAAATAGGTTGCATTCTCACAGGCCATTCTGGTACATTGTGGTAGTGGTCGTAGGAAGGTCATGACCTGCATGCACATATCAGAGACTTGAGCCCACCCAGGGTTATTCTTAAAGCCTGGCATTGTTTTTTTATTGGTAAGGCTACGGTCTAGCAGTAGATTGATGGTAATTAACCAAAATTAGACCAGGCTTGATCCTCAGCCTCCATATTCTCCTTGAGATTTGCCGCTTCTTTTTCCTCGGCCTCCATCTTCTCCTTGAGGTTTGCCATTTCTTTTTGTTCGTTGGACTGTGGTCCAGTCATACTGCAAGCTCGATTCTCAATTTATTTATATATGGACTTTATTCGAGAACGCCAAAGCTACTTGTCCTGAAGTTTCAATCATGTCCCATCAAAAAACAGAGTGGTTTTTGGCCAAAATAAATAAATTCTCAAATTTTGATTTAAAGTCAGTTTTTTAACGGTATATATGGATTCAGCACTTGAAAAAGAACCTTGAAACTCTAGATTGTGGAAAATTTACTGCTCAATATTCAACCACCAGGATTGTGAAAAATTTACAACGGATTCCAACCAATCCTTCTGATTCTGGACAAATTTAACTCAAAAAAACCATAAAACTTCCAAAATGTATAACATATAGATGACGGCTTAAAGGAACAATGTAAATCAGTCGAGCAGGTATGTTTCAAGTTCGGGTCTGGTCAAATGCTTCTTGTACCTATAAATTCTGAATAGATAAAATATTTATTTTCGTTAAAAATATATTGAACTAATTCTAGAACAAATTGACACTGTAAAATAATAATATCAGATATTAGTTCTCTCTGGGCCTGAGTACTTACATCTTGACGAAATAATATTTTTCTTTAACTCATTTCATTCTTGAAACAAAGAAAGAACTTTCAAGAAATGTCTAAATTTGACCAGCATTAAATAAAATGACTCTTTATCTCCACCGAGCCATTCAATTCATGCAGGATTTTAGTCTAAACTATAAAGTATTCGCAGCTAAAGCAAGGTTTAAGCCATGAAGGATTGGAAGCTATCTATATGCATTACATATTTGAAAATTCAGGGGAATATTGCAAAAATTCTCATGAACGATGAAAATTTAAGGCTAAGAAGATTACCCGTGGGGCAAACGCAGACCTGAGGCACATAAAATACCTCAGAAAGCCTTGATAGGATATATGTAGATTGCTTTGACTAGTTACGCAGGATTCCGAGCTTCCCCGCTACCGAAAACAGAACGGATACAAAATACTAACTGTAACTGAATTGGGAAGGATTGGATGCATAATCCACAAATCTAACTTTGTAGATTATGGAACTTATTTCATCCTTCTATATAATCTACAAAACTATGTTATTAATGGAGGAGTAGAAATGATTGGTTACATGATCCACAAAACTAACTTTATAAAACGTGGAACTTATCTCAACTCATCATTTTCTAATCTACAAAGCTAGGCCATTAATAGAGGAAGTCATACCTTTGACATCCTAGAAAGCATGTTAATACATAATCTTTTCTAAAAATTAAATGTATATGTAAAAGTTATTTTATTTTTGAAGAACCTACTCGTTATTCAATTTTCTTAATGAAAAAAGCATAAAAAAATGAAAATATAAAAAAAAATTAAATGAATTTATAAAGTTAACAAAAATATTAAAATGAAAAAATATCAAATCTTTCGTATTACAATCTTAAACTCTATTCAAACTACTTTCTAATTTAATGTAGATATCAAAGTAACTTATTAAAATTTAGTTTTCCACATTACATATACATATAAAGTGATAGTTTTTCAATTCTAAAAATGAAAAATGGAAAAATGTATGTGATTAAGAGTATGTGCAGGACTAGTAAGAATTTCAACTATAATTGACTTTATTTTATGAGAACAAAGCGAACACTATCCTAGCTTTAGTTTTTTGAGAAAAGAAAAAAAAATTCAAAAAAACCATAAAATTTCAAACCCAACGAACATTAACCACTAATTTCAAAAACAAAACAAAACAAAAAAAAAATATTTACATTGACCACATTATCTAAAGAATGCACTTTTAAAAATAATGAAAGAGCTTTAAATAATAAAGTATTGAGCATACCCTTATATAGATGTCATTTCATTTTTTTCAATAAACCCCAACCCTAAATAAATATAAGAAAATATCTCAAAAAAATAAATATCCATCTCCCAAAAACATCTCAAAAAAATAAATCAACTCGCAAAAAAAACCAAACATGGCCTCAAACATAGCTTTAGTAAAAGGAAAAAAGAAACATATCTAGGGCAGATAATCTATTCCTATTCCAACTGTTTTTCTTCATTAAAATATAACTATATATATATATATATATATATATATATATATATATATTTATGCATTATATAATTAAATATATATTTACAATGCAATATCATATAAGCTATGTCACAAGACACATCCCTCAGGGTCTCGTGTCCTATATTTCACGTGTTGGACACCAGATGCGCCCTAAAATGTGTAACAAACATATTTTTTAGTGTCCTTCAATTGAGACACATGTTTTGGACATGGAAAAAATGTGCCCTAGTGTCTTGGGCTCGGACAGGTGTCCCAGGAAAAAATGAAATTCAAAACCACGACTTGGTTTTTCTTGGGGGTTTTCTTCATTGTTCGCTGCCGAAATCGAATTTTTTTGTTCAATGTGAGGAATTATGCATGATGACTAATGAGATCAACCATGTTTTTACCGACTTCTTGTCAAGCCCATGTCATACTCTCATTTTCCAACCTCACTGAGTTGTTTACCGTCATGTCTTGGATCATTATTTTGTAATAGAATTTGATACGATTTTGTATTTACTTTATAATTTTTTAAAATTTATTTTAATATAAAGGTCCAATGAACATGATTTTGTCGATGTCCTAAATTATCTTTGTTTTACTAATATTGTAACACACATATATATTTTGCGTTCATATCTAAATACATATGCATAAGCATATGTTTGAATGTGTATCTACATATGTGCTTGTAGATGTAAAGCACTCCTGAG